>JAUPFV010000005.1:19664906-20264906 GCA_036936605.1 Limnanthes douglasii subsp. nivea
AATTAATAAAAAAACTACTCAATCTGGTACAAATAAATTAAAGCCAAAATCCAAAATAATAACTTATGGACTTTAGATTTCAGTTTTCTCTCCCTCGGGACTTGGAAGAATGTTTTACGTCTTAGTCCTCTGGTTAGCGAATTTTCACAGGATTATGATCAGTGATGGGGAGGACACATTATTCTGTTTCCATTCTTGGTTCCTCCTACCTCTTTAGTAACCCAGTACGGGCAAGGTATCATCTATGACTCAAGGCTTTGCAATAATCTCAAACTTTCAGGCATAATCCAGGATAAACTATGGAAATGACAATCTTATATTAGATATATAAGTGCTAGAAACCACAGTAACCTTGAGGAGATCAACAACCTCATCTACTCATTCCATCCCATCATCATCTACAACAACGTCCATTACTGTATTTCCAACAAAGGAATGACAAAGTTCACAATCAAAGACACCTACAATGATATATGTACGCCTACCCTCTGTGTCGAGTGGTTCGGGTTAATATGACATAAGTATAATATTTTCCTTCACTCCTTTATTCTCTGGCTTACTATCCAAGACAAGTTGTCCACCCGAGATAAGCTACCGCGTTTTGAATTAACTTCCTCGGATTGTGTTTTATTCAACTCTAAGTCTGAATTATTAATCATATCATTTATGACTGTAGTTGAAATCAGTCAAACTCGGTTTCTCTTTAAATAATAAATAATAAATGAAATTCTAGGATTTGTGAGACGTCAAAATGGCAAGCATCCAGATTATGCCATCTTTGGCGTTCTTGTTTCAGTGTGGTTTTTTACCATGTTTGGCAGAAGCGAAATGCTAGAAGATTTGACTCCACTCATCCGTTAGCCTTTGCGGTATCGCACTACATGTTCTATAGTCTCCAATTCAGGTTCGTTAGTGCCAAAATTGAATGGCTAACATAATCTCTATAATTTTTTAGCTTACTTTGTTGATAATATTGTATGTAATCATCTCTCGTTGTTGTCATTTTTTGCTAGATTTGACGACCGTTTTGAATTCTGCAGCTTAATCTACTTTAACTTTTTTGGGCTTTTCACCATCACTTTTTAATTTTTAATTTTTAATCTTAGTTTAATTTGGATTAATCCTACTGTATACTGTCTTTATGTTGATTTTCATATAACTCGTGATATATTTCATATATTTGTAAAATCTATTTTTTTAATGCACTTTTTTTTATAGGAAACGCGATTCAATACATAAAAGGAAAAAAGACATTTGAAGATGATAAGATAATCTCTTTACGACATAAGTTAGCAAACGAAAAACATAAATATATATTTCGTTGAAAGATAGATAAACATCCTTTGCTAACCACTTCATTCATGAATCGAAAGATTAAAATCTAAATTAAAAAATTATTATATGGCAAGTTATAACGAAAAAAAGTAGGTCAAGTTATATAATTTCGTCATCCGATTAGTGGAAAACGGAATGACCGCCAAGTTGGGGTCATCCAGCCTCCAACATGCATGTTTCTTCCCAAAAATGCTCCACAAATTAGGTGAAGCCCTCTAATTATCATGCATATAGTCAAAAGATAAGCTATAAACAAAGAAGTTTACGTTAGTATCTATCATATAAGTCTGTTTATATAACTGAGATAAAACCCTCTCTAATTATTGTGAGGTATTTCAAAAAAATACTATTCAAATACTAGCGTGGAAGAAGCCGAAACGCGATGAAAGCTACTCACTCTCATGTGAATCCTATTGTGATCTTTTTTTTCCCAAAAATCAAAATTCTAAGAAATTCTGAGCTGGAAAGGATTACCTTTTATCAATCTCCAATGCCTTCTATCCTCCACACCATTTCCTCTCGTTTCACTCACCTGAAATTTGTGAACCAATGTTGCCATGTAGAATCCTTCCAAATAAACAAAATGAGAGAAAAATAAGCAGGATAAATGAGAAGACAAACTCACATCAACAAGTAGTGTACATATTCTCAAGTAGTTAAAAAAGACGTTGACCGTTATAAGTTTCAAAGATGGTACTCAGCACAAGGGATCACTAACACCATAAAAGATAATGTAAATAGATGAAATAGAGGCGCTGACATAATTAAAATATGATAACAGAAATAATCTACCTTCAAAAACAAACTCCCTGAATTTCATTGTGCAAGTTAAAAAAAACCAACCAGAAATTAGAAATGATAGGATCGTATGCCGGTCTGACAATATTATTTTTATTTGTGAAAGATAAAAATTTGCATCATCGAAGTAATGACATCAGTTAAATCTGTCATTAAAGTGTCTGCTAAATAGAGGTTCATAATTGGAAACAGAAAGAGAGCGTCGGTAAAAATAACTAAGTAACGACATTGATAAACGAGATAGTGTTTGGTAACCGACTCTCCAAGTATAAACAACGTACAACAAGATGAAGACAAACGGATGATGCAAATTACTTAGTCAAGAAGAATGGAGAATATACTTGAAGATGACGGAAGGTAGTAGAAAATGGTAGAACATAATAGAAGATTCGAGGAAGACATGACATATTACCAAAATATCAATAGCAAACTGAAAAGTAAAATAATAATTAATAGATGGCTGGCACGTGTCATAAGATACATATGTCCTTAATCCCGAATAATTATGAATACAATAGCCATAAATAGGGGATTGTATCATTGTGAAAAGGGATGATTGATTAAATAACACTATACTTTTCCATGAACTAGTCTTATCTTTTTTATAAACTCATAGAGGGATTTTCTTTCATCATATTTGCCTCTGTTTATAGGAAATGTTTCAAAGAGATCATTTAGCAACCAAATAGTGACGACTAGACAAAAGGACCGCTTCGAGGTCATGCTTGCAGATCTCCAGTAGTGAACTCTGGAAATGTTGTTTCGCCGGCTTACGATAAAACAAAGTGTTAGGAATTCCAAATTTGGTACTGAAAACGTCTAGGGTAAGGTCTTTAATTCAAGAGGTTAATGTTTCTCAAAGAGGATCGGGATATGTTCTAGTCAGTCCAACAGTAGCAACAATACCACCGCGAGAAGCAACCACGGATATAAGGCATGTTCAAATTTTACCGATGGATTCTAAAGGTAACCATTTAAGCTCCTTTTAGTGCTTTGGAGTTACAAATGACTCAGCTACGGTAGGAGCAGTACAAGTTTAATCTGCTGAAGAACTAATAAGATAAAGAGAGTCGAAATAATTTTGAAACGATGACCAAAACATTACAGATGATAACAGAGAAAATCACTTTTGGGTCAAACGTGATCTAATGTAGGACAAGAGAGTTGTTTCCAAAGAACTATAATGTGGAAACAAAATAGCTGAGTGTAGTAATGAAGCATCGTAAAAAAATAAAAGGAAAAATGTTTGACGATCAAAAGGAGGATGCAAGACCAATAATGGATTTTTATATGCTGGCTAAATCTCTATTAACCCAAAGAATTCTGGAAGGAAAGATGCAGAAAAAGTTTGATCCATATAGGATGGAGAAGTACGATGATAAGACATACTCAGAGTATCATCCCGAACAGCTTTGCAATATCATATTGGGATTTGACCGTACGACACTTTACTTTGTAGGGTATTTTCGATGATATTCAAAGGAAACGCAATAGCATGGTTCTAAAATCTACCTTCGTGATCAGTTGAAAATTTTGATGTTTTGTGGACCTTGTTTTGAAATTACTTCATTGTTCATAAGGTTTTACACTGACAAGGGGATCACATCATGACTTAATTCTATAAAATTGAGAAATCTTCAAGGGATTGTGTTTAACGATTCATTAAGGAAATGAGTCCTTAAGAAATTTGTAATGAGGATGTGGGTCTAACATCTTTTAGGAGAGGATTAACTTATGATAGTAGTTTATTGAAAGATCTAATCAAATTCATGGTTGGTTGTATGGGAGACTTGTTAACAAGAAAATAAATATACATCAAAGTGGAGGATACGAAAAAATGGAGTAGTACAAATCAAAATGACTGAAAACTGTTAGACACATTTGAGAAAAAAAGATGAACGAAGCCAAGAGGATTTCGAAGGATACTAGAGACCCAGTGAATAGGTATTATTTATCATTTTACGATAATATGAGTCGGTGGTTCACTATGTTGAATGCATCTATAGTAGTAGGTTATGATAAAACGAGAGATCAGTTGAACTATCAACATCCAAATATAATGTTTGCACCAGTCAATGAGAGAAATTTATGGTATTACTGTGCATATCACAATGACTAACATGCATTTAATGGGGGATTATTTCTAGTTGAAGGATGAAATTTAAAGTTTAATCGATAATGGGGAGTTTGTGGAGTTTTTAAAATGAAGGATAAGGGAAAGTAAAAGAAAGAAGTCCAGAGCTAAAGAAAGATAAACAACAAGAGGTGTGCACTATTTTTAAAGGAGATACACTTTTAAGGACAACTAGTTCATCAATAAAGAGATATACAAAAGAACTACAAATCCATATGATTGATGAATCATCTTTACACTTACACTAAGATCCTGTTTCAACTTTATCGCGTACCGATGATGACTTAAGATGATTGGTGATGGTGAGGATTATTTTTGTTTTAGGGTAATTTAGTAAAGTGTTTCGGGTATTTAATGTTTAAGGTGGAGTGTAGAGAGATAATTAAGGTGTGTGCCTATATTAATTTCTGATCACCTTTATTAATGAAAGTAGTTTGGGTATTTATACTTAATTAATGACTCGTGGGTCTTTCGGGTTAGATTATGGGCTTGGGTCAAGTTTAAGAACCCATTAGCCCAAGGTTTGAAATGACAAGCACCTATCTTAGTCACGTTCCACTAGTTTTACCTTGTGCGGTTTCTCATGGTAATGGTTAAGTCTGAATTTCCCTTCAGATAGGGGTAAGTAGTAGTGTAAAAAATATCCAACCTCATTAGTAGCCCCTTTAGGTCTTGCAAAGAATCTTTGGAATAGCTAACCCATAAGAATAGAATTCAACGCATTTCCAATGTGACCTTCTGATCTGCCTCTGTATCCGAATTGAAGAAATCACCTTTTTTGTTAAGAATTTCAAGAGTCTGTCTGATCGGAATTTAGTGGGACGGACTTTACGTCTTTTTTTACGTGGGACACGTGTCAGGTTCTTCTTTGACCTCTTAGTCTTTTTTCTTCTAAATTCTCGTACCTACTAAGCTAGAAAGTTACTTAGGGTTTAACCCCCATACTTTATAGCCCTTAATTATGGATATGATCAGTTTATCTTCCCCTATATAACTTCCTATATTTTCATAGTTATTTAAATAAATTTTACTGTTCTATTGTCTTCAAGAACACAAATACTCCTAGAGAGAGAAAGCTTAGTAATTTTTTCAAATTGTGTCTTGGGTAATTTATGTTCACAACCAGAAACGCACTGGTAAAATGAGGTTGGCTAAATTTTTCTAAATTGGAGAAAGCAAAAAAGGTTGCAGGAGACGAGAGAATTGCAACTGGTCTCCCTGTCTCTCCTGATGAAGAAATCAATCGACCAAAAGAAAACACAGACCAAGGTTAATCGTCATCAAAGACATTTAAGGTTAAAAGATAATCCTTTGTCCCAACCCTTTCTCCTCTTCAACCAGGGTCCTCTGTCCAAGAGTCGCAAAACCCCATCCTTAAAGAAAAAGTAGTTTCTAGTGTTAGGAAACCTTCGCCCTTCATAGCCATAGGTTCGAACGCTGAGAAGTCTCCTGAAAAGACCCCCCCCCCCCTCCGACACCGAAATAAATCGCCAATCCAAAGATAAATCCACCTGTATCTCTTCCAAACCTACTAGTTCGGAGACGATAAAGCCTTTAGCAGAAACTAAGCCATCCGAACAGCAGTCCTTAGTAATGGAAGAAACTATGGAGGATAGTATATAAAATATTTCTTTTGAGACGTCCAGACAGACGGAGGACACCGCAACAGATTGGAAGGGAAAAATTAAAGTGGGCCTATCAAATCCGGATGCACTTCTAGAGTGTCTAGCAGGGAAGGTGGGGCCAAAGTTTCAGAAAGCCAGTGTGAAATACTTGATAGCTCTCCAGAACATTGCTTACGTGTACACCCATACTGCTGAGTTGGGTCATATTCGAACAAAGTGGGGCTTCCCCGATTCTGTTAAGGTGAGAATCCCAATCACCCGGAGACTCCGATGGACTGCAAGTCTCATGAGCTAGTAATATACACCAAGATGTTGAATTGGGGAGTCCGGTTTCCTTTGGATCCAAAGATAGTCAGGTAATTTTACCTAATAAAGTTACATCTGAGTCAGTTGAGTCTGAATGCATGATACACTCTGTTGGCTGGCATAATGGCCTCAAAGCTGTCAAAGATCCCACTACCAATGGAGCAATTCACTGTTGTGGCAAATCTGTGCAAGAACCACCACATTTCATTTTACCACTATAATATGGGAACAACTATAAGGTGGTAAACAACTTGTTGGAGTCCGAAAAACCATGGAGAACTCGATTCCTATTCATCAATGGAGCATGGGAAAATGGGAAAAAGATAAAAGTTGACTCTAATCCAAGCCAATTGACTAGTCGCTGGAAGAGTATAAGTAAGTTTTATTTATGTTTCTCTTAGTCTTTTAAATACTATGTGGTTATTCCGAAATGACTTGTGTCTCCTTTCAGTTTTTTTGAAGAAGTTCTTAGACCATCTGGAGGCTGGCCAAAGCACCTGTTCTAAGTTAAACACATGGGGTTTGGAGAAATTGGAGAATGGTTTCCACAACTACTTTACCTCAGGGAACTTTGTGAGATCTCACTTGTGGAATAAAATAGGGAGAAGAGATCTAACCTAGAAAGAACTGACCACTCCTCCTCCCGCAGATATCATCCTGAAGAGAACTGAGGACGCCTAACTTTATATGCCTTCCAGGGTCAAAGCCCCTAGCCATCTGGACAAGATAAAAAATAAAAGAAAGAAAAAAAGCACAACAAACCCACCTCAGCCAACTACTGAATGGACCGGTTCGAAGAATCAAGGAGGAATCAATGTTGTTCTGTTACAAGAAGTCGAGGTTACCATCAAAGAGGCTGGTGGATCAGACAATCCACCAAAGATTACAAAGAAGGATAAGAAGTTGAAGGCAATCAGTGATGAAAACGTTGCAAAAAAGAAGAAAGTTACTCTGGGATTAGAGATAATTATACGTCCTTCTAAACTACGTCATTCGATTGCTTCTGATCCTACTCTGCTAGAATAAATTCCACCCAACCTTTATTTCGAACAAAACACTACTGATGGATAGGTAAATCTTGATGCTTTTCAGAATATTAACATATATTTTAATGAACTGGACAATGATGACTTTGCGGGACCTTATCATCATGCCAATTCGGCCAATCTTGTAACCCACAATGGTGAGACATACGTGATATCAAGTGAACAAGACACTCTGAGTCATGCTCTCTTAGGGTACATCCGTCTGGTAGTTAACCTGGACAGGCAAGTGAGGGATTAAACTAGTACCATAACTTCCCTGACTTCAGAGAATCAAAGCTTGACGAACAGTCTTTCTGCCGCTCAGCAAAGCATAGATCCTTGAAGAAGGAAAAAGAAGATTTAGCTGTTAAACTTCTCAAGTCAGAAGAGGCTCAAAAAGATCTCCAGACCAAGTATTCAGACTGGAAAATTCTTCCTCCGATGAAATCAAAGCTCTGAAGGAACGACTAGAGGTTAAAGACAAAACTGTCAAGACTTTATCCGAATACAAAGTCAACCTGGAGAATCTTCTTGCGAAGAAGACAGAGGAGAATGCATATCTAGTAAAGAAGAAAACTGAAGAGATAGCTTCTGGAATAGAGATGTATGCCTCTGGAGTGGTGGACTCTTTGGAGAAAAGTGGTGATGGAATAAAATCTGATATGGTCTTACTATTCCATGATACTTTTCCTAAGAGGACTCTTGGTCCTTTGTGAAATTTTTTGGAATATGATGACCTTCCTTTCCATACAATGACTGATGGTGATAATCACAACTACTCAAGTGGAGAAGATTCTGAAGATAACGAAGGAGTTGGTAAGAGTTCAAGGGCTAATGTTTAAATAGTCTTTAATATTTCAAATCTGTTAAGTAAGTGTGTTAAATAATTCTGATCACATATGTTTGACAAATATGATCAAGTGTTTAACGCATCTAATCGCCTCAAAGATGTTTGAGAGTGGGGTGTTTAATAAGTATTTAATATCTGACCACCTCACACTATGATTAAGTCAAGAATAATTTAACACCATACTTTTGAAGAAGGCATAAGATATTATTAAAAAACTCGGACACCTTGTTAAAACCTTCGCGCGCCACCAGGTTAGGAAAAAGTATGCCCCCTAATATTTACATTGATATTCAAAAAGTAAATATTTACAAGAGTGTTTTATTATAAGTATAACCTGAGATGTTCAATGTTCCATGGGTGCTTTAGTGTTCTTCCCTCCTTGTCTTGTAGTTTGTATGTTCCTGGTTTAATTTTCCCACATACCATATAAGGACCTTTCTAATTCGGAGTCAGCTTACCAATTATTTTTCCTTGGTGTGTAAAAATACATTTCTTAAGACTTTATCCCCCAATTAAAATATCTTCTTTTAACTTCGGAGGCAAATCTACTCCTCATCAAACCCTGGTAATGCGTCGTTCTCAAATGCGCTTTAACTCTTCTTTCTTAAATAAAATCCAACTGATTCCTTATTGCTATATCATTTGCCTGTTCTGAATAATTTTAGACTGTGTGAGATGGTAAAGTAGCTTCTATGGGAGTGCTTGCATCCATCCCATAGACAAGGGCAAAACGATATTCTTGTGTCGAAACCCGAGGTGTAGTTTGGTAAGCCCATAAGAATTCTTATAGATAACTTGGCCACTTTCCTGCAGCTTCCTCCAGATTTTTCTTCAGCCCGGACAAGATTGTTTGATTAACAACTTCAACTTGTCCATTTTCTTAATGGTGGAAATGAGAAGAAAAGCAGTGCTGAATTCCTCTAGAGGTGCATAATATTTCTATGTCTTTACTATCAAACTGTGGCCCATTATCTGTGATAATCTTTTGCGGAACCCCAAATCTGCAACATATATTAGACAAAATGAATTTAATAATTTCCTTAGAAGTGGTTCCAACTAAGGGAGTTTCCTTTATCCACTTAGAGAAATAGTCAACAGCAAGTATGATTGTCCGACATCCACCGAATGCCATGGGAAGAGACCCAACCAAATCCAACCCTCATCTATCTAAGGTATTGGTTCGAATATGGATTTCATAGGAACTGCTGGCACATGAATTTCATTTCCATATCTCTGGAAAGGATCACACTTCTTTACCATATCTTTGGCATCTTCCATTATGGTTGGCCATTAGTACCCTGCTAATAAAACTCTCATGGTTAGGGCTTTATAGCCACAGTGTGCAGATGATTCACAATCATGCAGCTCTGATAACACAACTTGGGATTCTTCAAATCCTAAGTAACGCAAGAGGGGTCTGATGAAAGATATCTTGTAAAGAAGTTCCCTTAATACCAAGAAACCACGAGCCTTATACTTGATTTTCTTAGCCATGGCTTTGTCCGAAGGAAAAATCCCATCAGAAATAAACTGAAGAATATAATACCTCAAGTCCTTGGGTTGAATGGTTACTATGCTCATACTTTCTTCATTCGCTTTACCTTTTTCTTAACCCGTCTGTATTGATAACCCGTCTGTATTGATGGACATTCTAACAAAAGAATCCAAGGGTAAGATTCAGAATAAGTTGTGGTTTCCAAAGAGTCTACCACAATATTCCCCGATCTAGGGATGTGTTCATAGTGGATACTGTTGAAGCTTGCAGCAACTTCCCTTAACATAAGCAAGTATTTTATCAATTTTTCTTTCTTTTCTTCAGATTTCCCTTAAGTATGGTGAATCAGTAATTGCGAGTCACTCATTAATTCGACTTTCATGGCCCCACATATAAGGGCTAGCTTAAGACCAGCTATATCTGCTTCATATTCAGATTCATTGTTAGAAGCCCTGAAACCAAAACATATAGCATGGTACATAGTAACACCATAGGGAGAAGTTAAACAAATTACAGCCCCACATCCTATAGTACTAGATCCGTCATCAGTTCGGACCACCCATTCTTTTTTAGACCGGTTCTCTCGTATCTGTCTGGGAGATCTATCAATATGAAATTCTACCAAGAAGTTGGCCACTGACTGGGCTTTAATTGTTGTTTGGTGCGCAAAATCAATATCATAATCACCCAGGTCAATTGACCACTTGGTCATTCTGCTTAATACATCATTTTTTTAAGAACACTCTTCAAGGGAAAAGATGTTCGAAGGATAATGGAATGAGCTTGGAAGTATGGTCTCATCTTTCTTGCTGCAATTATCAAGGCCAGTGCTAGTTTTTCTAACTTCAGATATCTTCTTTCAGCATCCAACAGACTTTTGCTAATTTAATACACCGGATAAGGGTAATTATCCACCTCTCTTACTAGCACATCACTTATCGCATACTCTGATACAATTAAATATATGTAGATATTTTCCCCCTGAACAGGTTTAAAGAGAGTCTTGGGCGAAGACAAATTCTTCTTGATTTCAAGAAATACTTGATCACACTATGGAGACCAATTACAGTCTTTGGCCTTCCTCAACCCCTGGAAAAATAGAGCACATTTGTATGTTGATCTCGAAATAAACCTGTTTAACGCAGCCAACCGTCTGATCAACCTTTGAACTTCTTTAGTGCTCCGAGGAGGATACATTGCTAATAAAGCATTGAGCTGATCCATATCAGGTTTAATTCTTTTTTCACTTATTACATAGCCCAAGAACTTTCCAGATCGGACCCCAAAAACACAATTTTCAGGGTTTAACTTCAAATTCACAGCCTCTAAGTTGGAAAATGTTTCTTGAAGGTCAGATATATACATACAGTAGACACTCTACTAAATAATACACTTGGGACCACCAAAATTTATTAATTTATATTATATTAATTTGTAGTACAATACTTAGTTTACAAACACCTTTCAAGCTTCCACTTAATTATTGTACAGTATACAATGCATCAAGAACCAAATTTAAAGGTTTCTTTCAAATTGGACCCTTCATTAGATAACGTGACTTTTGAGAACTCAGATGAAGGTGGTGAAAGCACTCAAGAACTCCAAAATTTGATCAAAGAGTTGGGTTATCGCAATGCAATGGATGTCGAAGATGTTCTGAATCACCCAGAAGAAAATGTAGTTGCACAGTTGTTTACTGATGAAGACATTATTGAAAGCGTTATTGGAATTAATAAAGATGATATCGATGAAGAAGATGATGAAAGTTCTACAATGGAGCCCCCTTCGCGAAACGAAGCTATTAAAATGGCTATCACATTGAACAACTTCTTGTTGAGCTATGAAAAAACAACACCAGAAGTTCTTACCATGATAAGGAAAATTAGAGACGAGATTCAAGGGGAAATTGATTTCAATAAAAAACAAAAGACAATTGAGTCATAAATCATTCATGTAATATGCTATATATATGGAATTATTAATTTATATTTTATATGGGGTCGAAATAAATTATCAAAAATGTATTATCTTATAATTTTAGCGAATTATTAATTTAGCCCCCTATCCCCGAGTCGAGACCGCCCAAAATATTATCTTAGAGAGTTTATTAAATAATCGAGTATTAATTTATCAAGTTTCTATTGTATCTTCCTCCAAACTCTTTACCATCATGTCACCTATATAAACTTCCATATTTCTGCCAAGCTGATTAGCAAAGGATTTATTTACTAACCTTTGATAGGTGGCCCCAGCGTTTTTTAATCCAAACGACATCACTTTATAAAAATGAAGACCTCTATCCATTATAAAAGTGGTATGGTCTTGATACTTCGGATCTACTTGTATCTAGTTGTACCCCAAAAATGCATCCATGAAAGACAACAGCTTATTCCTAGAACTAGAATCCACCAACCAATATATCCGAGGAACGAAATAAGGATCCTTAGGGCATACCCTGTTAATATCAGTACAGTCGATACACATGCACCATTTTCTATTCTTTTTTTTAACCAAAAAAAGGGTCGGCAGTCCACAAAGGGTACTGAGACTCTTTTATGTGGCCCATCTTGGTCAAACGATCAACTTCTTGAACAATTACATCTATTTTTTTATTTAGAGAAATACCTCATTCTTTGTACAACTCGTGCAACATCAGTTCGTACGGACAATTTATGATAAATAATATCAGCTGGTACTTTGGTAACATCATTATTGCACCATCTAAAGACATGCTAGTTACTCATTAAGAAAGACAGCAGCCTGTGTTTCAAACCTAGTGCCAACTTGGTCCCAATTTTAATATTTTTGCCCTCAACGAGGGAATGGATTTCAACCTCCTATGTGGGTATTATGAAACTGGGAGCCTCCCTGAGATCATCAATTTCATTCTCATCGGTGGAAGGTTCCAATAGCTGCTAATCTTTGTTAATCTTGACTGCCTCTACAAACTTAGAGGCAAGGGCCGTTGCATAACATCACATGGATATCTTTTGACATCTTTGGACAACACCTAGTTGTCCCTAGACAGCATATTTCAAATATTGATGGACCATAGAGGCCACATCATGCATTCGGGAGAGCCAAGCCCTCCCAAATATTGCATTGTAAGAATGTTGAAAATCCACCACAACAAATAGTATTCTCACCATTTTCTTAAAAGATCATTTTCCCAGCAATACCTCTTCTTCAAATTCCCCAATCACATCTGCAAAACTCCCTATGAAGTCCACGATGGTTCTGTTTGAACGTTGTATAACCGAAGGGTTCTTTATCTGTTTGTAGGAGCTCAAAAACAAGATGTTTACCGAACTACCTTTGTCAATCAGGATTCGACGTATATCAGTTCCCCCTGTTGATGCCCCTATTACCACGACGTCTTCATGAGGCCATGTGATACCTCTTAGGTCATACTCATCGAAAACTGTAAAAGGAGATGGATTTTGATACAAGTGTATGGATATTATTCCATCCAACTGGGTGGTCAAACTGTGGACATGCCTCTTCCTTGATGAATAAGAAGGTGCGGTCACAGTGTCCCCTCCAAAGATGGTTAGAGATTTAAAAAATTTAATCAAACCGGAGACAGTTTTAGTCTTGTCTGTTATTACCCCTACCCAATTACGACTCAGATTTGGATCATAGTACTCAAATTCTATATTAAACCTTTCAGTAATCACCATAGCTTCTTCATGTGTTGACGTTCCAGGATTGCTTAAAAGAGTAGTTTGGATAGTGTTGGCATTGGTTTGTGTATTATCCGGTCTGCTCCCTCTTCGTTTTTTTACATAAGTCCCTAACTTTCCTCTCTCAATGAGGTTTTGGACCTCTTGTTTTAAGGCTATACAATCATGAGTATCATGCCCTATGTCATTATGGTATTTGCATAAACGGATACTCCGGTTTTCTCTGGGAGACTGCAATGTTGTTGGCTTTCTAAAGTATACTTCGTGTTTAGTTTTGTCATATATTGTAGCCACACTTTTCCCCAATTCAGAAAACCACTAAGGTTAAACCCATGGTCCCCTCTTGTTTCTGACATGTTGGTTCTGATTTTGGTTAGGCTGATTCTGCATTGTATTAGTCCTTTTCTCACGCAAGTATACGCGGTCAAATCGTAGCAAGTAATAAGTAAGAAAGATCGTTCCCACGAAGACTAGGTGTATAAGACAAGAATTCACTTATGCAACAGCGTATGATTATTAAACTAATGCTTGAACGAGTAATAAAGTATGGATGTAACTAAACAAATCAAGTAACGAGAATATCTAATGAGTTTTACTTATGCGAGAGAAAACATGGAACCCTAACTTCATTGTTTATTTTACTTAGAGTACTAATATACTTAATCAATATGTAAGATAACTACGATTACTAATCAGATAACACAAAATCAGAATACGCTACCATTCAGTACACGTAAACCAAACCACTTAAACAACCACAAAAGAGATAGTAGTTAAGCAGACACCGCATGCATGACAATCCTATATGTCTATATGAATTGAGGTGCAATTGGTTTTAAGCACAAGTTACCTATTTCGATTACATAGGGTAATATGATATGGTTAATGACATATTACGAATCATGAACAATCACAATATGAATCATTCAAGAACCTATGCTAGCATGGCAAGTTCTAAACCCTTAAATATACTTTCGCATTCATTAAAGATAAACAATCTAGATGTTCGCGACGCATCTAACAAAAAAACACAACCATACTAGGTAACCGATAAACATATCTCAAAAAATCAATTAAGCAATAAACCCTAAATATTATTCAAACAAATCCGCTAAGGTTCCATGACAACGATTAGTTCATAATCGAACAAATCATCATCGTGGTCTTAAAAATTAACATAGCTTGATGAATATAAATAAAAATAAAAATAAACGAATAAGAGTTTAGAAAATATTAAACCGAAAAAGAAACTCAAAGTCAATTCGCCGTCAATTGCCGTCTGTGTTAATCGAAATTCAATTCGGCGTCAAAATCGGCATACACCAGTTGTTATAAACGGACATATCAATTGAAATACTTGTTTTGTCTTCTTTACTTTGCTTTTCGAACAGACACCAATTGTATATGCGAACGGACGGACTCCAATTAGCTTTGCTTACACCAATTGTATATGCGAACTCCAATTGGCGGACTCCTATTGGCTTGGCTGGAATCAAGTCTGTCGACAATTCAGTAAACAATTCAACTTTGTCTTCTTTCTTTTCCTATTCTCTTTTTGTTTTTTTTCTTTTATTTGTAATTTTGCCGAAAGATAAGAAACCAGACGGCACTCTCTCCTCTCCCAAAAACGGCCGTAAAACCAAAAAATAGCACCCTTTCTTTCTCCTTTACCTCTCTTTATATAAATATTCTGTCGAAACCCTAAAAACAATTAATTTATGTATCGTAAATATTTATGTTAAATAAAATAATATTTTAAATAATATAGCTAAATAAAATATTCGGATTAATCTAATATTTTTTTCTTAATTCAGCATTAATTTCCTTTTATACTTCGCTTTAATATTTTCTTCTTAATTTAATATTTTAAACAATATCTTAGAAAATATATTTTCCTTTTTTTTCAACATTAATATATTTTTCAAGCATTAATATATATATATATATATATATATATATATATATATATATTGAAAATCACTAGTCATAATATATTTTTAGTATTAATATATATATATATTTGGAAAATCACTCGTCATAATATATTTCAAGCATTTATATATTTTCTTTTCTTTTCAAATGTTCCAAAATTTCCCTAAGTACATTAATTTTCCAGTTTCTTCAATTTCAACCCAAATTTATTATATTATCACAATTTATCCGCGGCACAAGCGACTTTAATAATACTGGAAAAACACGTTAAAACTCAACGAATACTTGAGAACCGGTGATGATTTTAAGAATAATGGAAGCGTAATAAGTGATATGAAATGCACTTATCACCTTGATCGGCTAGATCATTGTCCAGTCTCCTTTGACCTGTAGCCGGACTGATTGGCAGCTTGAGGGGTTGATGTTGTAGTAATAGACCTAATCTAGCGATGCACTCTCGTTTTCTTTGTTTCTTCAAAATTAATCTGTTTTCCAACCTGATTTACCAACCCTCCCCATGTCATAGCCTTCTTCTGAGTCACTAAATCAGCTACATTACCAGAATTTAAACCTTGTCTGAGAGAAACAATTGCAACTTGTTCAAAGCAATCTGCTAGCCCATTTTTTGTATTCACAAACCGGTTGATGTACTCCTTCAGAGACTCATTTGGCTCCCGAGCACAGTGGATAATGGTATCCCATTTACCCTTAAGCTCTTTGCTTCCAACAAACTGCCTCCGGAAAGGCAACCCAAAATATATCAAAACAATTATAGATCCCTCAGGGAGACTATTATACCATTTGAGGGAGCTTCTTATGAAAGTTTGGGAAAAGGCCCTACACAACAGTCTATCGTCGTCATCGAAGTTCATCGTAAAGTTCTTAAACTACTCCAGATGGTTGTCCGGATCTTTGTTCCTGTCATATTTCTCCATCTTTGAGCTGTCAAATCTCTTAGTAAGGTATTCGGAGAGTATTTTTGTTGATAAAAGTGATTGCCTCCAGTTCTTGTTACGGTTAAAAACACTATCTTCATTCGGAGTAGCAAAAAAACCTGGTTCGGACTAGAAAGCGAAGGGATCAATGAGCAACCGGTCAATATGCTGATTAGCTGAACCCTTACCTTTCCCATCGTGTTTCTTAAGCCTGCCATACCTATCCTTTTTTCTTTAATGTTTTTGAGTTAGCCTTATTTTTTTATTCGACCGCCCTTCATCACTGCTGGAGAAAACTGTCTCTTCAAGTTCTGCCTCATTAGAAGAGCTTTTGGAGGAATCCGATGTAGAGCTCTCCACATGTTTAGATCGATGTGTTTTCTTAGAGCTGAGATGAGTCTTTATGGACTGCTCGTTCTCTCCAGGATTGTCAGTATGGTGAAGTACCGACACACCGGATTTTTCTTTAGCCCCTTTCTCTGCTTGTTTAGGGCTCTCAACGCCTCTATCTCAGCCCTCAACTGATCGCACTCATCGATAGTGTATTCATTTTTTTTCCTTTGCAACTTACACCTTAAGAGGTGGAACATTCTGCTCATTCGGATCCATCCGAACTACCTTATAAGATGGTTTTGAATATGAAATTCAGGCACCGTCGTGCTCCCGATGTGGTCGCCAATTTGGTGAGGATTACTTCTGATTGAGGGTAATTTAGTAAAATATTTTGGGAATTTAATATTTAAGGTAGAGTGTAGAGAGATACTTAAGGTGTGTGCTTGTATTAGATTTTTATCACCCTCATTAATGAAAGTAGTTAGGGTATTTATACTTAATTAATGACCTGTGGGTCTTTCGGGTCGAATTATAGGCTTGGGTCAAGTTTAAGAACCCATTAGCCCAAGGTATGAAATGGTCAGCACCTAGCTTAGTCACGTTCTAATAGTTTTGCCTTGTTCAGTTTCTTATGGTAATGGTTAAGTTCGAATTGCCCTTCGGATAGGGGTAAGTAGTAGTGTCAAGAATATATTACCTCATCAGGTGACACCTTATAAAGATTCTTTTTGGTAACCCTTGTGATTGTTGGAGCGATTGTAGGAGGGATGATAAGTGTTTGATCAAAAGATAAGTATTGCGTCTTTCTAGAAAACTGAAAGAAACTTGATAAGTTTTACTAGCTGATCAACTGATTACGTTGGAGAAGTTGATTTAGCAGTATATGTTGAGAGAGAAGAAACATAAAATATTGCTACTATATTTTCCATGATACTTAATGCTCCTAATTCCTACAATGTAATTTTTGGACGACCATGACTACATATAATATAAGGGGTAATGTCGTCCTATCATCAATGTGTCAAGTACGTGATAAATGGACGAGATAGGGTGGTTCGAGGGAGTGAATGGAAAGTTATATATTTTTTACTCTTTGTCATTGGCTCCTAAGAATGTTATTTCATAACAGTCACAGGGGTCCTAGGGTGATGTGTCGATGGTAAAATCTTACGAACCACTGACAGTTGTGAAGGAGGACAGGATAGGTAACCCACATGAGGAGTTAAATGAAAATAAAGTTATGGAAAAGATAGAAGATTCTTTGTTAGTAGATGAAAATATATTTCAAAATTGAGGATATCTTAAAGTCGAGTTTAAAAAAGAAGTTAGTCGATTGTTTGAAGGAGAACGTTGATATTTTGTGTGGAATGTTTATGATGTTAGGAAAGTTAGAATTTTTATTATTTGTCATGTGTTACATGTTGATAATATGTTGAGACCAATCTGACAGAATAATAAGATTTTTTTTCAGTTGAAAGATCAAAAGTTATTATAAAAGAGGTTGATATATTGTTGAATGTGAGGCACAGTAGAGAGACAAAATATTCGACATGGTAGGCAAAACCATTGTTAGTCAAAAATAAAAATGAACAGCGGAGGATGTGCGTCAACTTTATTGATCTTAATCAAAAATAATTGAAGGGTGATATTTTTTTGCATAGAATTGATCAACTAGCGGATGCACCGGCAGTTCACGAGTTTTTATCTTTCATTGATGCTTCTTTGAGGGTATAGTCAAATTAAGATGTATCCAAATGATGAAGAAAGTCATGTTTTTTTAACAGAAAAATGGTTATATTGTTATAAGATAATATACTCTGGTTTAAAGAATATTGGAGCAACGTACCAAAGGCTTATTAATCGTATTTTTGCTAAATAGTTGGGTAAGTATATGAAACCTTATATAGATTATACAATAATTAGAAATAATAAAGCAAGTGATCACATGGCAGCATTATGTGAAATCTTTGGAAACTTAAGAAAATACAACCTAAAGTTGAATCCATTAAAATGTTCATTTGGGTTGAAGTCATAAAATACTCTAGGTTTGTGATAAGTAAAAAGGGGATTGAAGCCGACCAAGTCATATGAAATCATTATTGACGATGTCTCGACCTATATCAATAAAAAAAGTGTAATAACTGGCGGGTCGATTAACAGCATTTTCAAGGTTCGTCTCTAGAGCATCGAACAAATATAATTTATTTTGTGACATTTTAAGAAGGTCTCTTGGAATGATAATTGCACGAAAATATTCATTGAGTTAAAGATGCATTGTAAATTCACCTAAAAAATTTGGCGACACATAAAGAAGGGTAGCCTCCATTTTTTTATCTAACGGTTTTGAGTTTTTTCATTAATGTTGTTTCTTGTGAGGGAAGATGATGGAATTCAGAAACCAATTCATTATATGAGTAACCCTTTAGTCAACACAGAAACCATGTATTTAAACCTAGAAAAATTGGCTCTTGTTTAGTTGTATCTGCGAGGAAAATGCGACCATATTTTGAAGCTCGTGTAATTATTCTTCGAACATTTTTCCTTTTGAAGAGTGTGCTTCGAAAAATAGATATTTATGGGAGGTTAACAAGGTGTTCGATTGAGTTTAGTGAATATGAAATTCAATTTTAACCTAGGAAAATTATAAAGGTACAAGAGATGGTTGATTTTATCAATGAATTTTAAGAAGAGAGGACTGAGATGGAAGACGGTGAATTGACAAGAATCTATTCAAAGGATAATGAATGATTTATTCGAGCCGATGTGGCTTCTAGTGTAAATGGTTGTGGACCTAGTGTTGTTCTAACGGTTCCAAGGGATATGAAATTAATCATGTTATTAAGTTCAATTTCCCTACTACTAATAAAGAAGCATAATATGAAGCTCCAATAAATGGGATGAGATTATCTCGGATTTGTGGAGTAAAGATCATTCATTTGTTTTCAAATTCAAAGTTGGTTTTCGGTCATTCCCATGGTAAATTTGAAACAAAGTAAGAGATCACGAGAAAGTATTTGGAAGTAATGAATGAAATAGAAAATATTTTTGAAAGGGTTTCATATAATCAAGTTCCACGATTGGAAAATAAAGAGGCGGGTGTGTTAGCAAAGTTCGGTTGTGTAGAGGATAATATTTTTATAATAGTACGAGAAATACCATCGTGTTTGAGAAAAATTGAACATCAAGAGTTTTTATATGTTGATGATAATAACAATTGGCTATATGAGTATCAACATTTCTTGAACGATGAAATTTATCGTCGGAAAAACCACAAGCTCGAGCGTTGCATTTACGTGATGTATAGTATGTTTTTATTGATGGAATTTCATATCGGAAAGGTTTTACACGACCATTCGGAAGATGTTTAGGAAACAAAATAAGATATGTTTGTTTCAAAATATTTACACAAAAGAGAAGCATAGAGGCCTTGTGGGTTTTAAGGATTGATACAACACTTTCTCTTAGCAAGGTTAGATTTGTCGACGCTTTTGACCAATGTAAAATTGATGGTTGAACATCACGATCCTTTTCAATTGTTTACCGACCAAAATCATGTTCATAGTGAAACAATGGGTTAAAATATTGCTCCATATCCGTTTGACAGGTGGGGTATTGATCTTGTAGCACAATTACCAATGACGACGGGAAGAAGCTAATTTTAATCGTATTTGTTGATTATTTCACTAAGTGTGTTGAGAAAAAATCATTGGTGAGGAAAGGATCTCTAAAAGTTTATGGATTTCCAAAATCCAATATTTTAAGTCTTTATGGAATTTTGTGGGTCTTAGTGATGGATAACAGCTTGTGCTTTCAAAATGACACGGTGGTAAAAAAATTTAAAAAGTATAAGATAAAGAAAAACTTTATAATTCATATTATCCACAAGAAAATGGGCAAGTCAAGGTTAGAAAGAGAACTATGTTGCATGGGATAAAGAGAAATACAGAATTGGCTAAGGGAAATTTGTCGAATTTTCTTAATGAAGTTTTTTTGTGGGCATATAGAACAACTCATAAAGCTGCAACAAATGAAACGGAATTTGCTATGAAAGTCAGTGTTTCAACATAAGATAATAATATGGAAAAGGAAATGAATATTTATTTAATAGAAGAATGACAATATCAGTCTCAAGTTAGAGCAACATTATAAGAGTTTAATGCAAAGTTGTTACAATGTAAAACTGGGGGTCTAGTTTTCGAGAAGGATATCTTGTATTAAGAAAGGTATTCCAAATGTATCATTTGATCGATGTACTATTTTTCCAACCTGGTGGCACGAGAGGTTTTTAATGAAACACCATAAGAGCCACTTTGAATGAAATATATTGCCAAAATATATCTAAAGCGTCATCATATTTTTTATTTTTTAGTTTCAAAATTTAAGTAAAAGTATGAAGATGATGATAGTTATAATTTATAAAGAGACAATTACTAAATATTTTTAAAGTGACGAATACTAATAATTTTCAAGGAAACTTCCAACCGACAGTTACTAATATAATCTAAGGAAGTCTGACCACGGTTCGAGTATTTTTTATGAAAATATCCAACCGATGAATACCAATATTTCTCTATGATGATATTATTAATATATTTTAAAGGGATAATTTCAATGAAGTTTTTGCAAATTGATGGATTAATAATTAGTGAAGTAAATAAATGACATGAGTTATAAAATTATAAAAATATGGCTATAAGTCAAGCTCAACTGAAAAGTGTAAGCGGTTAGGCATCGAATCAAAGCGAATATGGCTATAAGCGAAACCCAACTTACACGTGTAAGAAGCCACGTTAAGGCTATAAAGGTGAGGTTGCAAATGCCTTAATTTTTTTATCATGGGTATAAGCCAAGCGTAGTTATTAAAGTGTAAAAGGCCACGCACCCCAATTAAAGCGAGCATGGCTATAAGTCAAACCTTACTGAAAAGTGTAAGAGATCACACTAGTTTTTTAAAAAGATAAAAAAAATCAAATATAAAACAATAGTGATGATAATAAAACAATGTTTAGATGATATTTATAACAACGTTCTTTTGAGATTCTTAAGGGAAAACGATATTAAAAAATTATTTATGTAACAATGGTTAGATAAAAGCTCTAGAAATACATCTCTCAAAGTTGTTATTGACGATGGTTAATTAAAAATTATAATAATATGATACAAATATTATATTTGATAATGATCAAATTTGTATGAAGTACGAATAAAATGTGAAAATAAAAATATTAAATAAGCAACCAAGGCAATATGAGATGAAAACATAAAAATTAGAAAAAGTCGGATGCTCGCTAACAAAGAGTTATAAGAAAATAATATATATAATATAATAGTTGGATGCTAGTCGTCAAAGAGTTCCAACCATAAGCAACCATATAATAATAACCAGATGTTAGTGGACAAAATTTCCAAGCATCCAAATTATTATAAAAGGTTTCATAAAAAAATTATAGGTTGTCATCAAGAGAAGAGTAAGATGGGGAGTGGTGGGAATTATTCATGATTAAAGAGTATTGACAGTAATTTGGATAGTTAGGTCTTACTTTTTGGGTAAAGAATTTGGATAGTTAGGTCTTACTTTTTGGGTAAAGAGTAGAGAGATAATTAAGGTGCTTGCTATTATCCGTAGAGAGATAAAATCAACCAACCCATTAAATGTTGTTTTTTTCTCAATTTATAATAATACAAAGATCCATAAGCCAACCGGATTGGTTAATACACATGGTTCAGCTTGGTGGGCTTGGAGGCCCAAGATTAAGTGAAGTAGGCACTCATCTTACTATACTAGACACGCAACTTACTATTTTTATTATAAGTCTTAATTTTTTTTCTAAGAAAAATCTGAACTATTTTACTTTATTGGCCTCCGATAGAATCTGACCCTGTAGTCGCCATTTTTTGTGAGGAAAAATGTAAAGAAAATAAAAAAGTTTTAGACACGGTAAAAATATAAAACATTTGTGTACACCAATCACCACCATCTAAGTTGCCTTACATAGCAGCGGTAATTGGCCTGTGGGCCTATTGGGCATGTTGGCATGTTGGGCCTATTGGGCATGTTGGCCTGTTGGGCCATTATGGCTAACAATTAGCCCGTTTGAGGCTAATACCTCCATTAACTTAATAAATAAAAACACAATTATTTCTAATTAGACAAAAGACCGTCAATATTACATATTTGTTGGGTCTATATTACAAACTAGATATTGGTTCAATATTCCACCGATTTGACTCGTGAGGGAGTATCCTGGTGATTCGTGTTATTTTTATATAATATTTTCAAGATTGATATTTGGATTTTTACTTCCGTCATAATTGGCATCATCTTTATTTTTACCAATATCTTCATGTAAATATATATATATATATATGAGTTCTGAATAAACCACTAACAGCTCTTGGAGCATTGGGAACTCGACAATGATCGACAATAGAGGTGGATATGATATATAATTTTGTATACTCTTCACTAAGGTAGTTGTAGTATGGCCCCCAAGAATATTGTTCATTTATTATGTTGTACCAGTTGCATAAGAATCAATAAATGACATTCTTTCATCAGTTTTGCAGCTTCGTCCAAAATCTCTTCAGTTAAGGTTTGTTAATTTGATCAACATTAGATTTTTTTTTATTTTTTTTAAAATTCTTGACTTCAAGCTTGAGTTTTTTTCATCTATTAATTGTTATTTGGAATCTTTGAGCTTTTTAATTTTATCATCTTTTGATTTTAAGTGGGCTTTAAAAGCTGGCTCTTTCTTCAACTATTTGGCTTCCTCTCTTTTTTAATTCGACGATAACAGTCTCTTGATTGTATTTTCTTTCTCAATTCTATTTATATTTCACCATAATGAATAATAGGGATTGAAGTTTCATCTAAAAATATCATGTCATTAGATGAAAAATATCTATCAGTGAGCATGATATAATTGAATGAACTTTGCATAGTATTTCACAAATAAATATAATTACAGTATTGATAAGAAAAATATGTTGGAAAATAGTTGGAAAACATTTACCTCTATTTAACGTTGGAGAACTTTGACGTTGGTAATATTTGAGGAGAACGAACGAGGATATTTGACTAAAACACGGTCAGTAAACGATCGTGGGTCTAATAATGATAAACCACCTGCAGAAGCATTTTACGATAAATGAGTTTTAGCATTAGCACTTGGAAGTGTGAGATGCATACTACAACCGGTAGGGTTATACTTGTGACATTCAAATAGAGTAGGAGGGCATTTGTGCCGACGGGAGTAAGGATTTTGGTAAGCGTTGGCTAGTATCTTGGGTTGGAGTAGGAGTTTTTTTTAGGGACACACTTCAACAATTTTATTCTTCTTCTTTTCAACGGATTTGTGACTTTTGATGGGTTGATAGTGGAAGTAGAATGATACTTCTTGAATGTTAATTGATAATGTTAAATCCAAACCATATGCAGATTCTCTGTGGTACAATATTCAATGTGTCGATAAATTCTTCGTCTATTTTGAATAGCCATTAGTAGTAGCGTTCATTATTTTGTATTCGTCAGACATAAAAAAAAAATCATCTAGCAATCAGAGCAAAGAACGGAGTAGATTTTCTTGTGTGAAAAAAGTGTGGAACTTATCTTTCCAAATTGGTTTAGCAGTGATAGAAAGTTTGTTTGAGAATTTTGTTTTTTCCGGTCCTTTAGAGATAGACTAACCTTAGCCTCTGGAAAATTAAGAATATATTGGTCATTAAAAGTATGAAGAATATGATGAAGTTTTGGAGGCTTCGGTACCTGATTATCTAGCATCGTCTTCAAATTGACCACTATGTTGGTCATTCTAATAGTGTAATGGATCCTTGTCACAATTTGATTCCATATTCGTTGATATTTTACCTAATGAATGAATACCAAAATTCAAATGATGCACTATTGAATCTTGAACTGGAAGCCATTGATTGAACAAATTAAGTTTAGAGAGAAAATTTAAAGAGATAAATTGTAGATAATAAATATTGTAAAAGTGAAATGGAAAATGTCACTATAAATTTAAATGGAATGGATAAATGAAAAATAGCGTTGATCTAAAGCGAGATGAGCGGATGCAATTTTAGATATGTCAAACACAAAAAATGCGGACGGGGTTGGTTTAGAATTCATTAATTTATTTATTTTAGTATTAAAATGAAAATGTGATATGAAATGTACATTTCTTACTTTATTAATAGTCTTTTAATATATGAAGACTAGGAACCCTCTAAGGTTATATGTTGTTCGGATGTCATTATCTTTATTTGGAAAAGATAAAGATGTGTATGACCAATATAAAAACATCGGTTAAATCTGTTATTAAAGTGTCGGCTAGATAGAGATGGAGAATAGCGGATGGAAAAACGTCGGTAAATAACTAAATAACAACCGCGGCAAAAGATAGAAACATCGGCAAAAAAGATAGTTTGGTAGTAGGCATTCCCAAATATAAAAACGTACAACAGGATGAATACAAATAAACAATAAAAAATACTTACACAAAAAAAAAGACGGTGAAAAATAATAAAAAGAAAATAAAAGATTCGAAAAATATAACATATTATTAAAATATTCGTAACAATTGAAAATTGAAGTAACAATATGGTAATAAGTGATCAACACATTATAAAATAGACCTATCAGTAATCCTAAATAATTAAAAATTAAACAGCTATAAGCAGAAGATTTTATAATGTTACAAATATTGATTGATTACTCTTACCCAAGAACTGATCTTTTTCATCTTTTGCAAAGTTGGAGAGGAATTTTCCTTCATCAGGAAATAGACTTAAAACCTGTTTTTTAGTTAAAAAAGACAGATATTACAACCCCATTAACAATGAAGTGTGACATTTTGAAGGCCAAAAACCTCCCGTAAAGCATAAAAAAGTCTTACTTGGGTAACATCAAATCCATATCATCAAGCCATAGACAAATGACAGGCCCAAATAGTTAAGTTAAGACGGCCATGCTCTCAAACGCATCACTTGAAATTTCCACAAACTGTAGCACCAATTTCGAGAGGCTATTGAACCCAGTAAAACCAGGTGGGATCTTAGCTGAGTCAATGACAGGATGGACTATTTGTCTTCAAAGATAATATAGGGCGACACAACCACCTAACCTTCTATATTGCTGTTAGTAGGCTAGTTCTTACCGCGTCTCCAAAAGGATAGTTTGGATAGGATGCATTCTGTTATATGGTCTGGTAAGGCGCTGAATCTATCTAATAATAGTTTTAGACAACTGCAAGATCGTTTTGGACTGCATTTTTTCTATTACTAACATGTCCAAGAAGAAGAACAAATGTCTAAATTTGTTCAAAACATAATGAAATACGTCTTTTGTACGTAAGTAATGGAGCTGAGAAGGATATGAGTTATTTGTATGATTAAAATTTAGGTAATAAGAAACGAGTGTTTTCGTCGAAATCGTCTACTTGGTCAAGGGTTGAACTCGAGCCAAACCTAATATATAGATGTTGAAGCTCGACTGAGTGAGCTTCGTGAGTAAAACCTAATATACTAAGAGTTGGGCTTGAGATGAAATAAGATTTGGGCTTTCGTGGACTGCTTAACAGGCCGAACCCAAACCAAGACCCGTTTCACAAACTAGTAAAACACCACACCAGACCCTTCTAGGTTTAGGTCAGACAACATTTGAGTCCAGTTTGAGCTAGCGAGCTGCCGCTCGTGAGCCATTTTCCACTTCACACAAACCTAGTTTTTTCAGATTTTTTTTCAACCTTCTAAAACCGTCTCTTTTATTAAATTTTGTATTCTATAATCTTTTATATATAGCAGATATAGCAGAGAGATTCGAATTGAAATTTTATCTATAGAAAACTCGAATCGAGGGTGTGGTAGAGTTTTGGTGAGGATATCAACAATTTAATCGTGAGAATGAATATGCATGACCTCAAGATTACGATGATAAACCTGATCATGTATGAAATCCACACTCATCTCTATATGCTTCGTACACACGTGAGATACTGGTTGGAGGCTTGGGATAGAATCCTCAGATTGTGACACAAGTTGTTGGAGTAAAACCACGGATGGCCAAGGCAAGAACCACTGTATGGATTAATGAACATTCAGAAAAAAACAACTCATTAGGTTTAAGACGCATAACAAATAAAAGAAAGAATAAATAAAACCAAACACACAAGACAAATTAATAAAACCAAACACACAAGACAAATTTAATGTTGTTCGGATTGTGAAACAATCTCCTACGTTCATGGACAATGGATATTTTTTTATTAATATATAGGTTATTACTTACTACTTATGAAATTCATCACACTTTGCATACTAATATTTTCTTTTAATTATAGGACGACTATATATCACATAATCCATTAACTAAGGAATCTAATTAATATAAAATGTCTAATTAACAAAATATCAATATTAAATATAATTAATATAGAAGATTTAATTAATATAGAATACAAATTTAATAAGAAATTTAATTAATATATAATATATAACTAATATAGGAAACCACTTTAAATAGAAGATTCTGCTTCGAGTTAATTCTAGCATACACTTAACAATTCTCCACCAAGTTTTATGGTAACTGTAGTATCTGTTGAATCCAATATTCAACTATTTAGAGACTAGCTTACCCACATCACAGACTTGCACCAGTCACATGCAGTTCGTGAGCTTTGAAATCGACAATACATTGGTCAGAGCATCCGAAGGATTTTATTCGGTAGCAAAATCTTATCCACCTTCACTTTCTCTTTCTCCATCACGTCTCGGATGAAGTGTAGCTTAATTTCTACATGTTTATTTAGTTTATAGGACTTGAGATTTTTCATCAAATGAAGGGCATTAGTGTTATCACAGAACAGAACCACATATTGCTCCACACTAGTAAGTTCACCCAACAATCCATTCAGGCAAATAGATTCATCCATGGCTTCCGTAACAGCCATATACTCGGTTGTCATAGACGACAACGCAATAACTTTCTGGTATAGAAGAGTTCCAGCTAACCATTCCTCTAAGAACTAGTAAACATATAACCCAAAATAGAATTCCTTGTGTTGGGAAAACCTGCATAATTAGAGTTCATATAATCTTTCAACAATATATCAGTCTTATTGTAACACAACCCTACAACATCTGAACCCTTAAAGTATCTCATGAGCCACTTGATTGCATGTCAATGCGAGTTCTACGGATTTGACATGAATTTGCTTAAAACACTTGCGGCGTAGGCAAGATCAGTTCTCGTGCAAATCATAGCATACAAGATGCTACCAATGAAATTGGCATAAGTTATCCCCAACATATACTTCTTATATGATGTTTCGTATGGTGCTTGAGTGGCACTGAGTTTGAATTGGGAACCAATAGGAATTCTAACCTCTTTCGCTTCGTACATCCAGAACGTTTTTAGGACTTTTTATATATATTTTTATTGAGATAAGAATATATACCCCTTTCGCATATTCTTCTTATCTCAATATAAATTATCATCTTACCCTCTATTATGTCCTTCATGTCAAGATCTCTTTTCACGTGAGTCTTTTTTCGATCTGTCTTCTATCATTTCCATGTATTTGTATGTCATCAACATACAACAATAATAAGAATTGTATCTCTATGTGTGTGTCTTCATTCCATTATCAGTTATCACAACAACTACATGTATATTTAATGGATCTTGTAAAAGAATCAAATATTTTATTTCACCATATTGATGACTATTTCATCCCATTAAGGGGTCTTTTTACCAAACACACATAAACCCCCATTCCTTTTTTCAAACCCTTTTGGTTGACGCATGTAATTTTTTTTATTCCAATTCACCATGCAGGTAGGCAGTAGTTACATCCATTTTTTATCAAATCTAGAAATAATTGACAACAGAACCATGATGGAGGTTTGTTTCACAATAGCCAAAAATATCTTATTGAAATCGACACTCTTCTTTTGTGTAAAGCCCTTATCCATGAGCCTAGCCTTGTATTTGTATAACTTCACGCCATGTATATATGACTTTCTCTTGAATATCTATTTGCTCTCAACCAGATTTTAACCCTTCGTTATCACTACTCTTGATAGAAACTCGATACATTTTGGGTTCAAGAATATCTCCTTGCATTTCAATAAATAAAGGATAAATAAATATATCGGTGAAACCATCCATCTGCGCTTGTTTGCTTGGTCTTCATGCTTTATCCCTCACCAGCTAATAACTGTCAAGATCATATTGCTCTCACATCTGATCATCTGAAGGACCGAAAACACCAGACCCTTAGCCACTTTCATACTCATGCGGTGGTTAAAATTCCTATATATGATTCAAAGCGGAACTAGACCCAAAATCATCTATAACATAAACGTCTCCTATTTCACTTTGTACATCAGATCCATCACCAACTTCACATCTTTTCCCGACAGTATTAGGTTACGTCTCCAGCGCCTTCTTCAATGGTATGACATATTCATTGAAAATAATGTCCTTGTTTATCAAAACATTTTTATGTTCAGGTTTAAGGCACCACAACCTATACCATTTTACTCCTTCCGGATAGCCAAGGAATAAAAATTCCAGTGCCCTTGACCTAAGCTTATCTTTCTTTACATGTGCGTAGATAGCATATCTGAACCCTCTCAAATGTTATAAGTTATTTTTCTCTCCAGTTCATTCCTCTTGAATATAGAGAAGCTTAAACACCGTAGATGGACTCTTTCTAATGATATATGCATTCGTTGTCATGACTTCTCCCCATAAACTTTGACCTATACCAGTTGTATGAAATATACATCTAACTCGTTCCAGCAGTGTTCGATTCATTCTCGCAGCATCCGTTATATTGGTTAGTCTCGCTTACGATTCGGTGTCTAGCAATACCAAGCTTTACATAATAGCCAATAAACTCCTTGTTCACATACTCCAAGAAACTATCATTTTGAAGCTTTTTTATTACGTTCCCAGTTTGATTCTCTACCAAAGTCTTCTCGTTCACAAAGCCATCAAGCGCTTCATCTTTGGTCTTAAAAAAATAGAACCCGTATTTTTTTGGAATAGTCATCAATAAACGATATAAAATACTTTACACCACATATGGTAGTTTCTCGTGTTGGACCCCAAATGTCTGAATGAACATACTCAAGTACTCCATTAGATGCATGGTTGTTGGGTATAAACTTCACTATTTTGTTCTTACGCAATGCACAACTTTCACAAAAGATCAACTTATTGACTGTTGTACCATCTAACAACCTATATTTACTTATTCACTAAGTCTCTTCTTACTTAAATTCCTATTCGATAATGCCACAACCTAGTAAAATCCTTCACTACACTAGACACACCCCATATTATTGTAAAGCCCTCGAGAACTAACACACCACTAGTCATATTGGCTTTCATAACAACAACGGATCCTTATAAGACCCCAAGTGTACCACATATACCTCTATAGGTAAACCCTTATTCGTTTAACATCTCAATTTAATGAAGGTTATGTTTACCTTTGGGTACATAGCTTATGTTGTTAATTATGTATACAACTTGAGGCGAATCATTCCAATCCCTTTGATATTGTAGGGTTCTTCGTTCCCGAGGATGACCCTTCCACCATCAAGCATTATTAGGGCTTCAAACCAATGCTTATTGGAAGTCATGTGAAACAACGCACCCGAATGCAACACCAGTTTATCATTATACCTGCAAGAATAAGAATTCATTAAACCAAAAACTTACTCACAATTATCAGATGCCATTGCAGCATCTTTGGCTTTGATTTTCTGGTAGTTGTTACCATTTCCCTTCTCTGGGAATTTCTGACTAATATGCCATTTTGTCTTGCATTTCCAAGGAATTATTTTTGATCCTGTACCAGCTCGTTTGTAATTTGACTAAGATTTGACTCTCCTCTCACTTGATCTTTCTTTCTTGATCAACATCTCACACTCAATATGTGCCCTTCAGAGTCACCTTTTATAACACTCTTTTTTGAAGATATTTGGAGTTTAAAGCACTCTTGACTTCAGCCATCGTAAAGAAGTCTTTCTCGTAAGTATGGTATCTGTCAAGTGTTCATAATTCTTCGGTAGAGAACTTAGAAATAATGATTTATTGGTCCTCCTCATCCACCTTTACACCAACTGCATGCAAGTCGAGTACGATTCGATTGTAATTATCTATATATCTTCGGATGTCTATACTACCATCCATACACAAGTTGTAAAGTTGTTTCTTTAGATAATATTTTTCCCAAGGATTTCTTCATGTAGATCGCCTGCAGACGATTCAATATCCCCAACATTGTAGGATCTTCAGATCCTCCTGCAGCACTTCATCTCCCAAACTCAATATAAGGGCACTATGAGTTGTAGACGGTACCACAATATCAACCTGTATAGATTTATCATCAATAGCAGTAGCCAATCTCTTATGTACTATGTAAGTCCTAACCTTAATTCTTTAGGGGCTGAAATCATTAGATCCGTCAAATTTTTCTTGGCTAAGCTTCATAGAACTCATGTTTCGTGGATTTTATGTTGTTAGACGATATCTACTTCTCCAACCTTCATATTGACAATCTTTTGCAGTAGCAAATCCTTTATGTACTATGTAACTCCTTAGAGTATTTGTGAACACTTACCGTACCACTTGTTAGGCTACAAGAATTGTTTGGTCGAGGCAATAACTGATGTATCGATCAACAAACGTTCAGAGAAAACAATTAACAATGTTCAAGATGAGCAACATATTGAATAAAGAATAAATAAAACTAATCATACGGGACATATTTAACGTGGTTTGAATTTTGAAAACAATCCAACATTCACATGTAATGTACACTCTTTCTATTAATAAGTAGGTTTCATAAAGACTCCCAACCACAAAGGACTTAATCGCTCTGTGTAACAAAAGACGATGTGATTCACAAAACTCTCTCTTGAGTGTTTATCTCTCATTTTGCCTATCTAACAAAAACTATATTTATTTATTTTTCTTCGATAATATATTGCTCATGAATTTATTCACACTTTGCATACCAATATTTTCTTCTATTTATAGGATGACTATGATAACTCATAATCTATTAATTAAGGTATCTAACTAATATAAAATACCCAATTAATTAGAAAATCTAATTAACAAAGAATACCAAATTAATAATAAATCTATTTAATGTAGATATCTAATTAATCTAGAATATCTAATTAATATATATTACCAAATTACCACAAAATCTAATTAATATGAAAGATCTAATTAATATAGAAATCTAATTAATATAGAAGATCTAATTAATATTAAAATTTAAATAACATAAAATCTAAGTAATATAGAAGACCTAATTAATATGGAAATTCAATTAATATAAGAGACCGATTTAGATACGAAATTATGCTTTGATTTACTTCTAGCATACACTTAACACATACAATGGGTGCACGAGAAAGCGGTAAGTGAATTTCATGAAGTACTGATTTTAACCAAATTAATTCAGCTCATAGAATACCTAACACCATGTATTTTGACTCAATAGTGGAGTGTGCGATAACATGTAGTTTCTTGGATAACCAAGACACGAGAGAGTCACCAAAAAATAAGCACTTGCCTCCAATTTATTTCCTATCATCGGGCAAACTAGCCCAATCAGCATCATAAAATCTAGTGAGGCACAACTATAGTGAAGGCTTGAGGTGAAAACTAAGAAACTATGTGCAGATAAGTAACGCATAACCTTATTTACATATTTGTAGTGAGTAGAAGTGATCTTAGATAAACTGGCTTAATTTGTTAACGACAAAAAGCATATCAGGCCTTGTATTGAGTAAATATTGCAATAAGACAAACAAACTCTTATATGGTATAGTGTCAGACAATAGAATACCATTATGAAGAGAAAAAAGATGTCCTACTGTCACCAAAGAAGTCTTATACCTTTATATTGACCCATCCATTACAAACTTAAGTTTGAATTCCCATTTACAACCAAATAAGTTCATAGCAGAGCTCAAAGGGTTAGAATGCTTAGATAACCAATTGGGTTGGGATACTAATAGAACTTATAGATATGCTTCAGTGCTTAGAAATGAGAATGGTATAAAAAGTCATATTCACTAAAAATGAAATTCTTAGAATAAAAAAAAACTTACTTGTGGGAGCTAAGCATTTATATCCTTTGTTCGTAGAAGAGTGGCGAATAAAAACATATTTTAGAGAATGAAACTGAAATTTATGTTATTGATATGGTATGAGACATGAATAACACGCACAACCAAATACTTCAATAAAATAATATTCATGCTTTCTATGATAGAGTGTTACAAAAGGTGATTGATAGCTTAAATTTAAGTAGGCTATCTATTTATTAGAAATTTCACTGTTGTAAATGCTTCATAGCAATAGGAAAATAATAGTTGAGTCTGAGCCAACAAGGTCAAGCCAGTCTCAACCATATTCATGTGCTTCTTATATTCGCTACTATTTTGGGAATATGTGTGAGGATAAGAAGTCTTCAGCTGAATACTAGCTTGTTTAGTAAGTTATAAGAAATATTTACATTCACCTCTGCCATCAGCCCGAATAAACTTTATTTTTATCCCAAATTGTGTTTTGAACAAGGTTTTTGAAATAAACAAGCACTGAATAAGAATCAATATATTGTTTTAAATGATAAATCCAAGAAAATCTACTAGAATCATCTAGAAATATGAGATAATATTTAAAACATGATTTAGTTTAAATATGAGTTGGTCCCCAAAAATCAGTGTAAACTAAACCAAGTACATTTTTTATATGAGAATATGAAATTAAATAAGGTAGGTTGTGTTTGCCAAGTTGGCATGAGTCACACGCAAATTTCTTGGAAATCAACAGGAAAACTAGTATAACTTAGGATTGTAGTTAAGATCCGATGAAAGAGATGGTCTAATCTCATATGACATTTCTTTGTTTTAGAAAGATAATTATATGCACTTAAAGATATCTCATAATCAAAAACTTTAGAGTCAATTATTTAGAAGTAGCAGGCCCATCAATGCAATATAACCTGATCTTTAGTTGTCTCCGTTAGTCAAGTTTTCCTCGTTTCCATATCCTTCACAAAACATACATTATTAGAAAACTCAACATAAACATAATTTTGTGAGGTTATCTTTGATATCAAAATAAACCTTTTATGTATAGTAGTTACATGTAAACATTTTTCAGAATTAGATCTGTGATAGAAAATCACAAGCGTACAATCTATCTTGTAGTTTTGATTAGACGTTAAGACTCGATTACTGAACCCTAGAAAAAAATCTTAATATTAAAGTTTATTTGTTTGATCCAAGGGATCAAGATTTTTGTAGGAAACTAAAATTTAATTAAAGAAAAAAACAAATTGAAAGTTGAAATCAATATGCAAAATTATTTCAGGATCACCAGAATATGTATATATAATTTATGAAGAATTTTAATAATTAATTAAATTAAATCTAAACATATTTGTTTCATTCTTTATTTTCAAAAATATCGCCCACACTTTCCTAGAATAATCATCTATCAGAGACATAAAATATCTTGAATCACATATAATAGGTTCACGTCGTGACCCTCAAAGGTATGAATAAATATAATCAAGCATTCCTTGGTTGTCTAATTGTTGTGTGGAAACGTCACCCTATTGCTCTTACCCAATACACAACTTTCACAAAATCTTAGCTTCTGAATTGCGCCACTATCTAACAACCTACGTTTGCTAAGTTCAACAAGTACATTTTTACTCAAATATCTCAGTCAAAGATGTCACAACCTGGTATAATTATTTTACACGACTACTACTATGTTAATTCTATGGGCTTTCATTACAACCAGTGACCTTGCAAAATCATCAGTTTATCGTCTCTACCCGTGTATGTAAACTCTTCTTTATTTAACATCCATAGACATAAATATTTCTTTCATTTAGGAAACGTATCTCATATTATTGATAAATTTATCTCAAATAATGTAGACAACTTGAGCCACACAGTCTGGATCCTTTTGACAACACATGATTTTTCAATGCCGAGGATGATTCTTCCACCATCAAACATTATTAAGTCTTCAAAGAAATTCTAACTGTAAGTCATATGGAATTAGGAACTGGAATCCAAAACATATTCATTTTGGTACCTACAAGAATAAGACGTCATCAACCCATCAGTGTACTCTAATTATCAAAATCTATAGCAGCATCTCCGGCTTTGGTCTTGTGATAGTTGTTTCCCTTTCAATTCTATGGTCAGTTACTACTTATATGTCTTTTTTTCTTGCATACCCAAAATATCACTTTAGAACTAGTCGTAAACCCTTTAGACTTCGACCAAGATTTCCTCTCATCTTGCTTGAATCTTTATTTCTTGGTATGCCCCTCACACTAAGTCCATGCTCTTTATAGCCACCCTTCTAACACTCTTTTGTTGAAGATCATTAGAGTTTAAAGTGATCTTCACTTCAGACATCATGAGGGAGTCTTTGTTGTAGAGTATGGTTCCCACACCTTTGACATAGAGCTTAAAAATATGATTGTTTGATCCCCTTCCTTCACCTTTACACAAATTGCGTTCAAGTCGAGTATGATTCTGTTGTAGTCCTTTATGTGACTTTGAATATTTTTTTTCTATTATTCATAGATAATGTGTACAACTCCGTCTCTATTCTCTAAGTATGTTTTCATGTAGATGGTCGTCTCTAGTCGATTTTACACTCCCAGTGCAGTGGTCTCTTCTGATACCTTATGGGAAATTTCATCTCCCAAGCTCGGTATTAGAGCCATATAAGCTTTAGAGATCATCACAATATCAACCTCTATAGATTTTTTGTTGATAATATCATCAAATGCCTTATGTATTATGTAAGCTTTAACCTTAATTCTACAGAGGTTAAAGTCATTTGATCCATCAAATTTATCTACGATAAGCTTCATGAAACTCGTCTTTTATGGATTTTTGGTTTTCGGGAGATATTTCTCTCCAACCTTCAGATCGTCAATTGATTTACATCACTTATTTGTTGCTCCACGCTCACCGCACCACTTCTTGGGATGAATTTGTTCATCCGAAGACAAAATTTCAATATGTTCTAATGAAAACAATAAAGTAAAGAAAATGATAAATTAAACCTAACGCACAAGAAAATATTTTACGTGGTTCAGATTGTGGAAATAATCTTACGACCACGAGCAATAAATACTCCGTTTTTATTAACAGTAAGGTTGCATAAAGACTCGCCAAACATAAAATTCGCCATCACTCTTTATTACAAATCACTCACGCATTAAAGTGTTTATCTCTTGCATTTTCTCTCTCTCTCTCTAAAAGAACAAACTCTCTGATTTTCACTCTAGATAAAACATATAGACTTACTTTGCTCTTACAATCACAGATCGCTCGTCATATTGGTCAATCATTACTAATCCCTAACTTTTTGCTTCTTGTATTTATAATATTCTAATATGAATCCCTAGCTTCATTTTAGATTGTATGGTTCGGATAAAACCCTAATAGATCATACACTCCAAACTAAGTCACTTTAATCAATGATTATAATAAATCTCTAATACAGAAGACGCTTCATATTGAATCCATATAATCAATGGCTAAAATAAAGTGCTAATACAATAGATATTTCATATTAGATCTCGTAATCAATGGCTGAGATTAGAATCATACCCACAAACCCCTAAGAACCATCTCAATCTAAAAAAGGTAAAAAAATGCAACACTATTGAAAATTCGGCCCATGTATCTTCGGTAACCCCTTCGGACCATATCTACGTAAACCTCTTTCAACATAAGTCTTCGGGAAACCTCTTTGACACAATTCACACATTTAACTCAGTAGCACTAGGCTGCAAATTTCTCCAGTGTTTTCTTCTTTGACTAAATAGCCATAAGTATTTGCAGCTTATCTGAGCCCTTTGAATCAACATATATCTCTGCATCTTAGTTATGGCCTAAGATCCACCAAGAGAGACTTAATAGTTCATGTTTATACATATCTTTGAAAGATCCATCTACAACTTATGTATCCTTTTGGCATTACTTATGTTGATGAGTTACATCTAGCATACACTTAACACTTTTAAACTTTTATTTATTTTAATTAATGCAATAGTATAAAATATGTTAAATTCCATCATTTGACGGTTAGTAGTGATTTCTTTTGTGTTTTTCTTTAGGTATTTTTAATTTATCATAATTTATATTATTTTATGCTTTCTTAGGATCTTCAATAGGTTGGCTAATATATGAATTAAGAGGAAAATCCTGAAATATCTACCATATGGTTAGATTGGTAGCTATTTAACATCTCAAATACATTGAACATAGGTATTAAAAGTTATGAAAACCACAACTAAGTAAAATAAGAAGTATAATAAGTAATGTAACTCAAAACCAATATCGATATGGTGTGCAACTGTATCGATTAGAGAACTTTAGTCACAGTTGTTCGGTTCTAAAAGTGATAAAAACCCAAATAATCACTTCTCTCAATTTATTCACATATAAAAGTTGTAATGGTTGAAGGGTGTCCAGTGTTAAGGTTTTTTTTGTTATTCTAGCCGACATTGAAGGTATTTTTCAAAGAACCTCACCAAAAAGTCTTGTTTCTTTTATAATACTTGGGGCCTCAACTTTAATTTTAACTCTAGCCTCGGACATATCATCCATAATATTTATTTAGGATATCTTGAAAACAAAATCAGTAACTTCAATACAAGGATGTTTGTTGGGATATTAAATTATGGACGGAAGAATAACCTTAGTTGATATCTCATGTATTGCAACTTGGATCATTTTAGCTTTTTTCTTTCGATTAGAATACTTAGCTTTTACTTTATTTTCTTTGCTCGTAAAAAAGGTTGTTTATATCCTTATGCCACTATTATTAAAACCAGAGGGTCTACTATTTGATTTACCAGTTGATAATATTTTTTGCCTTCCCTTTCGATTCTTGGACATGTGATGTTTTCTTTGGACTTTTGGACTTTTGAATATGGATGCCAACCTTAACATGTCAAAACATTTTATTTTTTGTAGAATGAGGCTTGACTTTAAAACTTGGAATTTGAGCAGAAGGTCATGAAACTTCTTTAGCCACCTTGATTTTGGAAAATATCATAGTCGAGTAAATTGAAGTTCAAACTCTTCTTGAAACTTTTTAAAAAATTGATGGATTCCTATAAATATATATATATATATATATTAAAAAACTTCATACGAATTTGTCGAGAAATAAGATTATTTATAAAATTAAAGCTTTAAAAACTAAAAAATAAATACATATTATTCAGACTCAGTTTCTCTTGGTTAGAGGTGTTACTTGGGTTGGTGAGAGTCTGAGTTCCCACTAACATATACGAAAAAACTCTTTCAAAAAATTTCAGACTTCGTAAGATGATTTACCACTTTTTAAGCTTTTTATTAGGGTAGATAATAATAGGAAAAGTGGTTGTTCAAACCAATCATTATAAGTGATAACAGTTTGGACATCCGAAAACATATTTTATCCATGTGTGCCCTTACTATCATTGTTATGAGAAGTGTCCATCCATTCGAGTCAGATGGCTTAGACATATAAGGTCTAGCTTTAAGAACTTAAGTAGTTTAGAGTACAATAATCGTCGAACCCCATAGTTGAATATGCAAGTAAAATAATTTACCTCATGAGAATATGCATCGACTGGAGTTTTGTCCCTATTGTTTAAGTGAAATACGACATTTTCAGTGATACTAAATTGATTACATAGTTCATTCATTTCCTAATATTCATATTGCACATGCTTCATAGATTTTATAGCTCATTTACAGTTAAAATGGCATGTAAAATAGTAACAATCTATGGGACATGTCACGAGTCCCTAAGCGAATTAAATCATGAAGAGGAAAAAGTATATTTTCTACATTTTTTTATAATTATTTTACCATATATATCATGATAATATTTTGAACACGGCTTATAAATAAAATGACCATGTATATCCTCTAGAGGTTTGGGAAAATTTTTAATAAAATCTAGGTGGAGCTTGATGCTGTCTTTTGTTACTAGCGTCGATATATTGAAATGAGGCTTCAACTAGGAGCTGAAAGTCTCTTGAAACATTGTAACGATAGTCAATGGTTTTTTTTATTATTCTTCAGAATTTGACATCTTAAAGCATGAACTTTTGGCTAAAATTTGGTGTGTCCCTCCTATTAGGATAAAATTATTCACCTCCCTGAAGATGGATTAGGGTCATTTGGAACAGAATTTGACACGAAGTGGTCGGTAAATTTTGGAGTCTTTTCTTTGAGATTTCAACCAGTTTCTTTATAGAAATTAATATTATTTCATCTCATAAAAGACTCAGTGATTTGTGAGAGTCAGATTTTTGGTTATTCTCAATAGTAAAATGGGGGCTAAAAATGAGAATTGAAAATGAGTTGATTATTTTGGTCATTTTGTAAAAGATGAAGAAGTATGAAGTTGGTTAAATACTGAGTATGCATAAGATAGTTGTAAAGAGAGCGTAAAGTATTATGGAAGATGTGGACGAGAGTTTATGTAGAAAAGAATGTATGCCAATGGTCATCAATCATGTCGTCTAGATATATGGATGAGATTTGGTGTACAATGCAAGAAAATCTCAACCCTTTCAAAATATTTGCTCAAATGATCAAAACCATTTTGAAGGTGAACAAATAGACCATTGGGGTCTTGAAATTCTAGTAAAAAATGATAGTGCACATATATTTGTCATTAGTCGCTAAGTGTCATTATATGGTGATCTAAGAAAAAATAAACATACGTTCAGCAATTATAATCTCGAATGATCTATTGCTCATATTCGTAATAATTTTAATCCACAAAACAATTATTACACATTTTAAAAAAGAGGAAACGCCATCCAAGAGGTTCAGTTGGCATACCATATTTGAGCTTCGGCTCGGGACGTTCAATTAGGCCAAACAACCATGGCATATACAACACAAACTGAGAAAAAAAAATCACAATCTGAGATAAGTGACATGTTTGATTTATTTTTTATAAATTTATTGTCTAGTTCATATTTTATTAGTACTTCCATCTATAATGTCCAAAGCAAACATACAAACTTCTCCGTTAAATAAGAATGGTCGTAAATACAAATCACGCACCAAAAAAGGTGAACAATGTATTGAAATTGGTTATGATTTCAAAAATCTTCTATCAATAATAATATCTAATTTTATAAAGTCAACACTTCGACCACATAACTATGAAACTATAAAAAAAACTTACAAACTCATTAGACTTCAATTATTTTAAAGTATTGTGTACTTCACGCTTCGATTGAATAACATCAAATCGTGACTCTACTAATTTTTTCCCGAAAAACGAACGTCGTTAGCATACATCTAATCATCTATAGGATAAAACACATAGGTACTCAACTAAAACAATTTTTTAGTTATTTCAAGATAAATTCAACATGTAGTTTTAGGTTAATCTCGGCGCAAAGCTATTATGGATTTTAGAAGTCCTTTGATGATTGAATAGAAATGATCGGTTAAATGACATACCTAGTGTTTTAAAAATGAATAAGTCAACGCATGTTAAGAATGTCTTTACTTCGAAAAATGCACGTCTCATTTCATATAAAAGTCTATATATCAATTGAAATAAACATTTTTGTTCTTTTTTGTTTTTACTTAAAATGATGATTTGTCTAGTAATCTTTAAAAATTAAATTTATCTCCACAACTTATCGTATAAATTTAGATTCAATTCATCTGTTTGAAGAAAAATATATGGTCGGAGCTTTAAACTAGTATAAATTTAGATTCACCTGTTTGGAGATAAATAAATAAAACGGAGTTTTAGATAATGGATAATTTTATTCATTTATAAAAAATCAATCATTTTTATTTTATTTATAAATATAATATTTAATCATATAAATTATAATATAAATTTTTAATAAATATTCATAATTTTAAGCTGACACTCTCTCTCACTTATTATTTTTTAATAGGTTAACAAATACCAATACTTCAAATATATCCAAATAATTTATTTTTCCATCTTTCAATTATGAATATTTTGATGGTATGGATTCTTCTCGTTTATACTATATGTGTCAACTTTAATAATATTTTATAAATTTAAAAAGTATAAATTGGAAATTTACACTATTTATCACTTTCAATATTATAATTTTGTTAATTAATGAAATTTGTACGCATCCAACTAAAATCTGGAATTACACTTGTTAGTGTATAAAATTAACTTGATTGAATTTGTCAAACTATCACATTTTGATTTGGGAAACTCTTCTCCAAGAAACAGAGCAGTTTCTTCACCAAGAAACAAAGAAATCTCTTCAATTTCTGATTCAATTCTCTAATTGAATATCCATATCTGCTTCTCTTAGATCTTACGGAGTCCAGATTTTCTCTACCTTCATATTGAACTTGAAGAATATGTAAATTTCTTGTTTTCTCCTAAAGACGCAAAACAGAGCAATCTTGCATTTTCTTCTGTAAAGTCTTTTTGCCTCTATCTGTCTCTTAATCTGATACTAGTTTCTTCTAGTAGTACTAAAAGTCAATTTTGATCGAGTAAGCCTTCAAGAATGCAGACATATTGCAAGAAATCTTATTTGGAAGTTGCTACAAATACCAAAAAGAATAAAAATTTCAAACCATAATATATAAAGTTTAAGAACGACCACATTGACTTACAATTTGATAAGGAAATTCTATAGAGTATTTAGTCCTCTTCCACATATAATCTTATCGTAAAATTCTCCAATGACCTTCCAAAAAAACAATTTCTAGACAAGTTCTTTGAAGATAGAAGGTTTAAAGGTGATTTTTTATATACTAACTTATGGGCTGGAGTAGAGGGTCCTAGTCAATTGGGAATTATTCAATGCGAGTTTTAAAATGGTTGCCTTCGTTTAATCCTAACAAAGAATGCCCAATTGTTCTTGTTTGGGTCAGATTAGAAAGGTTGTCAGAAAACTTATACAATGAAAATATTATCCATTATATATCATTTGCATTAGGAGACCCTATCAAATCGTGGATTCCTCCTCAAAACAAGGCCATATACAATGCTTGTTACTCCTGGATCGAGATTGATGTCTCTAAGTCGTTACATCACCATATGTGGCGTGGTTTCGGAGAAAATAAGGGAGCTTGGATCCAACTAAGTTACAAGAATGTACCAAAGTACTGTCATCAATGCTCTTATATTGGTCATGATGTACAAACCTGTAAAAAGTAGAGAATATAGCAAAAATACCAGACAATTGATGACAACACAGATACCTCCCTGAATTTACAGAATGATAAACAAGCACTTGTGCCGAAAAATCCTAGTGTATCAACTATGACATCAAAAGAAAGAAATTATGAAATGGAATCAAAGACAAATCCTCAAACTCATTGTATCTTACCTGCTGAAAACAAAGAGGCGGTTGATGAAGAAGTGGTAACTGAGGCAATCAAATATCTGGAAACTGATTAATTATCTTCTCAATCTAAAGACTCCATCTTTTGGGTATATCACCTATCAAAGAAAATATTGGGAGTCTCCCAATCACCACAACCGTTAAAACAAAAGAATTAGACTCCTCTTTTAAAAAAATTACTAAACAAGAAGCTGAAGTTGCAAGAGCAAGAAAAAAGAACAAACCACCAGTAACCTTTCAATCTCTCCACCCCAAAGAGAAAGGAAGATATGCATGTATCAATCTAAAATGATCAAGATCTTATGTTAGAACATAAGAGGAGCAAGGAACAAGAATTCAATCAGAAGATTGAAGTCGATTATGAAGAAAGAAATATATACTTTCTCTGTATCCAAGAACCTATGATAAGCAAATATCAAATTGATTTAGTGTCTACAAAGCTAAATTTTCTTTATTTTTTTGCTAATTTATCTAAAAAAAATTGGTTGTTTTGGAATGCAGATTTTCAAATAAATATACTTGAAGACTGTGATCAATGTATTCACATCAACATAACGCATTATCTAAGCACCAAAACCTTTTCAATCACCTGTGTATATGTAAAATGTTAAAGAGCAGCTAGAATGGATCTCTGGAATACACTCAGAAACATTGAAAATTTATCAAAAGAATGGCTCATCATGGGAGAATTCAACCCGACTACTTCATCTTCTGAACAACTAGGTTGTACTAATTTTTGCTATCAAATTTCTGCTGATTTCAATAATGTAATCAAGGACTGCTTCCTAGAATATGTTGGATTCTCTAGAGCATAATTTACATGCACTAACAAGACTAAGTGCAAAACGTCTTGACCGAGTACTCATTAACCATGATTGGACTGCCTATTTTACATGAACAAAAGTTGTTCATTTGGCTCGTTCGTGTTCATACCACACTCCACTTTGTGTATCAATTAGTAAGGACAAGTTTGCGCATAGGGTTTCAAATTTATCAACGCTTGGACTATGGACAAAAATTTCCTGGGAATTGTGGAATCTAGTTAGAAAGTTCCAATGAATGGCTACTTCTTATCGATCCTATGTAATAAGTTAAAAAGACTGAAGGAGACACTAAATATTTGGAATAAAGATTACTTTAGAAACATCTTTGATAAAGCCAGTCAAACAGAAGAGCAAGTCAAAGCTTGTGAGATTAGTTTTATACAATTAATAGCACATAAGATAAGACAAGCTTAGCCAGAGCTACTGCAGAACACCTTCTAGCCCTCACTATGGAAGAAGAGTTTTGGAAACAAAAATGTTACTCAAATTGGATCAGAGATGGAGATACGAATACGAAGACTTACCATAATTGTGTTAAGAGAAGAAGAAAAGTAAACATTACATGAATTAACCACAACAACAAATGGCTCACTGAAGATAATGACATTAAAGCTACAACTACAGAATACTTTAAAAACATCCTTTCTACACTTTCATATCATAATCAGAACCTACAGGATGATTATATGAACTCTGATTTATTAAACATTATCCCTAAAGTAATAAATGACTCTGACAATTATTTTATGTTAACAGAGCCTTCTGATCAAGAAATCTGGAACACAATTCAAAGTATCAACTTTGAAGGAGCTGCTGGAGTAGATGTATATAACAGATGTTTCTTTATAACATGCTGGAACATCATAAAACAAGACTTTTGCAATGCAATGAGATCCTTTATTAAAGGCCAAAACATCCCACTAGGAATAATAGCAATTGGAATATTTTTAATTCCCAAAGTTGAAAATCCTCAATTCTGGAAACAATATAGACCCATAAGTCTCTGTACTATGCTGAATCGTCTCATGTCTAAACTTTTTCATAACAGACTGTCTTGCCAAAAATAATATCAGAAGAACAGAGAACATATGTAAGAGGCAGATCTATTCACGAAAATATATTGATTGCAAAGGAGTTGGTGCATGTTATTGGCAGGAAAACAAAAACAGGGAATGGAATCATCAAAGTGGATATATCAAAGGCCTTTGATAATCTTTCTCACTGTTTTATCTTGAAGTTTTTAAAGTGTTGTGGCTTCAATAACAGAGTCATATCTATAGTGAGAAACATCATAAAATCTGTATATGTTACTATCTTGATTAATGGTGAATCAGTAGGCTGTTTCAATGTTAAAAGATGTGTGAGACAAAGGGATTCACTGTCCCCGAGTCTCTTTATATTAGTTGAAGAAGTTTTACTAAGAAGCTTAAAGAATCTGTTTACAAAAGACAAGTCTTTAAGATTCTCTAATGGAAGCAAACTAATAATCCCTAGCTTATGTTTTGCAGATGATTTACTTATTTTTACTAATGGTTTGTCTACTTCAATTGATAAAATTGGAAGCCTTTTGCAGGAGTACCAGAATATCTCAAGACAGTCTCTAAATAAGGAGAAAACTATCATCATAACTGCAGCCAGTTTCTCTCAGTCTAGAAGAAAAGATCTAGCTATTTAAACAAAGTTCAGCCTCAACAATATACCTACAACATACCTAGGCATAACGTTAAGTCCTAACAAAAAGCCTCAAATTTCATACCTCTGCTTGAAAAGATCAAAGCAAAAATAGAAAGCTGGAATAACAAATTGTTATCGTACGGTGGAAAACTGACCTTAATCAACTCAGTCTTTATGCCCATTCCTCAATACTGGTCTCAAAGTTTTTGGCTCCCGAACTCCATCATCACCAAGATTGAAAGATTGTTCAACAAATTCTTGTAGAGATCATCAAATGAAGACAATAAAACTCACTGGTTCTCTTGGTCAAACATATACAAATCATATGGTGAGGGAGGCTTAAACTTAAGGGGTCTCAGGATATCCAGACTGCTTTCTTCTATAAAATTTGGATAAGATTTAGGGAGAATAACTCCTTGTGGGCTAATCTTATCCACAACATCTACTGTAAAGGAAAACACCTTTTACAAGTTAATTTCTCCAGAAAGGGATCCCAAACGTGGAAGAGACTGTGTAGTATAAAAGACTTTGTTGAGGAAAATATCAAATGGAATCTCGGTGAAGGTAAAGTAGACTTGTGACTGGACAATTGGTATGACAAACCTTCTTTAATTAGGCTTGAAAATAATTCAAATGACGACTAGTTCAAAGGTATTTATGTTCAAACATTCTGGGAAAAATCTGAATGGAATGTCCATAAGTCAAAGAAATACTTAATAGACTCTAACATTAAATTAGTGTTAAAGACATCCATTAATGAGAAGGTTAAAGACTCCATACACTAGAGAATATCAAATGATGGTAATTTTAGTGTTAAAGAAACTCTGAACACCATCAGCCCTTCCTTTTTTAAGTCTTCATTATTTGAAAATTTGTGGAACAACATCTTCCTAAGGAAGTGTTCCTTCCTTGTTTGGAGGCTCTTACAAAAAAAATCCCAACTGATACACATTATAGTCTAGACATATCAATATTGTTTCAAAATATCAGTTTTGTAGCAACATTGAATCAACTAACCATGTATTTGTCTCATGTGATTTTGCGTGGAGTATATGGACTTATTTTGCAGGAATCCTAAAAGTTGACATAAGAAGGTTCATGACAGTAAAGAACTTATTCATATTTTGGTTCTGGTCATCCCCAACTAAGACTCACATAAAGACAATCCTCTCCTTCCTTATGAGTTGGTCTATTTGGCAACAAAGAAACAAAACAAAAATAAAAAGAGAAATTTACTCAGTCAGGGCAACAATCAAATACATCTCGAACATGCTTAATCACTCAGGACTATTTCTGAGAAAACATTGGAAACAAAATGAAGAGAATGCTACAATTTTGGAATGTGTAAATCATATCAAAATAAACCAGAAAGTAATTTACCTCAACTGGGCTCCTCCCACGCAAGGTAGATACAAAATGAACACAGATGGGTGATGCCTTCAATCTGGAGAATCAAGTGGGGCAATGCTAATTAGAGACAGCAAAGGAGAGATCATAACTGGATATGAAAACAACTATGGAAAACTAACTCTGTTGAGAGTTGAGGCACGCGCATTGCACGATGGACTTCAAATTTGCAGAGTTCTCTACTAAAGGAAAGTAGACATTGAATCTGATTCATAAATTCTTATATCTCTAATAGAGTCAGGAAAAGTCCCAATATATCTAGCTTCGGTAATCCAAAGTATTCAATCTTTGACTAACAAAAATATATCATTTCATTTCTAAAGAACAAATTTGAGCTGCTGATTGGCTAGCTCGCTGGACCTTAAAATGTAAAATGAAAATTGATTACAAAGAATTTAAACCACCAAAAGAACTAGAAACAATTGTGGTCTTAGAGAACTCACATATAGGTTATATCAGAACAGGAAAATAACTATGAGTTGCAGTATAGTTTACCCTGTTCTGTTCTTAAGTGTATCTTCATTTTACAACAATAATGGAGCAAAACTATGGACAACAAAGTACAATAAAGTAGAAAGCATGAAGTCTTGCAGCAAACCAACCTCAAAATCATGGTCTGAATCAATTTACAGTGTTCTTCGTATTCACATATACAAAACTTCGAAGCAGATGCAGATACCACTTCAATATCTGCCTAGACACAAATTTCAAGCTTGTTACGTCTTCAATGGTAGACCTCTGAATCTGAAACTGGAATAAAGTAAGATGAAGCTAGAAAGCCCGCTAAAGTTTTTGAGGCAGAAAGAGTGGCGCGTTCTCCAAATTTTAAAAGCTCATGGGCCTATATTTTATGTAAAATTTCATTTAAGTCTAGTACCTTTGTAGACATTCAAATTTGCCCAAATTAATAAATTGTTTTTTCTGCTGAAAAATAATTAACATGATTGAATCGGAAAAAAAGAAGCAAATATCGATATTTGAATAATGTTAAATAGCATATTTTATAGAGTTGAAATAAAAACATCAGATATGAATTGTGGGAGTGATTGATCAATTAGCATTATAATTTATATTGAGCTAAACATGTCGAATTGAGAAGCCTGATCAATGACCCAGACTATCGACGGCATATCTCATTTATAATATTTCCAGAATATCGCTATTAAAAAGACAATCATATCTATGTAACACCAAACCGACCTTAGCTCAGTTGGTAGAGCGGAGGACTGTAGTTGTTGATCAGACAGTATATCCTTAGGTCACTGGTTCGAATCCGGTAGGTCCGAAAATACTTTTACAAATGCTTTTCTTTTTTCCAACAAATTATAACTTTATTTTATTAATCAGAATTATTAGGTAAGGGTAATTTTTTTCATTTTATTAATCAGAATTATTAGGTAAGGGTAATTTTTTTCATCGTTGACTATGTTATCGTTTTTAACAAAAAGTTGAATTAAATTTTATCGATAATATAAAATTTATGAAAGAAAAATAACAACCCTACAATATCAATTTGCTTAAATTATATCACTTAAAGCTAGGTTTTATTAATAATTGTTTAAAATTTTAAAAAAAAAATCATCGTGGACTATGTTACCGGTTTTAACCCTACAATATCAATTTACTTAAATTATTAAAGTTCGGACAAAATATATCACTTAAAGCTAGGTTTTATTAATAATTGTTTAAAATTTTGATAAAAATAAGTGATAGAATAAAGTATCTACAGTTGAATTTCGGAATTAGTTATTGTTGTTGGTTTGTAGAATTGTGTTCATTTTTAGTTAGTGTTGTTGGGTTTATAAACACATAAAATCAATGGGAAAAAATTAAATTTATCAATAATAATCATTCAACATCAAATTTATTTATCAATAGATTAAGCATATAATATAATGTTAGGTTGCATAATTAGTTATTGTTTTTGGGTTGCAGAATTACGTTTTCTTTCGGAGTAAGTTAGTGTTTTTACGTTCACTTTTATTGTGCAAGATTGTAGTGGAAAAATATTTTTCCTTTTTTGGTTTGGTTGCAGAAATATGCGAATGTTGGGTTCAAAAATAGTCTCAACTTTATGAAGCTTGTCTACAAAGTTTTCACTTTTTTTGTCTCATACTCTTTATCGATGGTATTTTTTTTTATTGTGACGCATTGAGGGGTTCTACTTTCTGCAATAGCTAAATATGGTAACAATGATAAGTGTTTTTTTTTACGAAAACATAATTGTAAATACTATTTTTGTTTTAATTGGTGTTAAAAACTACGGTTTCAACCTTGAGTGTGATTATGTTACGGAAATATATTGAAAACTAGATGTGGAATGAGTCCCATGTTGTGGAATGAGTCCCATGTTGTGAAAATACATAATTCTATTTTGGTTGCGGAATTACGTGTTAAACTGCTACAAAATTACGTACAAAATGGTTACAAAATTATGTTTTTGTTGCGGAATTACACATTATACAATTGGTTGATAAATTACTTTATTGAGTAGATACTTACTACATTATATCTTATGTTGATATTTTTACAGTAGTATTTGATGTTGTTGGGGCAGAAGATGGTGATAATTTGCAATAGTTTTTGAAGACATTAAAGCCTATTTTACTTAGTCGTCAAATCAATTTTATATTTGATTGTCACATATGAATAGTTAAGTTGTATCAACTATTTTCCTTGACTATTACCATGCATATTGTCTTTATCATCTTATTGAGAATTTGAAGCATGCGTTGAGATGTACACCAAATGATTATAGAATGAAGATGGTCAAGATATTGAAATAGTGTGCTTATACGCCCGGTAACATATTATTTACTTTAAAATTGTAGGAATTTATTTATGAAAGTGGTCAAAAAACAATTACCTTCATGGAAAAACTCCTTCGCAAAAAGTACGTATGCGCATATTTTAGAGTTAAATGATATGTTGGTATGGTTTCTAGTGGAGCTAAGTCTTTTAATAATCAAATTCAAGAATTGTGTAGCCTGCCTATTTTTGAATTGTTAGAAAAAATAGGATTACACTTATGACCTATATATCAAAGCGTTACTTTGATTGTTTACGTTAGAATATTGAGTTGTGTTCTGTTATTGAGAAGAAAGTTAAAACCAACATTGAAGAATATCGTACGTGTATTATTTGATCGTCTACCATAGTATTGTTTGAATTTCAATCAGATACGGTTATGAAAATAACATGTTGGTACCTTGTAGTCCAGCTCATCCTCATTTGCAATCTCCAGCATGTTTTCAAATTCAACAAAAATGATTCTTTTAGATATGACCTTACACTTGGATTCTTAATCAATAAATCTTCTTATTCATTCTTCAACTTGAATAAATGTTGAACGTCTTTGTTACATATTTGTTTATTTGTTTTATTGTCGACTACATCTTCAATTTTCTTTCCATATGCTGGAAAACCGTCCTCAGCTTTGGTTGCAACTTGTTGAGGAGCATGTACAACTGCTTGTACCTCCTTCTTCTTTAATGGTGGAACTTGGTGAGGTTTTTCTTATAGAGGATCTTTTACAACTGTTTGTGCATAATTTTATGGTGGAACTTTGTTAAATCTTTCTTATCGAGGATGATGTTTTACACCCCATATTTGAATATTCTTTCTCGGATGTGTTATACTTTTGTAGGCTTTTATGTTGCAGGTGATAAAGATATAAGGGTCCAAGCCCATTAGCCTTTTATTTTATCTATAAATATAAGCCTATGTTCTATGTCACACATACACTTTCTAAATAATACAAAGCTCTAGTCGCTCTTTTTTCTCTCTTTTGTTCTTTATTTAACATAGTATCAGAGCAAGGAGTAATCTGATCGGGGAAGCATAGTGATCCCCCTGTTTCGTAGATCTACTAGGTATTCAATTTCGTATTAGTATTGGATTTCGGTTTGGAATTTGATTTATTCGGAAATCTTGGATCTGTTCGGAAATTTTGGATTATGTATTGGTATAAATCTTGACATGGCATATTAAAATTTGATAGAGAGGTATATTATTGTTGGACTTTGATTTTGTTTTGGATCTTATTTTGTGTGGTTTCCAAATTTGTTCTCTTGTTTTTCAATTGGATTTGTGTTTGAAATTTTGATCTGCTTTTCGTCATAATAAATATTGTTTTTGGTTTTCAGATCTGTTGTGTGCAGCCTCAATCCAACGGTCCAATTGAAAGAAAAATGGTGTCTGTTTTTTCTGAATTTCGTAGAGCGTGTTCGGGACATTCAATCCTTCAATATGACCGGTCGGATTATGATTTGGTGCTACGGTTCGGGAGAAATCACAACTGGAACAGTACAGCATTTTTGTTAGTAAAACCGTGAATTCAAATTGATTTTTATTTTGATTTTGGATTTGAGTTTGATTTTGATTTTGATTGGAAATTGGAAATTGGAAATTGGAAATTGGAAATTGGAAATTGGAAATTGGAAATTGGAAATTGGAAATTGGAAATTGGAAATTGGAAATTGGAAATTGGAAATTGGAAATTGGATTTAGTTTGGTATATGAACTTGGTTTTGGATTTTGGTTAGATTTTGTTGGACCATTGAGATTTAGAATTTGGACTTGGGTTGATTTTGGATTTGGGGTTTGATTTGATTTGGATTTGATATCTCTTGATTGTTTGATTTTGTTCGATTAGAGATCGTGAATCTTATTGCGAATATGATAGGAAAATATTACAGTCTACTAGTAACAAACTGAATAAGAAGAACTTTGTTACATCTGCATACCATTCGGGTATGTTCTCGTCTTCCACTTCCGGTATTGATTCATCATTGTGGAATTTGGATTCGGGTGTGTCTCATCATATTTCACGTCACATGTCGGACTTTGTTTCGTTGTCTCATGTTTCACCCATATCTGTTTTGTCTGGTAGTACTACACTAATGTCAGTAGAGGGTATTGGCTCTATTTGTACCCATCATATATCGTTATCCGATGTTTACTACGTTCCCACCCTTGTTTTGAATCTTGTTTCGGTTCACTAATTGTGTAAATCTGGTTATTGTATCTTATTTTCTGATTCTTTTTGTGCTATACAAAATCAACAGATCCATAGAGTGATTAGGACATGTCGTAAAATAGGGGAACTCTATGTTTTTGGAAAAACTCGAAGTAACAGATGTGGATCTCTATGGTGTTGATAGTGGAAAAACATACTTGACTGATATTGCTGCCTCTGGTGTTGATTTGTCTTTGTTTCGTTTGAATCATTCATTGTCTAAGTTTTATCTTTGGCATTCTCGTCTTGTACATGTAACCGCGTCGCGTTTAAAAATTTTAGTCTCTACAGGTGCTTTAGGTCAGCTAAACACTTGTTATATCTTGGATTGTAGTGGTAATAAACTTCCAAATATTTCGGCGTTACCGTTTAATGAAAGTGTCACTTCTTCTATTGCTCTGTTTGATATTATTCATTCTGATGTCTGGGGTCTATCTCATGTCTCCAAAAAGTATGGTTCATCCTACTATGTTTCTTTCATCAATTATTATACTCGATATACTTGGGTTTACCTTATGAAACGGACATCAGATTTCCTTGGAATTTATAGAGAATTTCGGGCACTTGTTATGACTCAACATGCTGCTGCAATAAAATGCTTTAGGTGTGACTTAGGGGGTGAACATACATCTAATGATTTTAATCAGTTACTTGCATCTGATGGTACCATGCATCAGTCTTTTGCATTGACACCCCTCAACAGAATGGTTTTGCAGAAAGAAAACATCGTCACCTTATTAAGATTGCTCGTTATTTACTTTTATGCGGAGGTTCATACTATTTTTTTGGGAGAAGCAATTCATACTGTTGTATATGTGATTAATCGAATTCTCACTACTCATAATGCAGGGATGTCTCTCTTTTAGAAGTTATATGGTTAACTTCCAGATTTTCTTCCTTACGAGTGTTTGGATGTACATGTTTTGTCCTTCGTCCTCATGTAGAACGCAACAAATTGGGCCCTAAATCCGTAATATGTATTTTCTTGGGTTATGGTGTTAGACATAAAGGTTATCGTTGTTTTGATCCCACTAGTCAGAAAAATTTATGCCTCTCAACATGTTACATTTCTTGACCATATCCCATTTTATTATATTCCAGTGAAAGCACATGATATAACAAGTATCAAACTTTAGACTATTGATCCTTTTAAAAATAATAGCGACATACCCATTGATATTGTTGTGCCAGCTCCTGAGACATCGACTAAAACTGATGCTAATTCTGCTTCATCGATGGCTGATTCAGCTTCTTCTTTTAGTGAACCACCAGCTCCACCCTTCAAAAGATCTACTTGTACAAGTAAGTCTACCAAACTACCAGATTTTACGTATTCTTCTTACTCATCTCCTTTTGCCTCTTTCATAGAAAAAATACATGATTTATATGAACCTCGGTTATTTAAAGTAGTTGTTTCTAATCCTCGTTGGAAAAATGCAATAGTCTAAGAGCTTACCGCTCCTTATCAGACTCATGCATGGGATATAGTTAAACTTCCATCCGGTAAGCATATAATCGGCTCTCGGTGGGTTTTTAAAGTTAACACAAAGTTTGATGGGTCTGTTGAAAGATATAAAGCTCGTCTTGTAGCAAAAGGGTATTCACAGAAGTATGGTATGGATTATGCTGAGACATTTTTCCTAGTGGCAAAAATGACGACAGTTTGTACTCTTATTGCGGTTACATTCGTCCACCAGTAGAAGATCTTCCAACTAGATGTCAAAAATGCATTTTTGAACGGTGATCTTCGTGAGGAGGTTTACATGACTCTTCCTCCAGGTGTTGCTCACCAACTAGGTGAATTTTTCCGACTTAGGAAAGCTTTATATGGTCTCAAACAAGCTCATCGTGCTTGGTTTGAAAACTTCTCTATGGTTATTACTTCACTTAGTTTTCTTGCTAATAGTTATGATTCAGCCTTGTTTATTAGATGTACGAGTGCAGGAAGAATTATTTTATTTTTATATGTGATGATATGATCATTATAGTTGATGATATTGATGGTATTGAGGCACTAAAATATGATTTGGCTCAGTACTTTTTTCGGAGGGAACCCACAGCCGCTACTCAGAGTGCAATGAGTGCACATAGGGTAAACCCTCAGTCTGACGCAATATCCTGCAAACCAACGCCATAAGGTAAACCACACAAGGTGAACGGCTCAGCCGAGAAATTGTATGTAGAGGGACTCGAACTCATGACCTTTGGTCACAAGCGCTTTGCGATGAAGAACTTGGGACTATTGCGTTATTTTTTAGGTATTAAGGTGGATCACTCTCCAAAAGGTTATATTATCTCTCAGAAAAAATATATATCTGATTCATTCGAGCGAGCGCAACTTTCTGATAACAGGACGGTAGATACCCCTCTTGAAACCAATGTTCGGTATTCTCCGACTGATGGTGTTCCTTTGTCAGACCCAACTCTATATCGAACTTTTGTATGGATTTTGGTTTATCTTACACTTACTCGACCAATATGGCTTATGTTGTGCATATGGTTAGTCAGTTTGTTACTGCTCCTACATCCGTCCATTAGGGGAGTTGTTCTTTGTATATTGAGATATCTTTGTGGCACTCAGTTCGAGAGCATTTTGTTTCCTTCGACCTCTTCATTTGAACTGCATACTTATAGCAATGCTGATTCGGATAGTGATCCTCATGACCGAAATCTACTATTGGTTTCTATATTTTCCTTAGAGATTCATTCATCTCATGGAAAAGTAAGAAACAAGATGTTGTCTCTAGATCGTCTACAGAAGATGTTGTGAGATTGTTTGGTTACGATGGATTCTTGTAGATATGGGGGTTAATGTTACTAAACTTACTTCCTTACATTTTGATAACAAAAACGCCATGCATATGGCAAAGAATTCAGTTTTTCATGAGAGGACGAAATACATTGAAATAGATTGTCATTTCACTCGACATCATCTTCAGATTGGAACTATCTCGCTTCCAAATGATCCATCAGCTTTGCAGGTTGCTGATATTTTCACAAAGGCTCAGTCAACATCACGGTTTCATTTTCTTTGTGACAAACTTTCAATGCTTATTACTGTTGCATTGTGACTTTGAGAGAAGGTGTTAGAGATATAAGGTCCCAAGCCTATTAGCCTTGATACATACACTTTCTAAATAATATAAAACTCTAGCCGCTCTCTTTTCTCTCTTTTGTTCTTTATTTAACCGTGGGATGAGCTTGTACATTTATTTTAACCTCATTTTTCTTTTCCAATGCAGCATGAAAAACTTCTACAACGGCTTGAACCTTTTTTATTTTTGTTTTCTTAATCTAATTTTTTAGTCATTAATATCATGTTCATTCTCTTTTATAAAGTTTTTGGCAGTATGTACTTCATTTCTTTTCTTTTGTTCAAATTTTTCTTATCAACCAGTTTAGATATTTGTTTTACTACCCAAGAAAGTTGTAATCGAAAAAGTACAAGTAATTTTAATAGATAATATCTAGTGAGTTATGCTTCTCGAATTTTGAAAACATATTCCTTATCTATGATCAGAAAATCATGGATTTATTTGCAGCATTAATCCTTTTGATTTGATTATTTAAAGAAATAACATTATCGCTCACATATTGATTTTCCCTTTCCAACTTTTCAACTTGATCTTTAAGATTACCACTTGATTTTTTCAGTTCTTCAGTTAGTTTGATGAGTTCATTATTTTTTCTTTTGAGTTCTTCAATTCGTTTGGCGAGTTCATTTTTTCGTTATTCTTCAATTTTATTAGAGTCCATTGGACCCATATTTTTTGGCTGAGAAATAAAATAAATAAAGATTTGTCAAAGTTTAGTTGTAAAATTACGTGCATTTGGGTTGCAAAAATACAATTTTAGATGTGATAAAATTATAATTGAGTAATTACATGTTAAATAGTTACAGACTATGAGTAAAATATTTTCATAAATATATTTTTAGTTATAAAAATACAAATATAATTGGTTGCAAAATTACGAGTAATGGGTTGCGAAAATAGATTATTAGTTGTCGAAAAAAACTGAAGCTACATGTTGAGTTTGATTTTTGATATTCTTGACTTCTTTCTAAAGATTCTTTATTTGTTTTTTGAGCTTGATGTTTTCTGAAATTTATTTTAAAGTGATATTACATTTTTCAGGTATTTCCAAAGCTCTTGGAATCTGCGAGTTTGAGTTTTCTTGCATACGTATTTTAAACAAATTATTGTTCTTTTAGTTTTTCTTCTTTCTTGAACCACTGGTTGATAAAATATCATGCTCTATAGAATTAACAAAAGTATCTCTTTCATCACTTTTTAGCATGTGTTTCATTCATTTCTTCATCAAAATTTGTTGGTTGATGTTTTTTGTTCAACATCAACACCTTCATCATTTTCAATCGCAATTACTTCATTTGTAATGACAATCTCTTTTTGTCTGTTATTTGAAGTTCTCCCATGATAACCTACAATCATAATAAGAAATTTATTAATTAAAGTTATAGTTTAATTGTGATTACCTTCATTTGTAACTATACAATTGTACCTACCTTCATTTATAAACTTACATTTATTATGTTATATTTTGGAATACTTGAAGCAGTTTAAGATCATATCGAGTCTCCAATTCAAATTTATAAACTTACATTTATTATGTTATATTTTGGAATACTTGAAGCAGTTTAAGATCATATCGAGTCTCCAATTCAAATCATTTGAAGAATAGTGGCATGGTATGGTTTCCTTTACTCATAAGTATAATCTTATGTTTGTGTGTTCTAGAAAAATTGGTTGCAGAATAATAGGGAATTAATATATTAATTATTGTTTCTAATATATTTTATTATATATATAGTAATTACCACAAATAGTGCTACACAATCGATTGTTGTTTCTTATGCATTTTGGAAGCATTTTTTCACTGAATTTATTAGCTTTTCTCTTATTATTTTTGTTCAATCATACTTATTGATTTTTAAAAAATCTTTAACATATATGACTCTTGAACTAACTAATATTTCTCCAGAGCTGTGAAAAATAGTATTGCACAAACATACAATATGAGGAGTATAACTACAACTTTAATATATGTTCTCTCGGTAAATTTGCAGCACACTTGATTGCATTCTGCAAAAACATTTGTATGTGTTACTTTGGGCTAGAAAATTACGTGCAGTTGTATTGCATAAATAGATTTATAGTTGTGAAAAAACAAAACAAAACATTGATTGCGGAATTGCGTGTTAACGTGTTGCAAAATTACTAGTAAATTAGTTGCGGAACTATATTTTTAATTACTAAAATAAACAAAATAAGAAATTTTATTACCACTATCTTTTTTTTCAAATTAGAATCTAGAAAATGGGTTATGATGATTCTTGATTGCGGTTCTTCGTTTGAAGAAGGTTCAATTTATCTTTTGTTCACATTAACATGGCTTTTCTGATTTGATTCCAAAAATAAGCATAATTTCATTTTTTATCAGTGTAATAAATTATCCAGCGCATATAAAACCTCCAATATTTTGGTCAAAAGATTTTATTTTTCAGTTATAACCTTTCAATTCTTCCTTGAAGTAATATTATTATGATTATGATCATATGCACATTCAATGATATAGTAGAGAGGCGTGTGTTAAATCCAACAACTGAATTATACGTATACGTCATGTTATGAAAAATACTCATCTTTTTGTCCTTTTTATCTTTATTACAAAGTCAAAATACATATAAAATATTATTTAAACTACTATAACATGGTTACAAAAATATGTGCAATTCGGTTGTGAAAAAAGGTCTTTATGTGTAAAAAATAAAATAGAACTAGGTCTAGAAACTAGTGTAACATAGTTTCATAAATACATGTATTGCAAAAAAGTTCATTTAGGTGTGAAAAACAAAATACAAACTGGATCTAATAACTATTGTAACTTGATTGCAGAAATACGTGCAATTGAGTTACAAAAATATTTTTTTTTTTTTAAAATACAAAGTAGGTCTCGAAACTATTGTATCTTGTTTGTGGAAATACGTGTAATTAGGTTACGAAAAAAGTATTTTGGTGTGAAAAATAAAATACAAACTAGGTTTGGAAACTAGTGTAACTTGATTGTAGTAACACGTGTAAATACAACATTCAAACCCATTACATCTCTTGAGACCGAGTATAATAGGATTTAGCAAAGAAACAATATCAACAATTTCTTCGGAGCTGGACGATTACAACCCTTCGAAAGCCTCATTTTCCTTGATAAGTTCTTCCTTAAATAAATTAGCCTCTTCAGATGCACGATCGGCCTTAGTGTTTTCTTTTCAATGGAGGTTTTTTGGTTTTTGATCTTCTTTTGAAGAGAAACAATGGTTTCATTATGAAACCTTACTTCCCTTTCCAACTCAACGACGGGTCTCACATGGCTTAAAAATTAAATATTCCAACACATCGTTTTCCTTTGACAGTTCAAAGGGTATACCATCAAATACCACGTTGGTGGTGTTACTTGGGAAGTATTTTTCAAATGCCTCGAAGTAAAACCCTCCCATGTCCCCCGTTGGGTTGTCATTTTTAGTGTCTTGTTCTTCAAATGTAGGGATGAATGGAAAGGTAGGGTCGGATACATGAATTAAAGGAGGATTAGCATTAGGAATTGCAAGTTTAGTAGGTGGATCTAATATCTATTGTAACTTGATTGCAGAAATACGTGCAATTGAGTTAAAATGTTTTTTGAAAAAAAAAATACAAACTAGGTCTCGAAACTACTGTATCTTGTTAGTGGAACTATGTGTAATTAGGTTACGAAAAAAAGTCTTTTGGTGTGAAAAACAAAATACAAACTAGGTTTGGAAACTAGTGTAACTTGATTGTAGTAACATGTGTAATTGGCTTGCGAAATTCTTTTTTGAGTGGAAGAAACAAAATAGAAACTCAGTCTGAAAAAATTACACTATAGTTAGTTACATAAATACATGCAATTGAGTTGCAAAAAATGTATTTTTAATGTGAGAAAAAAAAATAGTAATTAATTTTAAATGGCCTCTCCTCGTGCTATAATTATTTATTTTTTTAATTTAAAAAAACACAAAAAAAAAAAAAAAAAACCGAACAACCTTAGAAATCATTTACTTTTACTTAATTACATATGTAGGACTTTTTAAATCAATTTCTCGTATATAAACCATCAACTATTAACCGATTTTGTTTTAAAAACCAACGAAAAGTTAAAATTAGAGAAAAAACGGGTAGCTGTTTCTCTGTCTGGAGCAGATGAAGGAACACGCAACCCAAAAACGGTGTCGGATACATCGAATGGTGTGTTGGATACCGTATCCGTGACCACTGACAACTCAACTTACTCTCTCTCTATCTCTCACTAAAAATATTTATGACAACTGACACAAATTAGCTGTCAAAATAATCACTACTCCACAATACTGTTGAAATATTTATTGTTTTATTTAATTATCTGACTCACCACACCACTAAATTTATTTACTTCTTTTTACAAAAACATTTAATTCCTTTTCACATGTATAGTACACAGACGAATAATGATATCCTGGATCCCACCGCATCTTCACCCAATCACATCTTGCCAACTCAGCAAACACCCTCACATGTCCAACCAAACGAATAAACCCACCAGGGTCCCACGTTCAAATTCACTACTGTCTCCAGCTGGCATCCATTCAAAAAATCCACGTCATCAGCCAAACAAATCACGTGTCTATCAATCATTGGATCCAACCTCTTTTCCGTCTGTATGACCGGTCAAGTTTATCGCTCAGCGAATGAAGAACCTGCCACGTGGCGTCTCCGTTCTGCATTGGGACATTGTATAGCATTGCCAGCTGTACTGACGGTTCTTGTAGGTTGGTCTGGATTGTTGACAAATTAGTGGCTGCCACGTGCGCTAGAATTTTATCCAGATGTTTTACGTCCGCTTCAGCCACCGTTAAAGAGATCTCCGGCCACCGTATGACGGAGGAAAAAGGTAAGCGTATGCCATCGGCTATTACAACTGGAACGCAGCCTAGCACGACCGATTCTACAAGTCTTGGGCTCCATGGGGCCCATCCTAGTGGACAAAGACAAAAGATAGACCTTATGATTTCTGACTGGTAACCGGAGAATCTCTGCCTTTTTAAGTAAAATCGCCGGTCACCGTTGTACTTTTTCCAGATCACCGTTCTTACTTTCCTGATTACAAAAAATAAATTAACATCGGCTAAGTACACCTCAATAATCTCTAATTGCCAAACACTTGGACAAATTAAGGAAAAAAAAGTCAAAATTAAGGAAATTATTACTTGCTGTAATATTGTCCGCTAATGTTTTTCGGGTTGACCTCCATTTTACCCCTAAAGAATGCCCAAATATCTCGCCGTCCGGTCAACGGAGTATTTTCAATCGTCTTCATCACTTTTTCAGGTGAAACATACGGTGGAATCACCACATTTTCCACATCTTGACATGGGTGCTTGTAATTAACCCCAAATGTCTGTAAAACAATCGAGTTTTTCAAAAACTTAGGTACTCCATCGGCGACAGCTCTCTCCTCCTATACAAAGAAGAACAAAACGTTAGATCCAAAAATAAGAATCAAAACCAAAACTTGTACATTTCTACAATTTGATGTTGAATTCGACTAACCATGGCGTGGAAACAAGACCCGTAATCATGTGAAGCGACGAAAACATGGTCGGATCCTCTGTTCCGATTCCAAAACGGGTACTGAGACGAAACCAATCGAATAGCCGAAGAAATGAGAGACCGGGCATGACCGATCGCTGGAAACCCATTGACGGTACTGAAATTACAGGAAACGTAGACAGGTACAAAGAAGAAATCGGCTTCGTACGGATCAAATGTTCGTACATGGCTAGTCGATAAGGCTCTGTGTATGGCAACCTCAGACGCAAACAAATGGGTACTGCATCGTTCGTTTGATAGCCAATCCGTGTTGTATTTTGATGGTAATTCATATATAAACACTTTCAAACCATTAAATAATCCTGCAAAAGCAGAAAAACAAAAAACGATTATATAAACGGGTTGGGTTTTGAATCAGAACACAAAACAGAGTAGAACTTCAAATTGGGTATTATTCTTATTTACCTGTTTGCTGAACGAGATACGAAGAATTTAGATTCGAATTGGATTCAATCAAGGCACTAGAAGCTAAGGAGTTAGGGTTAGATAACAAATGTGTTTTGGACAAAGGAATAGGTTTGTAGCTGATTAAGTAAGAGGTAAAGAAATAGAGAGTTAGAAAAAACCAGAGGATGAATTTGTAATATCTAAAACAGAGGTTCCTCTGTTCTTGATTTTGTTGTTGTCTTGTCTTTGGTAATAGCCTCATTTTAACTATGAAGCCTCTGTTTTTCGTTGGTTTTTTGAGTTCTTGAGCCATTTGCGTTTATAGTAAAACAAGTAAATATAGAATATAACAAAAATAGAAAATGGAAGATGAAATGTAGTTTTAGGGTTTTGGTGAGAATGAGAAAGTAGCTTTCTTTTTCTCTTTTTGTTGTTGGGTTTGTGTTTTGAAGTAGAGATCAAGACATAGTGATGGAAGAAGAAGAACAACAACAAGAAGTTATGAAGTTGTTGGTGCTTTGGTTTTGGTTTTGCACCAAAAGAATTTGTTAGAGAGTTGTAGACTTGTACTAATAAAGATTAAAAATTTATGTACTTTTTTGGTTGGGTTTAGTTTAATTGTGGTTTATTTTAGTGGTAATGTTTTGGGAAAAACAAAAACAAAAGGACAAAAGCTATAGAGTAGTAGTAGGAGTATTTCATAAGAAAAACTTGGGGATATAAAATTAGAGACAGTGTGTTGCAGAGATAGAGAGAGAGAGAGGAGTCACATGGTGGTGTTGATGGAGGGTAATGGAACTCGGCGAGGCTCTCGGGCTTAAAGTCTTTGAGGTATTTAAATGCCGAAAATGGCCTTTACTAGATTCTCTATTATTATATCGTCTAAGATATTTAAAGATATAATAATAATTGAAGTCTATATTGGATTTTTTTTTACATAGTTTGCTATGAAACTTGATCCGAGGCTTATTTGGTACGAATTGTTGTCAAATCTAAGCTATTTATATAAATCAAACATTTGAATATAGTTTTTTTTTTTTGATAATTTTTGGGTAAAATGACTTACAATTAGGTATATTTGACTTTTGGAAAACTAGGGAGATCATGTATGTTTTAATTGCATATAAAAACAAAGGAACCTGTTATAAAGATAAATTGTTTATATTAAATGTAGTGTGGTAAAAACAATTAAATTTGATAATTATTTTAATTGAACATATATTTTTCAAAGTCAAAAATATTTTTAAATTATATTATTAAATATAGTTATAACAAATAATAATACAATAAATATAGATTTTTTAAATTTTATATAGTATCAAATTGGCTAAAAATCACCATTAGTCCTTCATGTTTCACTCGTGTATCATATTAGGTTTTGGTCTTTATTTTTGTCTATTATTTTCTTTCATTTTTCGTACATTTGCAAGATCAGTCCTCCTGTACATGTGAACCATAAAAATCTGACTCTTGGCGCTCCAAAATCTCAAGTTTTCTATCACTTTTGGTCTCTCAAATTTTTGTCTAATTATACCCTTCCCTCGACCTGTCCAGTCACCCGCTGCGTGTTTTTCCTTTTTACTATTAACATTTTATCATTTACCACCTACATAGTATTTTAACCTCGCTTAAATTTAAAAGATTGGACTCTGATCAAAATACTAAGCCCAATGGTGATATATTACTATCTGCTACAACTACGATCTTCATGGCATTACTGCCATATTTCTCACAGTCTGCTCCTACCTTCATGACTATTTTTCTAGTAGGGAATTCACTAAACTGATTAAGAACTCAGAGTATCGCATATACTAATGTTATGAATATAAATAGTATAATGTTTTATCTTCACGTTTTAAGAAAAAATTAATTGGAATTGTAAGGTTAACCTCTCTATCTCTATCTAGAAACGAGAGAGATCTCACTCTAATTATGCTTAGCTGGATTTTCACTATATAAAATACTATATTTTGAGAGAGAAATATATATCTTAAGGTTTATGTTGAGGAAGACGAACTGATTAATGATACATTTTTCTTCTTAGTAATTTAGAGAGAGAGAGAGAGAATAAAAAGAAGATGAGAGAGAGAAACACAGAAAAATATAGTGACTTTCTTCGAAAGAGAGAGCTTAATTGGGTTGGGTTTGGGTAAGTTAAAGTTGGATAAATTAGGTTTGGGTTTATTGTTTGAATGGGGTCCAGCCCACTTAAATCTTAAGTAAGGTTAAAAATAGATTAATGGTAAAAATTAATGGTACAAAGTAAAAACACATGGCGAGTGACTAAACTGGTGACTTGGCTGAGGGAGGGACATAATGGGGAAAATAGGGGATCAATAGTAATACAAAACCTGGGATTTTAGGATGTCACGTGTCAGATTTCCATGGCTCACATGTGGCGGGAGACTCATCTTGCAAAGTTTTGAAACATAGAGGATATGTGGGAGACAAAAGTGAAGATCAAGAACCAGTATGATACACGGGTGAAACATGGGAGACCAATGGTGATTTTTAGCCTACCAAACTCAAATAAACATCTAAGATTAGTTATATTTCACAAATCACCTTCAACTATCATTTAAGAGCTTATTTATTTATTTTGGTTTATTATTACACAAAATCTCAAATTGAATTTGGGTTTATCTTGGGGTGATTTTTTATAATGAAAATAATAAATTCGGTAAATAGTTTTATTACAAAAACACAAAACATTCGTCATAAAATAGTAAGGTAATGAGATACAACTACCTATGACATATTTTAGGACATAAAAAAACTACTGTTAATAGTTGATACAGATAAAAAAACATACATGGATGGGTAGTGTATAGAGACTAAAAATATTAAATACGAGAACAACAACAAAAGGTATTGTTGTCAGAAGCACAAATAAACAGTGACATCGCTGCCAGTAGTCAAGGTATCTCAGTCATGTAGAAAGCCTAAAGTTAATCGTAAGTACCTGCAAAAAATGAACTCGTTGGTACCATTTATTATGGACATGTGATTTTGGAGGCATAGAATTTTTAGCGGATATATGAGAGGATGTGATGAGATATCGCGGATGTGATGAGATATCGCGGATGCGATAGAAAAATGTTTGTAAAAGAAACTCGATTTCTCTTTTGTCATATATGGTAAATGACCTCACATAAACCAATGCGCCAAAAGTAGCATGACATGAGGCAGAAAGAGTCTAGAAACTTGCATTATGGAGTCAAGATGGCCAATCAGAGTTTAGAAAAAAGAAAATATAAGCTTTGAGCTTGAAGATTCTTATATTTCACGGGTGAAAGAGCATTCCAACGAGAGATGGGTAGTTGATTTCATAGAGTTATTGCAAAAGACACGGTAAGGACAGTGTTATAACCCTTAATCACATGGCTATTAATTCTTAGTGTTTCTCATGAGTGGTTTTTTTCCTCTAAAACAAATAATAATTTGGATAGAGTGTAGAACTGTGTGTTCTTTGTCCCTTCGATATTATAATCTTCAAAAAAATATTATGGATTATAAAAAAAAGACTCCAAATCATTACATAGCTCTTGAAAAAATTGTTATATAATTTGCAAAACTAAAGTATTATATTATCTGTGAAACCATGATATTATATTATTTGAGACATGCAAAGTTGAGAAAATTACAAACATATAATGATTTGAAGGTGTTACAAATAAACTTTACGGAATGTTAGTTTGGAAAATATCAAACTTGCAAAATATTAATCAAATTCATACTAAAAAAGTTACGAATGTACCATTTGTAAAAATAACAACTTGCATGTATAATCGGTTTAAGAACTATAATAAAAAGGACAAGTTTTAGTTTTTTTATAGACAAAATTGATATAAGAACTTTATTAGTAAACCGTCATCTGAAAACCACTGTTAAATAGATAAGGGGTTTCAAAGATGACATGCATAAACAAGCGAAAACTTGAAATTAAGTATGGATCACGATAACTGATCTTGGTGATGATACTAAACTATGGTTTACAAATATAACAAGGTGCATTAGGTTTCAAAAACTATGAACTTAATGTGTTTCTCAAAGTATATGAGTATAATTTGGTTTCTCAAACGCTGAATACAATATATTTTGTAAAGTTATCTGATTATAATATGGTTTATCATATACCAAACACGATACATTTAGCAAATACTAAATACAAAAAGTTTCACAAAGTAATATGATTACGATAAGGTTTCGCAAATGTTTCATATAATATGTTTCACAAATGTTGCATATAATATATTTCACAAAGTTATCTAGTTATAGTAAAGTTTGTAAATGTGGTATAAAATATATTTTATAAAATTATCTGACTACAATAAGGTTTCGTAAAATATGAATATAATTGTGTATATAAAAACACACTAGACTATGATTTAAGCCTGAATCATGTTTATCAATAAAAAAAAACAAGTCAGTCTCACTATATACAATGTAGCATAAATTAAAAGTTTCACTTTATTGTTGAAGAATATTTTTTATGGCTTACATTATCTACTATGGTGTCTGCCATCATGTCAATAAAACTTGCAAACTCAAACTTCGAAACATGTTAGTAAAATTGTGATTTATTATGCAAATTTGTGAAACAATTGGCATGCCATTAAAAAAAACTTGATTCGATCAATTTAATGTCTCAAACAAATCTTTTTAAGAACTATGTCAGTAAATACGTAATGATTGTACTAAAAAATAGAAACAAAGTAATAATATAAGGGGAGAAACTATAACACAAATATTTATAATGGTTTGAGAACTTTTCTACATCTATTCAGAGCCACAACAATTGTCATTCATTTAGTTGTTCAACAATAAAAACAATTTTTAAGATTAAGATAACAGAAAAAAATAGTGCTTACATAAACTTTAAATTCCATAACTCGCACAATTCTATTCAAATGTGACTATTTATTTTCTCAAGAAAAAACATATTAATTATTTTCTCTCTTAATCTATGTTGCGCACTCCACCAAAGTCTCGTCCATTTTTTTAAATTCAAAGAGCATTATTTATGATACTTGGTGCCAATATCTCTCCAAAATAGGATGTAACAAACTCTTAACAAAAATAATTATTATATTGCGATAAAGAGTAATTGAATTTGTTTTTAATAGAAGATTGATCTAACCACTATAATTGACGCCTTATAGCAATAACCACACTTAATAGCTCAAGTCCATGATGATAGGCACTTGGCTAGTGCATACTTTACCTCGTATGTTGTCCTTCAGACCGAAGCAATCTTCACCATGACCGAAGGCTCCTAGGCTTAGGACCTCGCTCGATTTTACTAATGTATCCCCAACCAAAAAAATCAATGCATTTGCCAAAGGCTCCTTGGAAGATAGATTTGCTCGATTTGACAAATTACTTCCTAGTTAAAGTAGCCAATACCTTAATTGAAACAAATGATACCTCTGTAATATCTAGGCTTATATTGTTGATGCTTCGATGATGCCTAAGCAGATACAACTGATGCATTCAATCAGTTATGTTTTGCTCACCAAGTCAAACCCATACTTTCATAATTATCCATCTTCGTTTTGAATTCAAAATAAAAGTCTAGTTATGGCTCTTCTTGCCCCCTACAAGGGCCTCAAATGCTTCAGATATTAACCATGTAAAAGTAGTGTTTATATTTATTTGTCGTCATGGTTCAATAAATGTATTTGTTGGATTGTCATCCAGTATGAACCTTTTCTAGCATAATCTCTCAATCTTCAATAATACTTTTTACAAATGGAGTTTAAAATCAATATACTTAGTCCGTTCATGAAACAAATGATTACTTGATAAGTGTATTGTACTTTGGTTATTATCGTAAAGCATCAGAATTTCCTACCGAACCTCAAGCTCCATCATCATTCATCTTAACCACATATATTTCTTTTATTGTTTCAGTAACACCAATATATTCAGATTTAATGGAGGGTAATGCTACTACGAGTTAAAGAGTAGCTTCCAACTTATAGTTCTACCAAACAACACAAACACATGTTGAGTAAAAGATTTATGTATGCCCAAATAACTAGCATAATCGGAATCAACAAAAACCTCAATAATTTTCAGTATAAAACCAACCTCTTCATACATCAGTCCCAGACTAGTAGATCATTTGATGTACCTTAGAACCCACTTAACAATATTTCAATGTTCCCAGAAGGGTTTCGACATGAATTTGTCGTTTGTGTTACCTATAGAAAAAATCATCAAAGAGGAGACAACCCATTTCAAATTCCAGTTAAGAAGACTAGTAAAAGGAAGGATCGAACATGTCATATATTTCAGGTGCTAGATTAATTGCTAATGAATAAGTAAGAATTGACAATGAATAAGTAAGAATTGCCTCAAAAAATATATTAGGAATTGGACCATGACATACATTATACTTCCTACGTCACTAAGATAAGAACATCTTTCATTTTATGTATCTTCACGTTTTTTACATCAACTTTTAAAGATATTCGTTTAAAGTATTGAACAATAGAACGAGTACTGATTTCACCTCTGTCAGACCAAACTTTCCAAACACCTTCATATGATAACCTTCTTATAATAGAAACAATGTTCTCATTTGTCTATATTTAGTTATCTTCATGCCGATAAACTTATTGGCCAAACTTAGGTCTTTCATCTCAAACCTGCTCCTCAATATTAATTTTAAGGTATTAATTCATGTTTTATCTTTGCTAGAAATAAACATATCATCTACATACAAAATTAGGTATATATTGGCAGAAGTAGATTTCTTCACATACACAAAACTGTCATAAGAGTTTTTTCCCATAACCACTATTGACTATAAAATCATCAAAACACTTATACCAACACCTAGGATATTGCTTCAAACTGTACAATTCTCTATCAATGAGACATACGTTGTTACTATTTTCCTTGTTAAAAAATCATCCATGTTGTTTCATGTAGATGACTTCCTCAATGGTCATGTATAGGAAAGTATTCCTAACGTCCATCTGGTCCAACTTCATGTCAAACTTAGCAGTCACTACAAGTAGGATCCTGACTAAACTATATTTTACTATATGAGATAATATCTCATTGTAATTCACATCCTCATATTGAGTGAATCCTCTATGAACCAATATGGGTTTGTATCGAGCAACTTTGACCTCGTGAATTTCTTTATTTCTTTTGAAGTACACTTGCAATCAATTAGTCTCTAACCTTCAGGTTTGTCTACCAGATCCCATGTTATTATTACAAAGCAAAATTATTTCTTTTTTATTATAACAAAACACTTGAGTCTATCCTCATTTTGTATTTCCTTCTTGAAGCTCTCAGGTTCAAAGTGAATAACTTCATATGCGCAACCAATGTAAAATCTCTCAGTTTGGCATACCGATACCTTTGAGGAGCTCATATGTCTCTTATGGTATTGTCTATTGTTATCTTATATCAATGTCGAGCTTGGCTACAATCCATAATTATACAAAATTCTTTTTCAGGTGTATTTGATGGATCAAATCCTCTTAAGCCAAAGTAAGTTATAATTCAGGTGATTCAACCTCAATCTCAAGTGGTGTCATTTCCATGAGGTTGAGATTTAGGTATTTCACCATCGAAACCATGATAATCGTTCTCGTTGAATGTCACATCCATGTTGGTCAAACAATTTTTATAACCTGCTTCGAGACACCATAATTTGTAACCCTTTACGTCTACTAGATACCCGATTAATAATCACTTCATGGCTCTTCGTCATAGTTTTCCATGTCTGATATGTGTATATACAATGTAGGCAACCACTTTCAGATTTAAATAATCTAAAATTATTATACCACATCTCTTCGGAGTCTTTAAGTCAATTAAAATAGATATCCATCCGTTTATGAGGTAATAGACAGTCATTAATAAATTACCCAAAACTACCTCGAGATCTTAGCAGTTACCAACATGCACCTAGCCCTCTCAAGAATGGTTATGTTCATTCTTTTAGAAATAATTTATTATGGATTATCTCTTATAGTTATATGTCGAGTTATCTTTACAGATTTGCAGTAATCAGTAAATTTATTTGCACATAATTCAAGAAAATTATACGTCTTGAACTTTTTTACTTATTTGTCACCTTGTTTTTAACCATAATCTTCTATTATTTGAACTTATCAAGAGCATATATATTCAACTTTAATAGATAGATCTACAATTTTCTTGAGTAATCCGTAATAATTGACATAAAGTATTTATTATCATAAAGAGACTAAACCCTTGCAGGCTTCCAGAAATAAACATGTATGTAATCAATGGCTCTTATTATTATATGTTCATATTTTACAAATTTGACTCTGCCACTTTTATTATACATACAAAATTGACGAAATTCTAAGTAAATCAGTTTGTCTTTTATGAACACTGCTTACTTTTGTAACTCTAACAATACATTTTCACTCATATCCCATAACCTTTTATGGCATATGTTTGTACCATTTATTAGTCCTCCAGACTAGCTAACCATTATTCGTATAACACTATCATCAATCAATGAATACAGGTCATTGGATATTTTTCTTTTTATTACTACATGACACCTCTAATAATTTTCATGTAACCATTCTCAATTTTGATTAAACAATCTAAGTTGTCAAATATGCCAAAGGAAATTAGATTTCTTCTCAGATCGATACTGTATTTTACATTCTTCAGAATCCGATCACAACTATCAAACATTCAAATCTTCACACATATAATTAGAGATATCTTGCAAGCCTTGTTATTGCCAAGTAACAAAATGCCTCTATTTTTCTCTTCAAATGAGTGGAATTAATCCTTACATGGACTTATATTGAATGATCATCCATGATCAAGAATCTACACCCTCTAGCACTCATCTAAAGAGTGTACCAGGACCTTTGCAGGTTCATATATATCAGAACAACATAAATATCCCCCTCATCTGATCTGTAATTATTTTACTTTCTTAGTTGTTCAAACATTTCTTGAACTAGCCAAAGTTCTTGTATCTTAGACTTATCAAACTTCTTTGTTGATTTTGATCTAGATTTTCTTTTAACTTTATTAGTATACCTTCTATTTGACCTCCCTCTAGTGTTCAAAGTTTCATGATTACTTCATACACTCCCAACCCATGGAAACTACATGAGTTCTACTCTTTGAACCTCATTACAGGTTCCAACTTATCTATTAATAATATTTCATTGTTGTATCAAATGTTATCCTTTAATTGTCTGTATGCAAAAGGCAATGAGTGTAACAATATCATTGTCTTATCTTCATCAGTGTTTTCCTCACCATTGTTCACCAAATCGATCACTATTTGGATAATTCGTCAAATTTCTCATCAATATTTTTATCCTCTTACACATTGAAACCACATAACTCTGCCTTCAAATATATATTTTATTTATCAAGGGCTTTTTCATGTACAAACTCTATAGTTCGTTTCAGGCTCGAGTTGCTGAATTCTTTTTGTAATTTATGTCTCAACACATTATCACTCATGTAAATAATTATCGTGCTGAAAGTAGTTTTGAGCATTTCATGATTCTCATCCTCATACAATATTTTAGGTAACTCATTATCCTCTATAAGGTATGGAGAAATCTTCTATTAAACCATGACTACACACATCTGTTTTCGTCAGAGTTCAAAATCTTATCTCTTGTTAAACCTCTCAATCTCAAACTTCATTACTCATATCGAAGTTTCAAAATTCAACATTATAACAAGGCTCTTATACCAATTTGACACTAAAAAACAAATTTTTTTAATCAATTCAAGTCTTAAACTGATCATTCTGAGAACTATATCACTAAACATACAATAATTATATTAAAAAAGTAACAAAATAATAACAGAGTAAGAGAAAATATAACATAGAGATTTATAGTGGTGACCATTTGTCTACATTCACTACGAACAGTAACAATTATATTTGCTTTAGTTATCCAACAACAACAACAACAACGATATATAAGATTAAGATAACGGAGAAAGATAATATTTACAAAAACTCTGAATTATATAACTAACGAAATATTCTTCCAATATGATTCATTTTTTCCAGAGAACAAATATACTAAGTATTTTATCTCTTAATCTCTATTGCACAATCCATAAATTGTCGCCACATAGTTTAAAGTGCAAAAAGTATTATTCATGATAGTTGATGTATGTCTCTCTCCAAAACATGATGTAACAAACTCCTAATAACTATTTATGATGTAATTAAGAGTAAGTGATTATGTTTATAACGCAAGAGAGATCTAACCACTGTAACTAACATTTTATACCAACAGTCGCACTTAACAACCCAAGTCCATGGCTATAACTACTTGGTTAGTGCAGACTTTACCTCATTCTTTGTCTTTCATACCAAAGCATCATTTCCTTTGTCCGAAGGCTCCCATGCCAATAACCTCGCTCATCTTTATAAATGTCTTCCCATGTGAAGTAGTCAATGCTTTTGTCAAAGGCTTCCTAGCAGATGTACATGCTCGATTTCGACTAATGGCTTTCTAGTCGAAACAACCAATGTCACTGATGATAACATTTTGGTAGAAGTAATTGCTCGACTTTACCAAATAATTTTATGTCGAAACAACCAATACATTAACCGAAGCAACGAATACCTCGACAATAACTTTATAGTCAATGCTTAAAAAACACCTACAAACCTTTACAATCGATGTTTCAACGATGTCTAGGCACATATAATCGATGTATTCACCCATTTATGTTTTACACACAAATCAAAACCACACTTTCACAATTGGGTTGCAAATATAAACAACTTGAAAATAATAATATGCGATTGTGATATATTTATAGATATATATTAATTATGGAAACATCTTATCTATTAGAATAAATATTGTTTTTTTATGAATTTCAATAATTTATTTAATTAAGAAAAACAATTAATAATAATTTTATTTTAGATTGTTATTAGAAATTCTGAATACTAAAATTTAATGAGGTATATGATCTAATAAAACTGATTGCTGAATGAAATAAAATATTTAAATTTAATAATTTTTTTTATGAATATGTAAATTTTACAGTTAAATAATTTTTATGATATGTAATTATATTGAACAATTAATAGCCATGGTGGTAGTTCATTAAAAACATGAGATAAGAATATATATATATATATAAATAAAATAAGATAACTCCCTTAAAAAAACGAAATTTGCCCGTAATCGTTTCAAAAGCAAATGATCATTTTAGACACTAAACTCTAACATGTTTGTATATTGTCTTTATATATTATTATACAAACGTAAGAGGGTTTTTCTGGTAAAACCCTCTAGTTGGTGTTTGATTAATAAGATAAGCATAAAAGCTTGGTCTTAAAAGATACCTAAGTCAAAATCAATATATGTTTTGTTTTCGGTCAAATACTTCACGATTAGGTTATAGGTAGGTCCGCTTATAAAAATATCAAATTATTGGAGCAGTAACAATTTTATTTTTATCCCAAAAAACAAATCGAAACCTCAAAGTAAAGGGTAAACCTGTAAAAACACAAGCGTTGTAAAAAGCCCAAAAAATTAAAGGAAAAAAGTTACTGAAATAAGCGAAAGAAATCATGAAAAGTAAGCACTTAAAAAGACCCACAAATTCTCAAAAGGTTCAACAAATGTACTTTCACTTCTAAGATACATGATAGATTCGCAAATTGTAATAATAATTAAAACAAAAATAGCCACCACGATAATATTATTTTATTATCAAACGTGGTAATTATCACGATCTTGTTTTGGATTTGTATCGTTTAGTTATAATGAGATAAAAAATGATCAATTTTATTTTCAATATAAAAATTGTATTTCAGTCAAAGTTCATTTTTTTTACCAAAAGTTTTGAAAATTAGGAATTTTTTTTTCAAGTTTTCTCAAATATGAACTTACAAACATGTTAAGGTATGAATCTTATACCCATTCATGTAATTTTTATGCAATTTAGTTATGTATTTTTGGTGATATTTAGAGTTATAGATTCTGCCAAAAAGTCGAATTTTCATCTATATGTTGTTGTGTTTTTGAAAATAAGCTGTAGATATGTGTTATTTCACTGATTGTCAATGTTTTGGTATAAGTTTTGTTGATTTTGGTTGAGTTTTTAAGAATCTAGAATTCTTGTGTTTCGAAAAATAGGGTTTGATGTATGGGGCAAATCGAATGTCCAACGCTCGATTTTGGGCAAATCCCAAACGCCCAACTCGTGATTTGCCCGAAATTGGGCGTTGGGCATTCGCGATTCTGGAAACAAAATTGTGAGTGCCCATTTCACAATTTTGAGGAAATTACGAGGACCCAACTCGCAATTTTCCCAAAATTGCGAAATAGGCATTTGCAATTTCTCCAAAATTGCAAATGCCCGCTTCGCAATTTTGTTTGTTTCATTTAATTTAGCCTTTTCGGAACGTATTTGACTTGGACATTCATCTCGCTAGTTTTTGTCTTACATTTAAACATATAACAATGTGTTGTTTTCAATTTCAGATGCCTCACAAAACACAAACTCCACTTCGCCAGTTAGGATCAGATAGTGATACGGACGACATGAGCTTGTTTCGCGGTCACGATTACAGTCAGTTAGGCGTAGGCCTCACGCCGCCATTCTTGCGCCTACTGCAAACCGTGTGCTTGGGAGTCTGGATCAGCAGTTTTGTAGAGGTAACCCCCACGTGCCAGGTCTTTATTCTGTTAGTTGTTGTTTGATTTAGTGTTTTATCAAGCTTTTGTTTTAGTACGTCCATCCGTCAAGTTTGTTTTTATTTTTTAGATTTCTAGTGTACTTTTATGGCTGTTTAAAGCTAGTTTGAATGTGTTTTTTACCACATTTTGGAGTTTTTTAGGTCTAAATTTTACATCATTCATTGAAAATGACTAATGTATTATATTGGTGAAAAAATTTGAGTTTTGAACTCGTAAACTTAAAAAAATGATAAATGATAAAATTTCCAGAGATTTTCGCGCGTAGAGAGTGTTCATTTTAGCCGAAGTTGCGAGCAACTGGTGTCTTTAATTCTTTTTCTGCTTGTTTTAGTGCTCTCAACGCTTCTATCTCAGTCCTCAGTTGGTCTCTCTCCTCGATGGTATATTCCTTGTTTTCTCTTGCACTTTCCACCTTTGGGGGTGGAACATTCTGCTCATTTGGATCCATCTGAACTGCTTTGCTTGCTGATTTTGAATGCAAAATTCAGGCACCGTCGTGCTTCTACTGTGGTCGCCAATTTGGTGTGGTTTATTTCTGTCTGAGGGTAATCTCCTAAAGTGTTTAAAAGGAGTTTTGGGTATTTTTTGGTGAATTATGTTTATAGTGGTGAATGGAGAGATAAATGAAGCTGTCTACTAGTAATAAATTCTCATTACCCTCATTAATGAAAGTAGTTGGGGTATTTATACTCAATTACTGACCCATGGGCTTATTGGGTCGGGTCATGAAGTTGAGTCAAGTTTAATGACCCATTAGTAATCTGGTTTGAAGTGATTAGCAGCTAGCTTAGTCAACATTTAATAAATTTGTCATGTTCGGAATTTCATTATAGTGGTTTGGTCCGAATTGCCCTTCGGATTTAGTCAAGGCACAATAGCTCATATATTCGAACTCATCAGTCTTGCCCAAGACATCTGAGTAGTGGTTTTTCAATCCCCATTTATAAAATGTGCTGGAGAGTAAGACAAATTGTGCTACTTTCATCTTAAGTTTTCTGGATGAGGCTTTCATTTTTGGCAGTGTACCTTTGGTTAGATACTTTATGATATGATCTCACCAGTCATCCTCATATGTTTCACATTTGATTACCATAACCCCCCAATGTAAGTACATATATAATAAACTTTTTCGAGAGCGTGATTGGGGGTTTATCCTAGAAAATAACTCATTCCCAAATATTTGTGTATGCTAAAGATGCTAAGACATTTTCTTTGGAAATTTATCTTCTCGGTACTTGCTCAAAATCAACCTGCTCGAGAAAATATATATGCCTCCGAAACTCTTTTAGGTGTTGAATGTTGTTGTCTTTGTTTGTTTCGTCTTGACTCAATAATTGGTTAACCATGAGATATGACTCCGTGAGTATCTAGAATCGTTTGGCGCCACATATGTTAGCTAACGGTAATCCGACAATGATAGCTTCATATTCAACCTCATTTTTCGAAATATCAAAATCAAACTTAACGACTTGTGTTAGAATATCTCTCGTTGGAGATATCAGTTTGATTCTTATGTTGGAAACCTATTTGCTGCTTCCTCTATCAATTTTCACTTGCCATATGGATTATGTTTCTTCTTTTGAGGATATGGGTTATTCAAACTGGTATTCCATGAGAAAATTTGCTAATGCTCGGGCCTTAATTGTGTGGTTATAGATTCATAATGAATGTCATTTATACTATTTTGAGATAAATATGTTGAGAGCTGGTTGACACTTATCCAAAGACTTGAGATGAATATGTTGAGAGTTGTTAATATGCCTTTAGTAAAATGCACTTATTTAGTATTTCTTGAGGTAACCATTGCTACTAATTTGCAAATTGAGCGGGGTTTGCTTTTATACCTTTTTTATCGACCATGTTGCCAATGAATTATCCTGATCAAACACTTGAAGGCATACTTCCCCAGATTTAGCTTTAAATTGGTCTTCTAATATTTTTGAAAGTTTCGGCTAAATCAGTTATATGTTCATAGTCCTCCTTACTTTTGAATATTATGTAATCTATATAAGCTTGTAGGTTTATCCCCTGCTAGTTGCAAAAAACTTATTCATCAATTGCTGATAGGTTGATCTTGTATTTTTTAAATCGAAAACATTACCTTATAGAAATGAAGAGCCATTTTGAATATAAACATTGTATGATTATGGTCATCCTCGTGCATTTGTATTTGATTGTATCCAGAGTAAGCATCCATGAAGGAAAATATTCGATTGACAGATGTAACATCTTTTAATTGATCAATTCATTGTAGGGAAAAATGTTCTTTCAGGCATGTCCTATCAAGTTCCGTTAAAGTTCACACACATTCTCTACTTGTCATTATTCTTTTTTACTAGCACCAAACTTTTAATCTAGACTGGGTAGTTAGCCTATCGAGTGATCAATGATGGTTAGTTTGTCCACCTCCTAAATGATTACCTTCGTTAACTATAAAGACTAATATTTCATTTTATGTTTTATTGGACAAAAGTTCAAGTTGATGGATAACTTATGACAAATTAATTTGGCCGAGAGTCCTATAACTTCTTGAGTACTCCAGGAAAACAAGTCCATATTACTCTTTAAAAGGTCTAGTATTTACTATATGACAGCCATATGCATATCCTTGTCGCGTTTGAGAATTTTTTTCGTCTTCCATTCTTGCATTTATTATTTCTTCTTCATGCTCTATTAGTAAGGAGGGCTCACATCGATCGTTCATAATAAAAAATGATTGGGCCCCCTGCTGATTGCTATTGTCCTTGTGTTTAATTTTTTTTGGAGTTGTTGTGTAACATTTTATGATGTTTTTTTTTATTTCCTCGAATGACTCATACATTTATGTTGAGTAGGTACCTAAGACTTTAATAACTTATAGAGATGATCGCGTCTATTTGATCTAACCAATATCGTCATACAATCACATTGTATGATGACCGAGCCTCTAAAATCATAAAGATGCATCATACAATTTTATTAAATGCTTATATTCCAAGTACCACAGCTATTTTCAAATCACACACTACTTGTGAATCCCCACATGTGAAGCCTGTTAAGATTTGTTGTGAAGATATTGATTTTGGAACGCCTATATCTTAATGTGTAATCTAGTACATAATTTAAATGGATATTTCCATATCGATAATTACTGTTTTTACTTTCACGCATGCTAGTCGGATGTTGATAAGTACCGCATCACCATGGGGTCGCATTAGAGAATGTTAGGATTGGATAAAGGTTTATGTACAAGTATGGTAATGTCTGTATATGGTGTTGTATTTTAAACCTTTGACATATATTTTTTCCAAACGATTGGTGATTCCTGAAAAAAGGTATTCTCTAACAATAATATAGACATATTTCCGATTATGGTCATAATCTAAATAGTCTTCTTATTATATTCCAAAGATGGAATTGTTGTCAAGCTTCATTAACTCATTGATTCTCTTTTGCATTTGTCTGCCTTGTTTTTCGGTGGATCTCAATCAAATTCAGTATCTCTATGCTTGTTTATGTTCTTTTTTTTCACAAGATATTATATTTTTCCCTCATAAACCATGTATTAAAATTGCTCATGTAATACCCAAAGTATTTTGTATAGTGTCTAACATTATTATGAGATTTTCAATACTAAATGTTTTCTATGTTTTCTCTAGGGCCGTATTTTTTTTTATGGTTTTCAATATCTGAGGACATCATCAGTTTTCTCGTTGATAAATTGAGGTTCTTAGTTAATTCAGTAAATGTGCCCAGTGGGGGTCATTTGGACATTTGACTAATATCATCATTGTTGCACTAATTGTTATTGTTGTTGTTTTTCAACCTTCTTTTATAATGTTTCGGCATGTATAATTTTTTTGTAATGATTTTTTTGGTGATTTCATGATAAGGCTTGAATTATACACCAAAAAAATGGCTCATCCTTGAGTGATTCCGAATAAGTCACTGAGGTAGTCGTGTTTCATTCAGATCTTCTTCTTTCTATTTTATCCACCTTAATATGGTGTTCCACTTACGAAAATAGATTGTAAAAAATATGGTCTTTCTTGTTCATAATTGCATTAGATAAAGGTCATGGTAATATTATTTAACGATATGTAAGATGTGATATATTATCGGGGAAATCTAGTGCTCACATTTGGTTTTGACAAAAGTTTCCATGTAAGCTCACAAACTCGAATTGGGTCTCTGTTTGTAATGAATAATATAGTATGTGTCCCCTTATATAGTATTGGAGTCAATGTAGTGGTTCCAAAAATACGTATGTAGTATGTAAAACTTATAATACTATCGATTGGTGGACTGTTCAACCATAGTGTCAGGACGAATGTTTTGCACCTCATATTGGCATATACTCATATGTATATCAATATTTCACTCTCGAAAGTTTTCGCATGGTGATCTGGATCATCTTTACTGGTGAATTTTTTTATATTGTTGATATTGAAGAAAGACGATAGTAGTATACGTTTGATTGTGATGCCATATGGGACTCATCATGTGCATTCCCGTCATAGTAATCATAAAAAATACTAGATTTATTTATGTTTACGTGTTAAAAGATAAGATGCTGCTAAACAAACATGTTTCCTTTATCGGCCGAAGCCTTATTGCAATACTGAGGAGTTGTATAGTGACTGCTAACATAGTATAATGATGTTGGTGACATGGTGCGATAATTTCCTTATGAGGTTTGTTGTCTCATGTAAGCTGGAGGAGGCCCATAACTATTATTGTTGTTGAATAATTTTAAAACTATTAGGAATCCTGTTTGCATATGTGGGTAAGCTAATGGTATGGCTGGGTAATACTGCGGATATGGTGATCGTATGGGAGACGTTGAATGTTGCTGATTATCGAGATTTACTTGTGGTTGGGCCGATGGGCATGTAGGTGATATGGCAGCTTGTTGGACGTACACTTGGTTGAGCCAATCCAAGAGAGATTCCTGGTGGTGGAGAGATGTCTTAATTATTTCTCTAAAGAAGGGGGCTCATGGTCATAAATGTTTTTTCTTCCCTCCCGTCATTATACGTTGGTTTCTCCGTTTGGTCATGCCTTTTCATTTATTTCCCGTTTCTGTATATAAATCTGCAGGTTCGAATTTTCTTTTCTTGTTCCGTCTATGGTCTCGAAGCTTGTTGTTCTTCCCGTTAATGCTTGATCTGAATTTCCTACATTAGTTAATGTCGTGTCTATTGATGATGTTTCGATAATGATACATCGCTATGTGGTTGTCAACGTTGTCTCATACTTTTTAATTTTTTTGTTCCTACCATAGTTCTCTCGCCAACTGCTAGAACTCTGTGAGTAAAATCACTCTAGAAATGTCTCACAAATCTTGTTCTTCATCGCGGCGCTCGCCATTACTTATATCAACGGATAAGATCTTCGTCATGTCGCTCGTCATTATTTATCATTTTTTTATTTTGGTTTAAAATAGCATGAGAATCTTTCTTCCATAACAGAGCTGCAATCTGGTGTGATAAAAATTGATTCCTATCATTTAAGTCTTTCCTCTTTATACACAAAATCCGTAATCATTTTACATTTTACAAGTTTACATTTATTTTTTAGAAATAACTATTTCCTCCAGAGTTTATGTTATTTCCTCCATTTAAAATATTTAAAAATAGATTCAAAACATGTTTTTTACTTTTTTATCCTTAAATTACCTTCAAATTTATATTTTTGTACCATTGTCGTTTCTTCTCTTTTATTTTCAAACCGAACAGACTAATTCAGATTTCTAAACCCATATAGACAAGAACGTAATTTAACAATTTACACTGGAAAAATTATTCATATATGCATAATCGTAAGCTATCACGAGAGTACCAAAACGAATGATATCAACAAAAAATAAATTAAATGTGTGGCAACAAGTAGTGTGTAATGAAGGTTTTAATTATCATCTTATATTCGTGAATTGAATTTACTTATAAATTAAGAGCTAATTGAGGAGAGTACTCATCGACATCCAGACTTATAGATAATTCATCAAAATTTATGATACAGATTTGGACATCGACGTCACTGGGTACTTTGAGTACGACTCGATCGTTTAAAGAACCGTCTTTACTTATTTACCTGTAATAGGCTTACCCAATCCATGAAGATTTGAGGTCGGTGTTTCTCGAGCTATGTACCTCCTGATAAAATCGGAGAGTGAAACCGAGGTTTGACGTTTAATAGGACAATTAGGAAGACACTGAACTATTACAAAAGCGATAAAGAAAACTTGAAGAAAAAGAATAACATAAAAGGAGAATGGAAGATTATAAAAATGATGGTATGCGTTGGTGAGGCTAGTGGTGACCGTGGAGAAGCAAATAGCTTTTAAGTTTGTATTTATATCAGCGCGTTAGTGATTTTTTCTCGATAAATAAGGAGAATTTTTTAATAAGTGATTGAGGAATTAAAAGATACATTGGGTGAAATAACTTCATCCTTAATTATTTTATAATCGAAGATTACACCTACTATATTTTATCATCATAATTGTCCAATAATAAATGCGAATAAAAAATTCATAACTATCGTTTATGTATTTTTTTTGTAAGTTTATTTTCGATCGGATGAACTTTGACTAAACGAACTTCACCTGAACGACCGACGAATGATTTTTTATTTTTATCGATATTAAAAAGATAAAAGTTGTTAGATATAATAAAAACAAATTCTTAAAATAAAAATACACCTCCATTAGTAATTTGACATTTTCTTTAACTACTTCGTAATTCAGATTTAGTATTTGAAATGAAGTTCATATTACGGTTGAATCTAAAGTTATACTCATGTCATGGGTCGATCATCGATGAAGTAACTTCAGATTTTCACCATAATGATGTCACGGATATACCAAATATTCTTGCATGTTTCACTCCGAAAGTTGGAAAATGATTCAGGTTTATAACCAACCATCGATTTGATAAGTTTGTTTTGATTGGAAAGAATTGCGTATCCTTTTGCTTCGTCAAATGTCTCATTCTATAATGTCCCGTACACGGCAAGCACTTGAGGCTTCTTTGACGGGAAAAGGGATAAATCCAATAAAGACAGGAGTGATTGGAAGAAGATGAGCACTTGAGATAGCGACTAAAATAGAAGAATCAAAGGGCAAGCTGTCAAAGTCAATCCATCTTAATTAGCTGCCTAACATCAGTAATGGATGGTATCGAACCGAACCTTTTAAAGTTTAAGCCGAATGTTTCTCTTATGTGTGAACTTAGTTTTTGTATGACTTTTATTAGGAATATAGAAGTCATGCTATAGAATATTATATACGGTTCGAGATAATTTTTTTAAAATGGTTGTACAAATGTTAACCACTACAATAATTCATTTTAATTTTATAAAAATTGTTATACAATCATTTAGTTAATTTTTATTAAAAATTAATTTTTTATTAATCCATTAGTAATTATCTATTAATTTTATTTATTATTAATAGTCCAATTTTAATACTGTAGGTAAAATCAATAATGATAAAACTGCTTATGATAAATGAGCATTTATATATAATCATTTGATAATTTTAAATAGTTTTCTAATAGTTTTTTAGATGCTATATTTTTCCAATTGTATGACATGGTGCAATTAAAGTCCCGCATCTCATATCGGTTAAACATAAAAAATGTTAATGATATATAAGTAAGAACATATTTTAGCTAAGACATTTTGGAGAACCAAAAACAAATCCATGTGGATCTTCAGACCCAAAACGAATTATATCATACTAGTATTGTGATTAGATTGTATGTACTTATATACAGACACTGAAATGCGATACTCACATTCCCGATAAATAACATAAGAGCTCCAGGCATAGACGAAACACGATATGACCTTGTTTGGAGTGTCTACCGCTTATCAAGCGGTATGACTTGATTGAAGTGTATCCATAAGTGGCGAAGGAACTAGGGAGTGTGGTATAATAAGAGTGAGCAGTTACATCCATATGGTATATAAGTAAGACTATATCGTAACTAATATGGGACATTTTGGAAGTGGACCAAAATCAAATTCATGAGACTTTTGGATCTAAAACGGATAATATCATACTAGTGTTGAGATCAAATTGTTCCGTACTTATATACGAAGATGGAATGTGCGATACCCATATTCATAACATCATAGCTAAAGAAACCGAAAAATAATATTAGTTTTATTTTTTAAAACGAATAAAACTAGATCCATTAAATAAAGTTTTTGATATTTTTTAGTTGCGTAATCACATGTAATTGAGTTACAAAATAAGTATGGAAAACGCAATTGCGTTCCAGTTGCGGAATCACATGTAATTTAGTTCCTACAAAGTAAATGTGTTTCAACTGCATAATTACGTGTAACTTGGTTGGTAAAAAAAATTATGTTCTAGTTACAAAATTATGTGAAAATGTGGCACGTAAATAATAAGAAAATAGTTACAGAAATAACATTTTGGTTGCTAAATATTGCGTAAAAAATAAAATAAACTTGTTTTGTGAAAATAAATTTTAAATGAGTGTGAAGCTAACTTTTTTGTAGTTACGAAAATATGTGTATCTTTGTGTTGATTTTTTAAAAACAATTTGAATGTGGTTTAACTGCGGAAATACGTGCAATTTTGTTATGAAAGTAGTCTTGGAAAAACAATTGTGTTGCAGTTATGAAACTACGTATAATTTGGTTACTAAAATGTAATTGTGTTCAAGCTGCGAAATTACATGCAATTTGGTTGTGATTTTTTTTAAATATCACTCATGGATTTCGTTTTGTTCGTCTTTAAAAATAGATATATTTGTATTTTAAAATTGTTTTTGAGTTAGAGTTCGAAATATATGGAGCTTTTAAGATTAAAAATAATAAATAGTTAAGTTTATACATGTTTGCGTATTTTATAGATATCGTTGGAAGAATTAGTTAAGTTTATACATGTTTTCATGTTTCCTAATGGTGTGGTTTATTTTCGTCCGAGGGTAAGTTTGTAATTTTTGTTTAGAGTTATGTGGAAGTTTGTGAGTATTTAATATTTGATTAGAGAGTAGAGGGAGAATTAAGCAGTCTGTTGTATTTAATTTTCATTACCCTCATTTAATGTTGGTGGTTGGGTATTTATACCTTTACATTTGGGCCTTATGGGCTTTTGGGTCATGTTTTAATGGACCCGGGTCAAGTTCAAGGACCCATGAGCTCTTAGTAGGAGAGCAGACAGCTTAGTCAAGAAGTGATTAGGTTTTAAGTACTTTAGTTATGTTCGAATAGTCCAATGGATGATGGTGTCCGAATTGTCCTCGTCCGGTTAGGTAGACATTGTCCGAACTGACCCTGTTCGAAGTGGTAAAGGAATCCGGACTCATCAGTAGCCCCTTTTTTAGGTGTTCGTCAAAAAACCTTTGTCAAAACCTGAAAAACAGTCCGTGGCTAGTGACAGTTTTATCCGGACAGGTCCTCCGATTTGTATTATAGCTTTATTCGGACTGAAAAAGGTTATTTGAATCTAAACGGTTTTTGCCAGATTTTGTGGGACACGTGTCTCTTTTTGGTTCGTCACTTTAGCCGTTTTTTCATCTTGATTTTCGCTCCCACCTTCTCTGAAAAGCAACCTATTTATTAAATAAAGGTGACATCAGCGCCGTTTCTTAATCATTGCTAATCCTTTTGAATTCTCCTAGGAATCAAAACACTTTTTTTGGGGTTTACTATAAATTAAACACTTTTCCACTGTTTTATCATCATCTACAAATTCACTTTGCTAATTTTCAGAGCTTTCTCTCTCAAACACAAGTTCTTCATTTTAGTTGTTTATGTTCACGGCTAGGAACGCTTTAACCAGAGGCGGGTGGCTCAATCTATCAGAACTAGAAAAGGCACAAAAATTTGAAAGGGAAAGGCGCATTGCAACAGGCCTACCTACTTCCCTCATTGACAAACTAGTAACCTCAAACACAGAGCCTGACCAGGGTTCCTCTTCAACAAAAAGTGTCAAACCGAGGAGATTATTCCAAACCATCTTTTCTCCCATCGTCTCAAACTCATCGGTTCAAGAATCAGAACCTACCGTCGAACTAGGGCCATCAGTTACTAGCTTAAAAAATCCTTCCCCATTCATAGCTATGGGATGGGGTCCGATGCAGATACTTCTCACAACAAACTGGTCGATCGAAGAAGAGGCCGGCTGGTTAAGGGGCAAGCTTCCAAAGGCAAGGTCAGAGGATAGCAATACAGGGTCAGAGGCACCCATAAAGGTACCCAAGGACAGGCTGTCCGGACCGGAGGCCACTGGCCCAAGCCCCCGAAGAGAAACCTCCACATCAGAGCACCAGTCGGAGGCCAGAGTCCAGGAGAATATTGAAGCTCATCAGTCCGAAGGTCAGACTGAACCAACTCCAAACTCCCCCTCACAAAGACTACTGAAAACCCCTCTTCGGTAATGGAGGAAATAATGGAGGATTCTCTCGAAGAGGCTCCATTCGAGTCCGAACCCTCCGGACAGACTAGTGATGCTGCTGCTGCTAAGAAAGATAAGGTCAAAGAGAAACTATGCCTTAGGCATCCAGAATTACCAGAAATTCTCGAAGGAAAAGTGGGACCTTGTTTCCACAAGGTAAACGTTAAATATCTTCTTGCCTTACAAAAAATCAACTATGTTTTCATCCATACAGCCGAGTTGGGCCGGATGCGTACGAAGTGGGGGATTCCAGAGAACGTAAAGATAAGAATCCCCATAGACCCCGAAACCCCAATGGACTGCAAACTCAGTGAAATAGTCATCTTCACTGAGCTCTTTAACTGGGGTTTAAGGTTCCCCTTAGATCCGGAGATAGTCAGGTATTTCCACCTCATCAAGCTTTGCCCTAGTCAACTGAGCCCCAACGCCTGGTACACCCTTATGGCCTGCATCATGGCCTCCAGGCTCCGGGATTCCTTTACCAATGGAGGAATTCGCAGCTGTGGCCAGTCTCTGTAGAAACCACCACATTCCCTTCTATCACTTCAACATGGGTGATAATTATAAAGCAGTGGATGGTGTGCTTGAGTCGGAGAGAAATTAGAGGACCCAATTCCTGTTCGTAAGCGGCGCTTGGGAGAATGGGAGGAAAATCAAAGCTGGAGTCAATCCGAGTCTCCTCACCAGCAGATGGAGGAGTGATCGTAAGGATCCTACCTTACATTCTTATTTTTACTCTTATCGAATTTGCTTAAACTGACTGGTCTTGTCTTTTTTCTTAACAGAGCTACCCAAAGACTTCAATGACTATCTAAAGGCCGGGCATACCACTTGTACCAAGATCAACACTTGGGCTGCTGAAAAGTGGGGGAATCGGTTTCATGATGCTTTTACAGGAGGAAATTTTGCAAGGTCTCACCTCTAGAACACTACTGGACGGAGGGACTTGACATGGGAAGAACTCACCACTCCACCCCCTCCAGATGTAGTCCTCAAGAGAACACACGAACCGGACGGGTCACTATACTTCTCAGGCCAGGCCAAAGCCCCAAGTAAAATGAAAGGCAAGAAAGGGAAAGGTAAGAAGGTTGCAGGTGAGGCTAACCCTGCTGAGGTGGAGGAGGCTGCTCCAACAAACCCAGAGGGGCCAGCCCCAAACCAGATTGATGCTGCTCTGCTAGAAGTGGTAGATCATGAAAGTTCTAGGAAGAGGCTAAATCCCCAAAACCCCCAAAGGTTCCTAAGAGAGACAAAAAATGGGGAGCAGAAAGCAAGGATAGGGAGGCTAAGAAGAAAAAGACCTCCATGGGTGATGAACTTTCTCTCCGGCCTCCGGAGCCCCTCCCCCCTGTAGACCCTACTGATCCGACAAGAGCATATGAGATCCCTGGTGACTTTCAAACTGACGAGGTTGGAGGAGGAGACCTTAGCATTGATGGTGTTGATATTACCGGGCTTGATGGTCTTGGTGACTATTTTGCAAACCTTCCCAGAGACGACTTTGCTGGGCCTTACCTCCCTCCATGCACTTCGAACACCGTTACTTTTAATGGTAAGAATTTTACTGTTTCAAGTGAAAGGGATATTATAACTCACTCCATATTAAGTAATGTTCAGCCGGTGCTTGTTCTGGAGAAACAAGTTCGAGGTCAGGAAGATATTATCAAAGATCTCAAGTTTGACAAGGAGAAACTGTCCGACGATCTCCTCACTGCCACTCAAAATGCTGATATTCTGAAGGGAGAAAACGAAGAGCTAAAGAAGAACCAAGAGGGGTGGACCACAAAGGTTGCCACTTTAGAAGACACTATCAAAGATCTCCCGGAGAAGCTGTCCGGATTAGAGAAAGATATCACCTCTTCAAAAGAGGAGGGAAAGGCCAAAGATCAAGTCTTCCATAACCTAACAAATGACAAGATTGCGCTCGAGAACACAGTGTCCAAGGCTGCAGAGGAGAAAGCAGACCTGCTAAGGGAGCAAGAGGCCAAAATTCAGACCAAGATCGATGCTTATACCAACAATGTAATAGATAATCAAGAGAAAATGTATGCCAAGGTGAGGTCGGACATGGTCTTGCTCTTTCATGAGAAGTTCCCGAAGAGGAACCTGGGAGATTTATGGCTTCATGTAGAGTACGAAGACCTTCCCTTCCACACTATGGATGATGGAGACTTGCATGATTATTCTAGTGCTTCCTCCTCTGATGAAGAAGAGAAAACCGGAGAGAGTCCAAATGAGGAGACAGACAATCCCAAAAAGAAGAAGAAGACAAGTGAGGCTGAGCCATCTTCAAAGGCTCAGTCTTAAATTATGAATTATCTTTTCACTTTTTATGCTATCTGAACTAAATTCCTTGAAAGGCTAATGCATTTTTGTAATTGTGTCCGGCATTTGACCGGATAAATCTTTTGTTTCGTCTGACAATTTAAAAGTCCTTGGAAAGCCAAGGCACTTAGGTTATTTCAATGAATATCTTCGTTTTGCACAACTCTTGTATTCTTTCATAGTTTGTTTCAATTTTGGTGGCTAGTGTTTAAATAGCCCTTAGTTATTTCATAAATATTCTAAAGCGAGAGTGTTTAAATTCTCCGATGACAAATGTTTAAGTAGTCATTATTCCTTTAATTTAATCCGGATGGTGTGACAAAAAACAAAGTAAGAACACTTCGAATTTTTTAAGAAGGAATCAAGTTTTATAAAAATCCCGGACACCTCATTAAAACCTCCCCACGCCACCAGGGTAGGAAAGAGTATGCCCCCAAATATTTACATGGATTTTTAAACAAGTAAATATTTACATTGTTCCTACTCTAAGTACATCCGGAGATGCTCAATATTCCAAGGGTGATTCAAAACCCTTCCATCCTTATCTTCTAGCCAGTATGTTCCAGGTTTGAGTCTTTCAATGACCATATAAGGTCCTTCCCAAGTTGGGGCTAGTTTGCCGTGCAGCTTCTCTTTAGTGTGTAGGAAGACCTTCCTTAACACCTTATCCCCCGGCTGAAAATCTCTTTGTTTAACTCTAGAAGCAAACCTGCTTCTCATCAAACCCTGATAGTGTGCAGCTCTAAGGTGAGGCTTAACTCGTCTTTCCTCTATTAGGTCAAGCTGACCCCTGATTGCCACTTCGTTAGCTTGTTCGGAGAAATTGTGAACTCGAAAAGAAGGGAGAGTTGCCTCTATGGGAGATATGGCATCCATCCCATAGACCAAAGCAAAAGGTGATTCTTGTGTTGCAGCCCCATGAGTAGTCCGATAGGCCCACAAAACTTCTTGTAAATAACTAGGCCACTTCCAAGCAGCCCCTTCTAAATTTTTCTTCAAATCGGACAGTATAGTTCTGTTAGCCACCTCAACTTGACCGTTTGCTTGTGGATGGAAAGGCGAAGAGAAACGATGTTGTATACCCCTAGAGGCACAAAAACTCTCTATATCCTTGTTGTCGAACTATGGCCCATTATTTGTTGTTATCTTATGTGGAACACCAAATCTGCAACAGATATTGGATAAAATGAATCTTATGACAACTTCTGATGTTGTTCCTGCCAGTGGGGCTGCTTTAATCCACTTCGAAAAATAATCAATAACAACAATTATCGTCCTGCGTCATCCGGATGCCATATGAAGAGGTCCCACCAAATCCAACCCCCATCGAGCAAAAGGTATAGGCTCAGAAATTGACTCTAAAGAGATGGCTGGGACATGGAATTTTATTGCTATATCTCTGGCATGGATCACACCTTCGCACCAGATCCTTAGCATCTTGCATTATAGAGGGCCAATAATAGCCAGCCAGTAAAACTCTTCTTGTTAAAGCCCTGAACCCACAGTGAGCTGATCCCTCACCATCATGTAATTCGGAGAGGACTACTTGAGATTCATCATCTCCTAAGCATCGCAAAAGAGGTTTACTATAAGACTTTTTATACTGAACGTCTCTTAGTATGATAAAGCCACGAGCCTTGTGCTTCATTTTTCTGGCTAGTGATTTATCCGGAGGCAAGATGCCATCAGAGAGATACTGGAGGAGAGGAAATCTCCAATCTTGAGGTTGTTTTATCTGTACATCGAAAATTTCTTCCTCTTTACCCATATTAAGCTGAATGGAAGGGCTCTCCAGCACATGGATCTAAGGATATGACTCAGTGTATGCTATGGTTGCCAATGAATCTGCTAGTTCATTCTCTGTTCGGGGTATATGCTCATAAACAATGATTTTGAACTTAAGTGCCTCATTTTTAAGAAGAAGTAAGTACTTTACTAGTTGCTCCTTTTTGGCTTCAGACTGACCTTGCGCATGGTGGATAAGAATCTGGGAATCACTCATCAGCTTGACCCTTTTGGCCCTACAAATATAAGCTAACTTTAAACCAGCTATAGCTGCTTCTTATTCGGACTCATTGTTGGAAGCCCTAAACGCAAAACATATAGCCTGGTACATTTTGTCACCATATAGAAAAGTTAAGCACACCCATGCACCATATCCCATAATACTTGATCCAACATCCGTCCGGACAACCCAGACCTTTTTATCTTTCATTTCAGTTGTTTGCTTCGTATCCCTATCAGAGTGGAATTCAACTAAGAAATCAGCTACAGCTTGGGCTTTGATTGCTGTTCGAGGAGAAAAATCAATATCGAAGTCCCCCAACTCTACTGACCACTTAGTCATTCTACTTGAATCGTCTGCCTTTTGAAGAACATTCTTCAAGGGAAAAGATGTCCGGACGATAATAAGATGAGCCTGAAAATAAGGCCTCATCAGCAATTACCAAGGCTAATGCTAATTTTTCTAGCTTTAAATAACGTTTTTCTACATCTATCAAACTCTTGCTGATGTAGTACACCGGATGGGGGTAATTATCCACCTCTCTTACCAATACAACACTGAGGGCACAACTGGAAACTGCCAAGTATACGAAGAGCGTCTCTCCATCAACAGGTTTAAATAAAGTCTTGGGGGAGGACATATGTTTCTTAATCTCATTGAAGGCCTCATCACACTGTGAAGTCCAGTCAAATCCCTTTGCAACCTTTGAAGTTTGAAAAAATGGGGCACATCTGTCCGCAGATCTTGAGATGAATCGATTTAAAGCAGCCAACCTCCCGGTCAACCGTTGTACTTCTTTAACATTTCGAGGAGGCTCCATTTGGAATAAAGCATTAAGCTGGTCCGGATCGGGCTGTATCCCTTGCTCACTTATTATATAATCCAGGAATTTCCCAGACTGTACTCCGAACACACACTTTTCGGGATTTAGTTTCAAATTTACTTTTACTAAGTTAGCAAAAGTTTCTTCGAGGTCTGCCAAGTGTAGTTGTTCATCCACACTTTTTACCATCATGTCATCAATGTACACTTCCATATTTCTTCCAATTTGATTAGCAAATGCTTTGTTCACTAACCTCTTATAGGTAGCCCCAACATTTTTCAACCCAAATGGAATTACCTTGTAACAATGAAAACCCCTATCAGTGACAAACGTTGTATGCTCCTGATCCTTCGGATCTACTTGAATCTGGTTGTACCCGGAGAAGGCATCCATCAAAGACAGTAACTTATTTCCAGAAGTGGAATCCACGAGCTGATCAATCCGGGGAACTGGGTATAAATCTTTTGGGCAAGCCCTATTGAGATCTGTGAAATCAATGCACATACGACACTTGCCATTTTTATTTTTCACCAAGACCGGATTGGCTGTCCATAAAGGATACTGAGACTCCTTTATATGCCCCACTTTAGTGAGCCTGCCAACTTCTTGAACAATAACATCAACATTTTCCTTGGAAAAAGCCCTTCTCTTCTGTACCACGGGTGATACGTATCTCCGAATGGATAGGTGGTGTGATATAATACCTGCTGGAACCCTAGTAACATCAGCATTGCACCAAGCAAAAACATACTGATGGTCTTTTAGAAACTTCAACATTTTAATCTTCAGTTCGGATGACATTTTGGACCCTATCTTAACACTTTTTCCCTCTTCCAAAGAGTGTGTTTCAACTTCCTCAACTGGTATCAACACTCCAGGGGTCTCTATGGGGTCATCAATTTCACCCTCACCCCCAGAAAGCCCCTCAAACTGCTATTCTTCGTTTATACGAACTGCCCCCAACGTCCGTGGAGCCAGTGTTGTGGCATAACATTCTCTTGCAATCTTTTGGCTGCTCCGAACAACTCCCCCTTGTCCTTGAACAACATATTTCAAACATTGGTGGACTGTAGAAGCCACTGCATGCATCCTAGAGAGCCAAGACCTCCCTAGAATAACATTATAACAAGTGGGACAATCCACCACAATAAAAAGTATTCTAACCATCTTCTTAAAAGGGCCTTTGCCCAACAAAACTTCCTCTTCGAACCTTTCGATTATAACCATAGCTCCCTCCGGAGCAGCATTGCTCGGACCAACCCGATGAGCATTATCAGGCCTATTTCCTCATCTTCTTTTGACATATGCCCCCAACTTTCCTCTTTCAATTAAGTTCTGAACTTCTTGTTTTAAAGCGATACAATCGTTAGTGGTATGGCCAGTATCATTATGATACTGACAGAAGGAATTATTTCGATGTTCCCTGCGAGATTGCAGTGCAGCCGGTCTCCTATAGTGTACTTCTTCCTTTGTTTTGTCATAAATGGTGGCCACACTTTCTTTTAACTCCGCAAACCACTCCGGTTGAACCCAAGGCCCCCTCTTAATTCTAGATTGTTGACTCTGGGCAGGCGCTGCTGGTTGAGACTGAGCTTTTGCTCTGCTATGTCCTTGTCCGGTCTCCCTTGCCTTGTTCCCGGACTGATTTGGGTTGGGGTTTGGTGCAACCGGAGCAGATCTCACTTGCCTGTGCGCCCTAGTGTTCTTTGTTTCATCAACGTTGATTTGATTTCCGACCTGATTCAGTAGACCTCCCCAAGTCATTGTTTTCTTTCTGGTCACTGAATTAGCCAAATTTCCAAGGTTTAAGCCCTGCCTCAAAGATGCTATGGCTACTTGCTCGAAGCAATCAACCAACCCGTTTTTGGTGTTCACAAAACGGCTTATGTATTCTTTCAGTGACTCGTTTGGTTCTTGGACACAATGGAATATTGTATCCTCATTGCCCTTCAATTCCTTACTCCCAACAAATTTATTTCGAAAGGCCATCCAAAAGGTAACAAAATTTCTGATCCAGCCTTGTGGTAGGCTGTTATACCACTTCAGAGCACTCCCTGTAAAGGATTGGGAGAATGCTCTACAGAGTAACTTGTCGTCATCATTGAAATTCATCATAAAGTTTTTAAATTGTTCCAAATGGTTGTCCGGATCTTTACTGCCATCGTATTTCTCCATTTTTGTGCTATCGAACCTCTTAGGGAGGTTTCCAGACAAAATCTTAGAAGACAATGAAGATTGTCTCCAATTCCGGCCACGACTGAAAACAGTATCCTCATTGGGAGTTGCAAAGATACCTGGTTCATCGTGGAAGGAGAAATGATCCAACAGCATCCGGTCTACATGTCTCCGGCTGTGAGATGATCCTTTGCCTATATTCCTCTTTAATTTCCCATGTCTATCCCTTTTTCTTGAATACTTTTTAATCAATTTTTGCTTCTTTTTGGATCGGCCCTCATCACTGCTGGAGGATAAGGACTCTTCAACACCATCCTCGTCCGAGGAGCTAACAGAAGATTCTGAGTCTGAGTTAGAACTCTCCACTGGCTTGGACCGGTGAGACTTTTTGGAGCTAGCATGGGTCTTCTTGGTGCTCACATGAGTCTTCGAAGGCTCATGCTCTCTAGGGTTGTCGGTATGATGAGCAACTGACGCTTTTGATTTTTCTTTCATGCCCATCTTAGCCTTCTCTGCCCTCAAGGCTTCTATCTGGCCCTTTAATCTATCACTCTCCTTGATGGTATATATTCATCACTCTCACCCACCACTTCAAGCAAAGATGGTGGTATTTCCGGGGCGTCCGGATTCATTCGGACTGATTTTTTCTGATGGTTTTGACTGTTTGATTCAGGCAACGTCGTACTCCCACTGTGGTCGCCAATTTGGTGTGGTTTATTTTTGTCTGAGGGTAAGTTTATAATTTTTGTTTAGAGTTATGTGGAAGTTTGTGAGTATTTAATATTTGATTAGAGAGTAGAGGGAGAATTAAGCAATCTGGTTGTATTTAATTTTCATTACCCTCATTTAATGTTGGTGGTTGGGTATTTATACCTTTACATTTGGGCCTTATGGGCTTTTGGGTCATGTTTTAATGGACCCGGGTCAAGTTCAAGGACCCATGGGCTCTTAGTAGGAGAGCAGGCAGCTTAGTCAAGAAGTGATTAGGTTTTAAGTACTTTAGTTCTGTTCGAATAGTCCAATGGATGATGGTGTCCGAATTGTCCCCGTCCGGTTAGGTAGACATTGTTCGAACTGACCCTGTCCGAAGTGGTGAAGGTATCTAGACTCATCACCTAATACATAAATATATTTGCAATTCATTACCCATTTGTTTATGGTTCAAGATTTTAACGAGTTTATATATTTTTTCCATTGATAACAGTTCATTTAAAACTAACATTTCATTGACGTCATTTTAAACCACCGACGGATAATACAGGGTGTTAGAGTCAAATCTAAAAAATGAGCGACAGTTGTTACGAGGATTATGCTGATTATTTGAAACATTTTTCACCTCCGCTAGATTGAACTCAGTATCTTTAATCCGAATAAAATTTATTAACTAGTTTTTCACATATAACTTTTAAATAGTATTAAAAATACATGATACGAAATCAAGTTTATCCTATAGAATACCACGATAAAAGAATATGATCTCTGAAGTTGAACGATGAGAACCTCACATCCAGTGAAATTTGAATTGTAATATCATATTATTTTCAGTCATCCAACTTTCTAAACGTCAAACTTTGTTGTTCGTTGTAAATATCTCCGAACTCTTTTGAGTGTGATCCAATATTTTTTCCATATATTAATTACACATCTTCCTAATACACCAAAAATAAATGTAATGTTTGGCCCTGTACAAACCTGATCATGCATTAAATTTCTAATAATCGAAGCATATGAAACCTTTTACATTTCTTAAATCTCTAATGTCATATTTGTACATTGCTTGAGAGTAAAGTTTTCACCTTTCGATACATGAGTTTTCTTTCTTTTATTGTTTGTCATCCCATGCCCTTTTAACATACTATCAATATACATATTCTATGATAAGCTCACCACGAGACCGATTCTGTTGATCTGTCTTCCTAACACAAAATATACATCATTAAGATCATTGAAATCAAATTTGTCTGAAATAAATTTCTTCACTGTAAGCAACGAATCCTTATCGTTTGTGGCCAATGAACTTTTGACACACACACACACACACACACACATCCCTAAAGCAAATTTATCTCGAAACCAAATGAGATAATAACTTCAAGAAATTCATGATACCATTGTCGAGATGCATGCTTCAGACCATTAATATATTTATTTAGTTTGCATACCATCAAATTTGGATCATTGAAGATAAATTTTCAGAATGCATCATGTAAATTGTTTCCTTAATGTGTAAATTAGGAAAAATGGTCTTTACATCCATTTGATGGAGCTCAAGATCAAAATGTGCTACTACTTCCATAAGTGTCTGAAAATAATCATTTGATAAAAAATAATCGAAAGTTTGTTTAAAGTTAACCGTTTCACGTTAACTAAAACTCTTGGCTACAAGTTGTGAATTATGATTGTTCACATTACCCTTATAATCCCTTTTAGTTTTAATTTACAACCAATTGATTTATTTCCATCAGGTAATGAGACAAGCTCCCACACCATGTTATCATGCATTGATTTAATCTTTTCGTTTATTGCGTGAATCCACGACTGAGAATTATAACTTTTCATGACTTCATAGAGACTTAAATGATCGTTTTCCGTTGTACCATAAAATTTCTCATGTTTTTAAAGATATAATATATAATCCCAACATATATCACTTTTTATTTCTCTAGTAGATTTATGAAAATGCATAATTTATTCAATTTCCATTTGTACTTCGTGAGAAGGTATAATTTTATTTTTTTTGAAAAACTTCATTTTGGTTTACGAGAACCGCTTCTTTTTGTTCATTATGGGTCATGTCCAGCTGGTAAAATATGATTATCTTGAATATCATCATGGGTATATATATGTTTTAATAATTTTGAAATGGTGATTGACCAAAGTACCAAATCCTTCAATACTAGGGTATTATTGATAAAACCTTCATGCATCTTTACAAATTCTTACATAAAATGAATGTTTGTTACTATTTTTTCCCTCATAAACTGAATATGCTCAAACATCTAGATATTCCCGCCTCAAAATGTTTATGTTATGATTATAAAAGTTAAAACCCTTACTATGGTTAGGATATCTAATGTAGTAACTACTATCTATTTTGGAAATACTCTGTTTCAGCTGGACATCCCCAAACATGTAATATTTTAAAACTAGGTTTATGCCCAGTCTAAACTTTATACGATGTTTTAGTAGTCTCTTTCATCAGAAATTTATTAACAATGTAGGATACATATTTTATTTCTTCTTATCATATCATTTAATGTACAATTTCATCTATCCGATATTTTGTTCATGTTAAGCAAACCCAAAATCTTATATTGAAGAATTATCATGTAGTACTTTAGAAACTTAGCAAATTGTCCATGACATTGTTCTTTCGAACCTTCATATCTCCCTAGTATTCATCACCATGGTCCGATATGATACACTTAATATATATACCAAGTTGTTTACAACCTTGGTCTTAAAGACTTAGAATTTGTCAATGACCTATGATTGCTCGCGAATAAGATATGAATACACGTAACGTAAAAAATCACCTATAAATGATATGAAATATCATTGGACGTTCCATGATGATTAGGGAACGATAAAAAAAATGTTTGTATGCATCAAGTATAGAAACTCTTTTACTCTATATGCATCGAACCTTTTTTCTTTGGTCCGGGTTTCCTTTATAAATTCAATACAAACATTGAAGTTTGAAAGATTAAATAAACTTAATCAACCTTCTATAAAAATATTTTTAATTTTATTTCTAAGAATATGATCTAATCATTTGTGCCGAAGTTTTGTTAAATTTTTCAGTTTTATTATTTAGTATTCCGGGTACATTTATATTATTTTTACTTATTTTTAATATTATATAGTATATAACAATGTAAATTATCATTCACTATTAATTTTCAAGATACAACAATAGTATCATGTAAATAAAGACATAAACCATCATTTCTATATAGATAACAATATCTAAATTTATCCAACAACAGTAAATAAATAAAATTTCTTTTGAAAGAAGATATATACAACACGTCTTTAAATACATAAAATATTTACTAGATTATAATAGATGAACATCATAAATAATATGAACTAAATAAAAATTGCCATTAACTTTATTTATATATATTTCACTATCACTAAGGCTTCCATTTCTAATCGAATCTTGCAAAGAAATACAAATATGAGTGATTACAACCGTATGAACCCACTATGTATTTCTTGCACTGAAACTAAATGATCTTTGAACATACCATAAAAGTGAGATTACGTTTAGCTTTCACCATAGCGTTGTAATTTTCACATGCTTCCTTATAATGCCTCATTTGAAACAACGTCCTTTACCGGACGTAGCCGTATGCTTTTTTGTTCCATAATCGGATGCATGTGTATCTCAACCTTCCCATTTTCTATACCTGGCCTTTTGCAATTGATATTCACCATATTCACCTTTAGACGTTCATGTTTTAACTTCTCTTCATCTTGTGCTATCTGAGAAATAAGCTCATTAAGAGTCCATTCCTCGCGTTAACTATATTAAGAATTGTCGAAGTTCTTATACTGAAGGGAAAAGAGTGAAACGCGAAACTCACAACAACATCCTCTGGAAGGTCAATCTTAAATATTTTAAATTTTGAAGCCATTATTAACATTTCCATAATATGTTCTTAAATGGTCCATGCTATTTCATGGAATCAACTTAATAAGTGACATTTTAATTTCCACTTTATCGTTGTTGGCAAAAAATTTATTTACCTCATCGAGAAATGTTTTTACATTGGTAATCTCAGTCAGAACTACACCATAAAATGCTAATGGAATCGATTGTTTCAGGATTTCTAGAATCAATTTGTTGGGCTTTTTCTAAGCCTCTAATTGTTTCTTCTCTGTTGGCGGACTTTCTTCAGTTTAAGATCATTGGTTCTTAATGCCAAGTCACAATCATGACACATGAGATGTAACAACATATCCTTCTTTCATAACTCAATATTTGTCACATCAAGAATGTGAGCTCTGTTGTCTTCTGGGTTATCGAGACCTAATTTTTTTAAAATAACAACATACAAATAATGCATAAAACAAAACACTAATACGAAATATAATCTAAATAGCATTTACCATTAAACACAACATAATAAAACATACTCTTACAACATCAAGAATACATTTGAAAAAACATATTAACTTGTACATGTATGAGTTTGAAAAAAAAAATTAATGATGAACCTCTCAATTGACTCAATTAAAAAGATATTTATCTAGGCCAATTTTTCTAGTTCAATGCTTAATAATCAATCCACATATAATAATCTCGTGTTCATGATTACCTATGCTAAACAATGAATTTTTTTGAACGATTAAAATTCGCATAATTACTAACCGAAAACTTGTCAAAGCTGTAAGATAATTTAACGTATTAGATCTTTAATCATTTATCCATATTTAAAAATTTAAAACATACTAATTAAAAAAAATTATACAACTACGTATTCACTTTAAATCCACTATTTTGTTGTTTATTCCAAGCTTAATCGAACTATATTTAAACGACATAACCCCATTAATGTAATCATTATAAATAAATCCATTCATATATTTTTTTACATATCATTTTAATATAATAAATGCAAGGTGTTATATGAAAACTTTAAGTAATCATTATAAATAAATCCATTCATATATTTTTTTACATATCATTTTAATATAATAAATGCAGGGTGTTATATGAAAACGGAAAATACATGCTCATATTTTAAATTCATTTGCATGCATAATACTTAATGCAGTTTCGATTTCAATTTGCATGCAAATTGAAACTGGAACTGCATGCAAGTTGGAACTTGCATTAAATAACAATTGTTAAAGTGCATGTTGTAAAATTGATCCTGTTTTAAATGCTTTTAAATACCCTTGTTTCATTTTCAACAACATCCTTCGCATCTCTATGTTTCATTTTCAAAAGCAGTTAAAAGTAAACTATTGCATATACTTTACTTTTAAAACTGGTTGGCTGTACCTTACTTTTAAAATCATAATTTAAAAGTAAAATGAAACTACACGGGTGGTTATTCAAGTGTAAACCGATGATTTTCTGTTTTATTTTAAAATGTTATTAAATAATAGTTGCATGAAAAACTTGAATATCTGCACCAAAACAATATACGAAAACGTCAATACGTTATTTTACCGATTCACCCATTCTTTTCGGAGGAAAAGTGAGATGCAACTTGGTCAAATTCCATTCGAAAAAAGAGATGCGTGAGAAAGGAAGGAGGGAAGATGAGGTTCCAAGAAACCTCCTGGTACGAGGTTCCCGTTCTTCCGTCTAATAAAGATTTCGCTCATCAAATTCACTTTAAGAAATTTTTTGCCGGTGTCGTTAAACCATAAATCAATTTTTTGTTCTTGGAAATTAAATCTGAATATATTAAAAAAAGCAGACGAAAGAATTCCTTCACCAGCAATCAAGAGCAACATTAGTGGGAAAATTCACTAACGGAATACCCAAAATAACAGCCACGAGCAGCTTCTTGAAGTCGTTCAAATTTAAAGGTTCTTTCAATTTAGTAACTTTGGATTTTAGACACATTCTTATGGAGTTCTGTTTGCAGACGATATTTTGGTGTTCACCAATAGTCTTCATTCCTCAGTTGACAAATTAAGCAGATTTTTAGATAAGTATCAATTAGTCTCAGGTCAAACAATTAACAAAGAAAAGACAAAGTTAATTACCTCTTCAAGAGCCATCAAACCAGGACCAGCAATCTCAAGTTGATGACAGGATTCAACACTAACACTCTTTTTGTCAGCTATCTTGGAATAACTCTATGTGGCAACAACAAAAGGAAGAATTATAAACCTCTTCTAGATAGAATTCTGAATAAAATTACTGAATGGGATATGAACCATCTGTCTTTTGGATGTAGAATGACTCTTATCTAATCAGTTTTGATTCCTATTACTTAATACGATGCAGAATAGTCTAATCCATAAAACTATTATAAACAAACTTGAATTAAGCTTCAATAGATTCTTATGGAGGTTAAATTATAATGAAAAATCTATCCACTGGACCTCATGAGATAATTTTTGTAAGCCTTTTGAAGAGGGTGGGTTGACTATCAAAATGATATCTGACACTCAACTCACCTTCTCCCTAAAACTCTGTTTTTTATTCAGAAAAAACAACAATTTGTGGGCTGAGATTATGCACAATATTTACTGCTCTGATTTTCATCGTTTAAAAGCTAAATGTAAAAAATCTGATTCTCTTGTTTGGAAGAGGCTCCTGATATTAAAGTTATATCTGACAACAATATAAAGTGGATTTTAGGAAAATGAAGCATGGCCTTTTGGCTTGAAGATTGGCATAACCTTCCCCTCTGACAAGTCCTAATTCCTCTAGTTCTTTCAGCTGGCTCTTAAATGCAAATGTAAGTTATTTCTGGAAAAACAATGAATGGGTTTCTTCCTAGAGACATAGTCAACCATATTAGTAAGTATAAGGTCATTCATGATAAATATGATATCTTGGTGTTCACCAATAGTCTTCCGTCCTCCATTGACAAATTAAGCAGATTTTTAGATAAGTATCAATTAGTATCAGGTCGAACAGTCAACATAGAAAAGACACAGTTAATTACCTCTTAAAGAGCCCATCAAACCAGGACCAACAATCTCAGGATGATGACTGGATTTAACATTGACACTCTTCTTGTCAGCTATCTTGGAATAACTCTTTATGGCAACAACAAAGGAATGAATTATAAACCTTTTCTAGATAGAATTCAGAATAAAATTACTGAATAAGATATGAATCATCTATCTTTTGGAGGCATAATGACTCTTATCTGATCAGTTTTGCTTCCTATTACTTATTACTGGATGCAGAATAGTCTAATCCCTAAAACTATTATAAACAAACTTGAATTAAGCTTCAACAAATTCTTATGGAGGTCAAATTATAATGAAAAAGCTATCCACTGGACCCCCTGGGATATTCTTTGTGAGCCTTTTGAAGAGGGTGGGTTGAACATCAAAATACTATCTGACATTCAACTCACCTTCTCCCAAAAACTCTGGTTTCTATTAAGAAAAAACAACAATTTGTGGGCTGTCTGGTTGTATTTAATTTTCATTACCCTCATTTAATGTTGGTGGTTGGGTATTTATACCCTTATACTTGGGCCACATGGGCTTTCGGGTCGTGTTTAATGGACTCGGGTCGAGTTTAAGGACCTATTAGTTCTAAGTAGGGGAACATGCAGCTTAGTCAAAAAGTGATTAGATTTTAAGTACTTTAGTTCTGTTTGAACAGTTCAATGGATGATGGTGTCCGAACTGCCCTTGTCCGGTTAGGTGGACATTGTCAGAATTGACCCTGTCCGAGGTGCTGACAGAATCCGGACTCATCACTAGCCCCTTTTTTAGGTGGTGTTCAAAAACCTTTGGCAAGACCTAAAAAACAGTCTCTTGCTAGTGACAGTTACATCCGGACAGGTCATTCGAATTGTATTATAGCTTTATCCGGACTGAAAAAGGTTCTTCAAATTAAACGGTTTCTTGTTCAGAGTTCGTGGGACACGTGTCTCTCCCTGGTTCGTTATTTCAGCCGTTTTTTCACCTAGAATTTCGCTCCCACCTTCTCTGAAAAGCAACCTCTTCATTCAATGAAGATGACGTCAGCGCCGTTCCCTAATCATTGCAATCCTTTCGAATTCTCCTAGGTTTCAAAACCTCTTTTTGTGTGTTTACTATAAATTAAGCATTTCTTTACTGTTTCACCATCATCTTCATACTTACTTTGCTAAATCTCAGAGCTTTCTCTCTCAAACACAAATTCTTCTTTTTGGTTGAGTTTATGTTCACAGCTAGGAACGCTTTAATCAAAGGTGGGTGGCTTAACCTATCAGAGTTAGAAATGGCTCAAAAAGTCAAAAGAGAAAGGTGCATTGTTGCAGGCCTTCCTACTTCCCCTGTCGACAAACTAGAAATTTCAAGCACAGAGCCTGACCAGGGCTCTTCTTCAATCAGGAGTGTTAAACCGAGGAGATTGTTTCAAACCAATCTTTCGCCCATTGTTTCAGGCTCATCGGTTCAGGAATCGGAGCCCACTGTTGAACCAGGACAAGCAGTTACCAGTTTCAAGAAGCCTTCCCCATTCATCGCCATGGGATCAGATACAGATGTCTCTCCCAATAAACTAGTTGATCGAAGAAGAGGTCGCCTGGTAAAAGGGCAGGCTTCAAAAGGTTCTCCTTCAAAATCAGGGGCCAAAGACAGCAACACAGGGTGAGAGGCACCCATAAAAGTTCCTAAGGACAAGCTGTCCGGACCGGAGGCCCCTAGCCCAAGCCTCCGAAAAGAAACCACCACACCTGAGCCCCAGCCAGAGGTCAGAGTTCAGGAAAGAACTGAAGCCCAACAGCCCGGAGGTCAAACTGAACCAACTCCTAACTCCCGTCACCCAAAAACAACTGAAAACCCCTCCTCGGTAATAGAGGAAGTAATGGAGGATTCTGTCGAAGAGGCTCCGTTTGAGTCCGAAGACTCCGGACAGACTAGTGATGCTAGTGCTGCTAGGAAGGATAAAGGCAAAGAAAAACTATGCCTTAGGCACCCAGATCTGCCAGAGATCCTTACGGGAAAAGTTGGACCTTATTTCCACAAGGTCAGTGTTAAATATTTACTCGCTTTGCAAAAAATCAATTATGCCTTCATCCATACAGCCGAACTGGGTCTGATGCGAACGATGTGGGGGGATTCCGGAGAATGTGAAAATAAGGATCCCAATATACCCTGAAACCCCAATGGACTGCAAACTTAGTGAAGTAGTCATCTTCACTGAACTTTTTAACTGGGGACTAAGGTTCCCCTTAGATCCGGAGATAGTCAAATATCTCCACCTCATCAAGCTCTGCCAAGTCAACTGAGCCCTAATGCCAGGTACACTCTCATGGCCTGTATCATGGCTTCCAGACTCTCTGGAATTCCTCTTCCGATGGAGGAATTCGCTGCTGTGGCCAGCCTCTGCAGAAATCCCCATATCCTCTTTTATCACTTCAACATGGGTGATAACTATAAGGCAGTGGATGACCTGCTTGAGTCGGAGAGAAATTGGAGGACTCACTTCTTGTTTGTGAGTGGCACTTGGGAGAATGGGAGGAAGATCAAAGCCGGAGTCAACTCAAGTCTCCTTACCAGCAGATGGCGAAGTGATCGTAAGAATCCCACCTTACATTCTCATTTTTATTTTTATCGAATTTGTTTAACTGACTGGTCTTGTCTCTTTTCTTGACAAAGCTGCCTAAAGAATTCAATGATTATTTAAAGGCCGGGCATACCACTTGTACCAAGATCAACACTTGGGCTGCTGAAAAGTGGGGAAACCGTTTTCATGACGCCTTTACCGGAGGCAATCTCGCAAGGTCCCATCTCTGGAACACTACTAGCCGGAGGGACTTGAACTAGGAGGAACTTACCACTCCACCCCCTCCAGATGTAGTCCTTAAAAGAACACACGCACCGGACGGATCACTGTATTTGCCAGATCGAGCCAAGGCCCCAAGTAAGATGAAAGGCAAAAAAGGGAAGGGCAAGAGGAGTGTGGTTGAGGCTAACCCTGCCGAAGCGGAGGAAACTACTCCAATAAACCAAGAGGGGCCAGTTCCAAGTCAGATTGATGCTGATCTCCTAGAAGTAGTAGATCATGAGAGTGCTAGGGAAGAGGCAGGATCTCCAAAACCCCCAAGGGTTCCTAAGAGAGACAGGAAACGGGGAGCAGAAAGCAAGGACATGGAGGCCAAGAAGAAAAAGACCTCCAGGGGTGATGAACTTTCTCTCCGGCCTCCGGAGCCTTTCCCTCCTGTTGACCCTACTGATCCAACAAGAGCAGAAGAGATTCTTGGTGACTTTCGAATTGATGAGGTTGGAGGAGGAGACCTCAGTATTGACGGCGTCGACATTATAGGGCTTGAGGGGCTTGGTGACTACTTTGAAAATCTCCCCAGGGATGACTTTGCTGGGCCCTATCTCCCTCCAAGCACTTCGAACACCGTTACCTTCAATGGTAAATCGTTCACCGTTTCAAGTGAAAGAGAGGCTATAACTCACTCTATACTGAGTACCATTCAGCCAGTGTTGGTCCTGGAGAAGCAAGTGCGAGGTCAGGCAGCAATCATTACTGCCCTTAATTCTGACAAGGAGAGATTGTCCGGAGACCTCCTTATTGCCAACTAAAACGCTGATGTTTTGAAGAGAGAAAACGAGGAGTTTGAGAAGAACCAGGAGGGTTGGGTCACAAAGGTAGCTGCCCTAGAAGATACTATCAAAGGCCTCCGGGAAAAGCAGTCCGAGTTGGAGAAAGATCTTACCTCTTCAAAAGAAGAAGTGAAGACCAAGGACCAAGTCATTCATACTTTGACCAACGACAAGATCGCACTCGAGGACTCGGTGTCCAAGGCCGCAGAGGAGAAAGCTGATCTGCTAAGGGAGCAAGAGGCAAAAATCCAGGCCAAGATTGATACTTATGCCAACAATGTGATAGACAGTCAAGAAGAAATATATGCCAAGGTGAAGTCGGAAATGGTCTTGCTTTTTCACGAGAAGTTTTCGAAGAGGAATTTGGGAGACCTATGGACTTTTGTAGAGTATCCAGACCTTCCCTTCCATACAATGGCTGAGGGTGATAGGTTTGATTTCTCCAGTGCATCCTCATCCGATGAAGAAGATAACACCGGGGAGAGTCCAGGTGAGGAGAATGACGACCTCAAGAAGAAGAAAACGAGTGAGGCTGAGCCGTCTTCAAAGGCTCAGTCTTAAAATATCAATTATTGTTTACCTTTTGTTTTGATCGAACTAAAGTCCTTAGAAGACCAAGGCATTTTTGTAACTGTGTCCGGTGCTTGACCGGATAGATCTTTTTGCTTTGATTGATAATTTAAAGTCCTTGGATGGCCAAGACACTTCGGTCGTTTTAATGAGTATGTTTATTTTGCACAACTCTTGCATTCTTTCATAGTTTTTTTTTAATTTTGGTGGCTAATGTTTAAACAACCCTCCGTTATTTCATAAACATCTTAAAGTGAGAGTATTTAAATTCTCCGATGACAAATGTTTAAGTAGTCACCACACCTTTAATTCAATCCGGCCGGTGTTTAAACAAAAATTTGACAAGAAACAAAATAAGAACACTCCGAATTTTGAAGAAGGCATCAAATTTTATAAAAGAGCCCGGACACCTCATTAAAACCTCCCCGCGTTACCAGGGTAGGAAAGAGTATGCCCCCAAATATTTACATGGATTTTTAAACAAGTAAATATTTACATAGTTTATACTCCAAGTACATCTGGAGGTGCTCAATACTCCAAGGGTGATTCAAAACCCTTCCATCCTTGTCTTCTAGCCAGTATGTTCCAGGTTTAAGCCTTTCAATGACCATATAGGGTCCTTCCCAAGTTGGGGCTAGTTTTCCTAGCAGCTTCTCTTTAGTGTGTAAGAAAAATTTCCTTAACACCTTATCCCTCGGCTGAAAATCTCTTCTTTTAACTCTGGAAACAAACCTGCTTCTCATCAAACCCTGATAGTGTGCAGCTCTAAGGTGAGCCTTAACTCTTCTTTATTCTATTAAGTCAAGCTGACCTCTGATTGCCACTTCGTTAGCGTGTTTGGAGAAATTATGAACTCGAAAAGAAGGGAGAGTTGCTTCTATAAGAGCTATGGCATCCATCCCATAGACTAAGGCAGAAGGTGACTCTTGTGTTGCTGCCCCAGGTATGGTCCGGTAGGCCCACAAAACCTCTTGTAAATAACTAGGCCATTTTCCAGCAGCCCCTTCTAAATTTTTCTTCAAACCGGACAGTATAGTTCTGTTATCCACTTCAACCAGACCATTTGCTTGTGGGTGGAAAGGTGAAGAGAAACAATGTTGTATACCTCTAGAGGCACAAAAACTCTCCATTTCCTTGTTGTCGAACTGTGGCCCATTGTCTGTCGTTATCTTCCGCGGAATGCCAAATCTACAACAAATATTTTATAAAATGAATTTTATGACAGCTTTTGATGTTGTACCTACCAGTGGGGCTGCTTCGATCCACTTCGAAAAATAATCAATAACAACAATTATTGTCTTGCGCCCTCCGGATGCCATAGGTAGAGGTCCCACCAAATCTAACCCCCATCGAGCAAAAGGTATAGGCTCAGAAATTGACTATAAAGGGATGGTTGAGATATGAATTTCATTGCCATATCTCTGGCATGGGTCACACCTCCTCACCAGCTCCTTAGCATCTTGCATTATAGAGGGCCAATAATAACCAGCCAATAAAACTCTCCTTGTTAGAGCCCTGAATCCACAGTGAGCTGATCCCTCACCATCATGTAATTCGGAGAGGACTATTTGTGATTCATCAACCCCCAAACATCGTAAGAGGGGTTGAATGTAATACTTTTTATAAAGAACATCTCTTAGTATGATGAAACCACGAGCCTTGTACTTTACTTTTCTTGCTATTGACTTATCCGGAGGCAAGATGCCATCAGAGAGATATTGAAGGAGAGGAAACCTCCAATCTTGGGGCTGTCCCATCTGTATATCGAAGATTTCTTCCTCCTTACCCATACTGAGTTGAATGGAAGGGCACTCCAGCACATGGATCCAATGGTATGATTCAGTATAGGCTATGGTTGCCAAAGAGTCTGCTAGTTCATTTTCTGTTCGGGGTATGTGCTCAGAAACAATACTCTTGAACTTAAGTGCCACATCTTTGAGAAGAAGTAAGTATTTTATTAGCTGCTCCTTTTTGGCTTCAGATTGACCTTGCGCATGATGGATAAGAAGCTGGCAATCACTCATCAACTTGACCCTTTGCTCCACAAATAAGAGCTAACTTTAAACCAGCTATAGCAGCTTCATATTCAGACTCATTGTTAGAAGCCCTAAAAGCAAAACATATAGCTTGGTACATTTTGTCACCAAACGGAGAGGTCAAGCATACCCCTGCACCACATCCTATAGTACTTGATCCACCATCCGTCCGGACGACCCATACCTTTTTATCTTTCATCTCAGTCGTTTGCTATGTATCCCTATCTGAGTGGAATTCAACTAAGAAATCAGCCACAGCTTGGGCTTTGATTGCTGTTCGAGGAGCAAAATCAATATCGAAGTCCCCAGTTCTACTAACCACTTAGTCATTCTACTCGAAATATCCGCCTTTTGTAAAACGTTTTTCAGGGGGTAGGACGTCCGGACAATAATTGGATGAGCCTGAAAATAAGGCCTCATCTTCCTAGCAGCAATTACCAGGGCTAGTGCTAACTTTTCAAGCTTTAGATAGCGTTTTTCTGCTTCTATCAAGCTCTTGCTGGTGTAATACACTGGACGGGGATAATTATCCACCTCCCTTACCAATATAGCACTGATGGCACAACTGGAAACTTCCAAATATACGAAGAGTGTCTCTCCATCAACAGGTTTAAATAAAGCCTTGGGGGAGGACATATGTTTTTTAATCTCATTGAAGGCCTCATCAGACTGTGAAGTCCAGTCAAATCCCTTTGCACCTTTTAAAGTTTGAAAAAACAAGGCGCATTTGTCCGAAGACCTCGAGATGAACCGATTTAACGCAGCCAACCTCCCAGTCAACCGTTGTACTTCTTTAATATTTCGAGGAGGCTCCATTTGAAATAAAGCATTAAGCTGGTCCGGATCAGGCTGTATCTCTTGCTCACTTATTATGTACCCTAGGAATTTTCCGGACTGTACTCCGAACACACACTTTTCTGGATTTAGTTTCAAATTCACTCTTACTAAGTTGGTAAAGTTTCTTGGAGGTCTGCCAAGTGTAGCTCTTCGTCCATGCTTTTAACCATCATGTCATCGATGTATACTTCCATATTTCTTCCAATTTGATCAACAAAAGCTTTGTTTACTAACCTCTGATAGGTAGCCCCATCATTTTTAAACCTAAATGGCATCACCTTGTAACAATGAAGGCCCCTATCAGTGACAAACGTAGTATGCTCCTGATCCTCCAGATCTACTTGAATCTGATTATACCCGGAGAAGGCATCCATGAAAGATAGTAGCTTGTTCCCAGATGTAGAATCCACCAGCTGATCAATCCGGGGGACATGGTATAAATCTTTTGGGCAACCCCTGTTGAGATCTGTAAAATCAATACACATATGCCACTTGCCATTTTTCTTTTTTACCAAGACCGGATTGGCTGTCCATAAAGGATACTGAGACTCCTTTATATGCCCCATTTTAGTAAGCCTGTCGACCTCTTGAACGATGACATCAGCCTTAGCTTTGGAAAAAGCTCTTCTTTTTTGTACCACAGGTGCTATGTCTCTTCGAATGGACAAGTGGTGTGATATAACATCTGCTGGTACCCCAGTAACATCAGCATTGCACCAAGCAAAAACATGCTGATGGTCTTTTAGGAACTTCAACATTTAACCCTTCAGTTCAGATGCCATTTTGGACCCTATCTTAACATTTTTTCCCTCTTCCAAAGAATGTGTTTCAACTTCTTCAACCAGAATCAAAACTCCAGGGGTCTCTCTAGGGTCATCAATTTCACCCTCACCCCCAGAAAGCCCCTCAAACTGCTATTCCTCATTGATTCGAACTGCTCCTAACGTCCGAGGAGCCAGTGCTGTTGCATAACACTCTCTTGCAATTTTTTTGCTGCTCCAAACAACTCCCACTTGTCCTTGCACAGCATATTTCAAACATTGGTGGACTGTTGAGGCCTCCCTAGAATAGTATTATAACAAGTGGGACAATCCACCACGATAAACAATATTCTAACCATCTTCTTAAAAGGGCCCTTGCCCAACAAAACTTCCTCTTCGAACTCCCCGATTACATCTGCTGAGCTTCCAGTGAAACCCATAATTGACCTGTTCGAACGCTGAATTACCGCAGGATTTTTCATCTTTTTGTAGGGAGTTAAAAAGACAATATTGGCTGAACTCCCAGTATCCACCAAAATTTGTCTTATGTCATTGCCCCCAATGGATTCTCCTATGACAACAGCATCTTCATGAGGACCTGCTATATCCCTCAAGTCATCCTCATCGAACACAACGAAGGGAAATTGAATCTGTGATTAATAGGAAGTCATGCCTCCTTCCAGTTGGGTAGCTAAAGTATGAACATGCCTCTTTCTCGAAGAAGCAGTGGGTGCTGTCATGGTATTCCCTCCGAAAATTGTGAGTGACTCAAAAAAGTTAATAAGCCCGGACACTGTTTTACAACGCTCCTCAATGCCACCCACTCTGTTTTGAGTTGGATCAGGGTCCAAGTACTCTAACTCTACATCGAACCTCTCGATTATCACCATAGCACCCTCCGGAGCAGATGTGCCTGCATTGTTCGGACCAGCCCGATGAGCATTATCAGGCCTAGTTCCTCCTCTTCTTTTAACATATGCTCCCAGCTTTCGTCTTTCAATCAAATTCTGGACTTTTTGCTTCAAAGCAATGCAATCGTCAGTATGTATGGCCAGTATCATTATGGTACTGACAGAAGGAATTCTTACGATGCTTCCTAGGAGATTGTAGTGCAGCCGGCATTCTATAGTGCACTTCTTCCTTTGTTTTATCATAAATGTTGGCTACACTTTCTTTTAACTCAGCAAACCACTCCGGTTGAACCCAAGGCCCTCTCTTATTTCTAGATTGCTGACTCTAGGCAGGTACAACTGGCTGAGACTGAGCTTTTGCTTTGTTATGACCTTGCCCGGCCTTCCTTGCCTTGTTCCCGGACTGATTTTGGTTGGGGTTTGGTGCAGCCGGGGCAGACCTCACCTGCCTGTACACCCTCGTTTTCTTTGTTTTATCAACGTTAATTTGCTTCCCAACCTGATTCAGTAGACCTCCCCAAGTCATGGCTTTTTTCCTGGTCACTGAATCAGCCAAATTTCCAGGGTTTAAGCCCTGCCTCAAAGATGCTATCGCTACTTGCTCAAAGCAATCAGCCAACCCGTTTTTGGTGTTTATAAAACGACTTATGTATTCTTTCAGTGATTCGTTCGGCTCTTGGGCACAATGGATAATTGTATCCCCATTGCCCTTCAACTTCTTATTCCAACAAACTGCCTCCGGAAGGCCACCCAAAAGGTATCGAAATTTCTGATGCACCCCTGTGGTAAGCTGTTATACCACTTCAAAGCACTCCCCGTAAAGGATTGGGAGAATGCTGTACAAAGAAACTTGTCGTCATCACCGAAATTCATCATGAAATTTTTGAATTGTTCCAAGTGGTTGTCCGGATCTTTACTGCCATCGTATTTCTCCATTTTTGTACTATCAAACCTCTTAGGGAGGTTTCCGGACAGGATCTTGGATGACAATGGAGATTGTCTCCAATTCCGGCCATGACTGAAAACGGTATCCTCATTGGGATTCGCAAAGATATTTGGTTCATCATGGAAGGCAAAAGAATCCACCAGCATCCGGTCTACGTGTCTCCGGCTATGAGATGACCCTTTGCCTATATTCCTCTTTAACTTTCCATGTCTATCCCTTTTTCTTGAATACTTTTTAACCAACTTTTGTTTCTTTTTAGATCGACCCTCATCACTGCTGGAGGATAAGGACTCTTCAACTCCATCCTCGCCCGAGGAGCTACTAGAAGATTATGAGTCTGAATCAGAACTCTCCACCGGCTTGGACCGGTGAGATTTTTTGGAGCTAGCATGAGTCTTCTTCGTACTCACATGGGTCTTCGAAGGCTCATGCTCTCTAGGGTTGTCGGTATGATGAGCAACTGATGCCTTTGATCTCTCTTTTATGCCCATATTTTCCTTTTCTGCCCTCAGAGATTCTATCTCACCCTTTAATCTATCACGCTCCTCGATGGTGTATTCATCATTTTCACCCACCACTTCAAGCAAAGTTGGTGGTACTTCTGCTGCGTCCGGATTCATTCAGACTGATTTTTCTAATGGTTTTGAATGCTAGATTCAGGCACCGTCGCACTCCCACTATGGTCGCGAGTTTGGTGTGGTTTATTTTCGTCTGAGGGTAAGTTTGTAATTTGTGTTTAGAGTTTTGTGGAGTTTTGTGAGTATTTATTGTTTGGGTAGAATGTAGAGGGAGAATTAAGCTGCCTGGTTGTATTTAATTTTCATTACTCTCATTTAATGTTGGTGGTTGGGTATTTATACCCTTATATTTGGGCCACATGGGCTTTCGGGTCGTGTTTAATGGACTCGGGTCGAGTTTAAGGACCCATTAGTTCTATGTAGGGGAACAGGAAGCTTAGTCAAAAATTGATTAGGTTTTAAGTACTTTAGTTCTGTTCGAACAGTTCAATGAATGATGGTGTCCGAACTGCCCCTGTCCGGTTAGGTGTACATTGTCTGAATTGACCCTGTCCGAGGTGGTGACAGAATCCGGACTCATCAACACTAAACTAACTTGGGATAATATTAGAGGTAAACATAACAAATCAAGTTTATTTAGAAATATTTGGAGTCTCTTAATTCCAAGAAAGTTTTTTTCCTTTGCTGTAAACTTATTAATAATTTCATACCGATTGATAACATTTTCATGAAAAGACATCTTGTTATGGCCTCCAAATGCCAGTTCTGCAATAGCTGTGGAGAGAAAAATCATCTCTTCGTTAGCTGCAACTTTGCCTGGAACATTTGGAACTATTTTGGATGCATTTTCAAAGTGAAATCTGGTCATCACATGATTCTTTCCAACATGATAAGATCGTGGCTCTGGTTTTCCAAAAACAAATTTCACGTTACTCATATTATCCCTCAAATCATTTGTTGAGTAATATGGAAAAACATAAATAATTCGAAATATATAGGAAACCACGATACTGCCAAATGTGTTATTGAAAGAGTCACTAATGTTATAATCGGAATTGACATGTCAAATATGATAACCAACAAGCACTGTTCTAAAACCATTAACGCAGTAACAACTTTAAGATACAGAACAATTGAAAACAAAAAAAGGAATCCTCGTTACCTCAAATGGTTAGCCTCAAATCCTGATAGACTTGAATTGAATGTTGATGGAGCTTGCATGTCGAACGGAGAATCCAACAGAGGTATTTTGTTTAGAAACTGGTTAGGAGACCTCATCCTAGGATCGGGAATCTTGTTTGGCAGATTAAATCATTTGATTGTTGAATTCAGAGCCCTTTTAGAAGGTCTGATTTTATACAGGCAGAATGATTGATCTGAAGTTGATATTGAATCAGATAGTTTGGTTCTCATCAACCTCCTGTCAGAAGGAAATGCGGGTTGGTATCTCGATACTACTATCTCTCTCTGTATAAATCTAATTCATTCTAAGATGGTAATTCATCATATCTCTAGAACTCAAAATCAAACATCCGAAGAGATTCCATAGATTCAATGCTCCTAACGAATTGATGACTATCGTGCTTTTGGAAAGCTTAGGTTTGGGGTACATCAACATGAATTAAGAAGGAAATTGGTTGAGATAGGAAATTGGATGGATTTGGTGCAGTTTCTCTGCACCTTTTCTTCTAGCGTAGCTTCAAGGTCGTTGAATTTGAGTTGAAAGGTTTATGTTATTTGTTTAAAAATCGTTGAATAAATTCAAAGCTAATTTGAGTTTATATATTAAAGTTTTTTCTTTCAAGGCATGTATTGTTAATTGAGGCATGTTCTTTGTAATATCCTATTTTGGGTCCATTATATTTCAATAAAGTATTATTTGTTTAAAAAAAGTGAGATGTAAGTTTTAATCAACTATTTTATCGATAAATTTGGTATAGATTATAATTTGATTTATAAGATACAAATTATATTCTACACTAGATTAACCAAAATTATATTGTACATTTATCTTATTACTCTCGTCACGTTTCGTAACATTTTTTATTCTATTTAAAGACAATAGATACAAAGCATTTGTTTCTTCGGAATACACATCTAACGGCAAAAACAACCATCAACATAAATTTAGAAATCCAAACCTATAAACTCATTTTTTATAATAACTCTACTACCATTTGTTAGAAGTTTTATATTTTTTATATAAACTTAACACCATGAAAAATGAATCATCGTAAATATATAGAAAAATATTTACATAATGAAGCACGATTTTCCGATTTTAAAAATTGATGATCTTTTGTGATTCTGATTCTTGATTTTCTAAGTATTTACGACACAATCTTTCCTTGATGATTTAATTATAAAAAAATATAAAATCCGGTCCTTTACCGATATTGATTTTTTTGTATTTTTGTTTTCTTTTAAACTAGGTATCGTGATTTTCAATAAAAAAAATTATGTTAATGTTTGTAACAAATACACACCTATATATAGAGTATATGTTTTGAATTTACATTAAACATCAAACCAACATTTGTTACGTTATCATTTTTAATGACCATAACTTTTTACTTAATTTTAATTTTGTTTTTAAATTTTTTTTCAAACAATCATGCCTTGTTTAAGTTGTTCAGGTTTGCAAACCATTTATAATATTCGAATAAAACTAAATATTATATGATTAATTTTAAGCTACGTTATGTTATCTATTAGTCTGTCAATTTATCTACGATTATTTTTATCGGATTAACATCAACACAATCAAATATATCGGTACAAACACACCATCAAATATATCGATATAAACACGAAACAATCCATCCCATAAAAAAATTAAAAAGAAAACTCAGACATAATATTAAATATATTTTCGCCCATAAACTTGAAACTTGATAAGTTTATACAAAATTAATAAAGAAAGTGATAAGTTTACTTTATCAGGAAACAAAATTAATAAAGAAAGTGATTTAATCATAGACCTTACGTTAAAATATCGTTGATTTGGGAAAAGTTGTGACCCAAAAAACATATTAATCAATCCATTAATATACATGTTTACAGATTCGGTAGCAGGTAGCTATCAGCCACTAAGTTGCTTGCTCGAGTAACCAAACTGCGCAACACAACACAACACATGTATGATGTTATATACTAGCTTACATTATGTGTTGAGTGCTTTTGTCTCTATCTTACATGACGTGTTAAAATATTGTACAACTCTACTAGCTTTGAAATTACTCATTTCTGAGAGATGAAGACGACTACAACTCTATAATCTCTTCGAGAATATATTATATATTTCCTTTGATAACCTTAGATGCTTATCTAAGGTTAGTTTATTGAAATGGTTGGCGGTTTAGTTAACATTTATTGGATAGATTGAAAGGAGAGAGTTCACCTACCCTAATACTAATTAATTAGATATAACTTGTGCGATTTTTTTGGGTGGTGTCCGATCTAAGCCACCAAAACAATAGCTTTAGACATAAAAGTTAAGGTGACACAAAATCCAAAATTAGATGATTGATGTTTTAAGAATTAAAAACCCTAAGTCGGTACTAAACTTCCATCTTATTAAGGTAATAAATAAATAAATACCGACCATAATATGGTTGGTATATTAGTGGATTTTTATATTCAAACTAATTAAAATTGTTTATAACATTACTTTCTTGTTGGGTTTGAATTGGTATTTTTATACTTTTATATAAAGCAACTCTAATAGTCTTTTTCTCAAATTTATTTTTATAGTATTGTTTTTAAAATTTGTTTGTCACTATGGTTTAGAACATGTTTTACTAAAAAAACGACATTTAACTGTATATATTTCTTCATTTGAAGATTTGTAATATTCAAAGATTTGTAATTTATGAACGATTACTTCACCCAAACTCCTTCGTTATTCTATATTTTTTATGCGAAATTTTTGAAAAGAGAAATTGAGACATATTATAATTATGAAAGCGTACTTATTTGTAACCATAGCATAATCGATTTGAGACTACCTTTACAAATTCTAATACTCCACTTTAAGGTTTCTCAGCCTAAAGAGTTTTTCATAGTTTGTAAGCATATGAAAAAATGTTATAATTTACAACTTAATTTAATTTTAGAAAATAAGTATAAGTTGTATTGGATTTCTAATACTGTTAGGCGGCTGCAAATATTTTATTTTATTTTGATGTGGAAGATATATCACACATCTGAATTTCATGGGATAATTCTATTAATGTTTTGATGTATGAGGCTTTGATGCATCATATTATCAGTTTAGTGATAGACCATTATTGGCTAGTTTTGTTTATATTAAATATGATCGAGATTTGAGACATAATTGTGGAGTCGGTTATTATATATTGGCAGAGAACTATAAGACCATTTACAGCCGTGGAGATATTTCATCTTCCAAAAGCGCGCCACATCAGCATAATTTTTAAATAATTCTGCAAAAATTCCCACTTCATGCAGCAGTGCATATTTCATCTTTCAGCATACCCCACCATATTTCTCTCTCGTCCACATCATTCTATCATACAATATCCTACCATATATTTTTATTTATCTTCCTTATTATTTACTATATATTTACATTAAAATTATATATATTAAAATAAATAATTTTTGTAAATTAACATAATATATTTTCTTTACAAATAAAAACTGAAATAATTAAAAATATAATACATAATATATAGTATATTTAAAAATCAAATTTAAAAATAAAATTGGTTTGATTTCTGAAAAAGCTTCAACTTTTTATAGAATAAATAATTTACAATTTAATAAATTATATTATTGATCACCTAAATTTATTTGTTTAAATTTTAATTACCAAATTATTACTTAAATTATCGATGATTAATTTTTTTGAAATGTAACTATATCAATAACATTATAAATTTTATTTTTTTAAGTTTTGTAATGAATTTAAAACTTTTAAATCCAAATTTATAGCTTATTATGTTATTATCTATTTTTAAACCTTTCAAATTACTATAGGGTTATGTTGTTGTATTTGCTTTATTTTCCTTTGAGTGCTTTAAGTTATTTATGTTGTTTTATGTTCACTTATTTTCGTTTAATGAGAATGATATAACTGTTGTCTTTTACCTACTAAAATGATCCAAATATTGTTTCAAAAAAACTTAATAAAATAAAGCTCAATAAATTTTGATGTCTGAATCAAGTCTATCAACTCTCTATAGATATACCTCACAAAAGTATAATTCATGGTATAATTCTTTTTATTTTTGTTACTTACTAAAATGTTTCGAAAATATTTGATAAAAAAACTAAAAAACTTTTGGTGTCCGAATCAAACACACCAAGTCTCTATTTATAGATCTCAAAAAATTATAAATTATGATATAATTTATTTATTTTTTGAACTTACAAAAATGTTCCGAAAATACTTAATAAAAAAAACTTAAAACATTTCGTTGTCCGAATTAAAAAAAACCAAGTCTCTATTTATAGATCTCAAGAAATTATAAATCATGGCATAATTTATTTATTTTTTTAACTTACAAAAATGTTCCGAAAATTGTTTCGGAAATACTTAATAAAAAAAACTTAAAAATTTCGTTGTCCGAATCAAACAAACCAAGTCTCTATTTATAGATCTCAAGAAATTATAAATCATGGTATAATTTATTTATTTTTTTAACTTACAAAAATGTTCCAAAAATCATTTTGAAAATACTAAATAAATAAAAAATTCAAATTTTTTTGGTGTCGGAATCAAACAAACCAAATCTCTACTCGTAGATATCGAAAAATTAAAAATAATGGTATACTTTTTTTTTAATTTTTTGACCAACCATTTCTTTTAAAAAGACGTTTTTCTAAAAACAATTAAAAAAAATACAACTGCAGCATGCCATTGAGCCTTTGAAAGATGAATTGGGGTTCATCTTTTGAACCCTAATCCATCTTTTCTGCCAGCGTGTATCAAATACACGCTGCTGTGGGTAGTCTAATGACTTGACTGATTAAATGAGATTTTAATGTTGTTCCAAAGCTAACAAGAAGAAAAATAAATTTGGTATGTTTATTGCTGAAGTTAATTATTTTACTGAGTTTCTAGTTCAAATTGGTCTCCTTGATGCGGTTTTTGTTAATTCGAGATTTAATTGGTGCAATAATTATCAAGGATGTGATCAAACTTATAATAGATTCAGCATGGTTTTATTTATTTTCATATGGAATACGATACCTAACATCCATATCTTTTATTTATTTAAAAAACATTATGACCACACTTATTTGTTGGTTCATATATTCAAGAAATAATTTGACCATTCATCTTTATGTCCAAATGGATAGAGCATGAAACCTTAATGTTGAAGGTTAAAAACTATTGGGATGAACCTTGTTGTCTTGTTTCTCTTGCACTTATGGAATAAACTTTAAGGATAAACCAACAACTTTATCTTTTCGAATAGAGTTTAATGAGTGTTTCCGAGGAGTGATCTCGGGCGTTGTTTGGGGTTATCCTATGGAGTACCTCGAGAGGTCGGATCAGATGATTTGAGCTTCAATTTTGTGGACCGTTTAACTGGTGATGGAGATTTCTTCCTTTTGAGTCAGTATCCTTTAATCTTCTCTGAAATTTTGTGTTTGTCACCTATAGGAAACAACGAAGAGGTTTTATGAATCTCTTTGGAAGGGCCAATGTCACCCTTGTTACGCTTTGAACACGATTGACCGAGGGCTGAATAGTAAGGGGATTAGGTGAAATATGATTACCTTAGGTTCTTACTAGGTCAGAATATTTGTGGGGACGAGGCCACTTACCATACAACTTTGTTTAGATGACTTCTAAATGCCTATGTTCTTCTTCTATGCCGACAACCCTTTTCTCCTTAGTTGTTTTTGCGATATTAAACCACTTCCAAACTTTGTATCTCCCAAACCCTTCAGAATCTGTAGGCATGAAAGGATAAATAAAATGCTTTGTGGGATAATCTACTTTTCTCTTTAGTTCAAAATTTCACCATATCTTTGAAAAATGTGTAACTTTGAATTAGAGAGCGGATTCAAATATTTATAGAGATGGTATGGACTTCTAAGGAATTCGAGGGTCCAAACAAGAAAAAGGGTACTTAGAGAAGATGAGTTTTTTTTGGAGAAACTATTCTACCTATGATCTGATTCTCACACGTATGGAGAATTCTAAGAGTTTTCCGACACGTTTCGTTATAATCAATTCTTTTGGAAAACATGTTAACACCTGTTAGAAATTTTTTGACATGTAAGATTAAATGACAACACAACTCTAAAAGTTTACTAACAAGGAGATTATGACAACTCATCAAATTCTATTCTAGTATGCAACCTAAGATGAGTGACGAGTGACCATGAGGTCATTGCTTCCAATGATGAAGTCATGGGTCTAGAAGATTATCGAAGGAAGATAAATCTGATGAGAAAATAAAGGAAGGGTATTCTGAGGAGGTTCCAGAAGAAAAAAAAAATCCAATGACAAATGTGGGAAAATAATTTGAGGAGGTTCCAGAAGAAGAAAAATCTATTTTCATAAACAAGCCCTTGCTCGAATATCTTCACAAGGACTGAGATGCTATAGATAAGGAAAGAAAAATATTGGAATTAATAATCCAAATAAGATAAATAAAAGGATTAATTTGATGTAATAAAGTATTGAGTACAGAACTTGACAAGTGTATAAATTGAGGGGGGTCAAATGTAATAACTAAGGTGTATGTTTATAATGAGTAAAGTAGTGAGTTTAAAGCCACATAAAATGAGGGATTAATGTTTAAATTAGGAACTTACCTCTTGTACTATAACAACCCCTTTTGGGAAAGGGTCCAATCATTAGACAATTATTAGTTGATTATTCCTCTTGTCTCTTTCTCTATCTAATCATTCCATTTATCTCTCTAGAAATACCAACATATGAACATTATCATGACATATTTCCTCATACGAACAAAGTCAGGACAAAAAACTCCACTAAAAAATCTTCGGACTTATCATTGACGTCATATGTGGGAAAGCGATTGATACGTAGAATTGTTTTTACAAAACAACTAATCTTATATTAAAATGTTGTTAGAGTAATTGACACGGAAATGTTTGGAGATTTAGAGTATCGTATAAAGAATCATGTGGTTGTAGGTCCGTCTAGAGATCTCCTTATCGAGCAGTAAATATTTTTTACAAACGAAAGAAACAACAATGACCGATTTTTCGAGGAGCTGCTAGAAGAATCCGCTTTAGTAGCTCAGAGGAAAGAACTTTTAAAAGATATTGAATGATTGAATATTGAGAAGGAAATTGAGCTGAGTTCACAGAGAAACAAATTTGAAATCTAAAGAGAACAAATAACTGAAAAGATCGCATGGACAATGCTCCTCGAACAGATGAGAGACATCAAAGAACATGCCATTAGTCGTCGAAGAGAAGGGTAAAATCTAATCATCATTATGAATCAATTGAATCTAGCGATTATTCATCATATTATACAGATGAATCTCTTTCCCTGGAAAGGGATAATCGACATTCAAAAAATTACAAGAAAATGGATTCGAGAAGGCAAAATAATGGTCGTCGGACATCTCACCGAGCTAAGAGTTTGAGGAAACAAAAGAATGAACAAGATAAAAAAGAACTTGGGTCCAAGGAGAATGATAGGGTTGTGAATGTTATTACGAGGGAACAAGCAAACATCCACATGCAGATTCCTTATGGAAGCCATAACCTTGAATATCGTGTGAGTAATCAGTTTACATATCTATCCTAAGAGGGATTATATACGACAATAAATGAATGTCTTGGGGGAAGTATGTATATAATGAGTCATAATTCGAGGTCATCTCCTCTCTCTCCGAAAATTATTTCAGGGCATTTACCAAAGTGGTTTGATATTTCGAAGCTGGAAATATTCGACGGAACACAAGATCTAGATAACCAAATTGAACAATTTAAGAACTTCATGATCAATTATGATGATGACGATGATGACAAATTGCTATGTAGAGCTTTCTCCCAATCCTTCAAGAATGCAGCTTTGAAGTGGTATAATCGCTTGCCTGAGGGTTTTATTAAAAACTTTGATATGTTCTAGAATATCTTTCGTTAGCATTTTGTGGGAAGAAAAAAGTTCTGCGCGAATGGTGATACGATAATTTATTGCCGGAAAAAGGTAGGGGAGAGACTTTAGGAGTACACAAAATGTTTTATCAAAATAAAAACTGATATGGAAAGTTGTGAGGATAAAGTGGTCGCAATAACTTTTCAGATGGGATTGCTTCGAGGAATTTTGAAGGATAATGTTGCTGAAAAACAATTCATGACATTTGGGGATTCGGTGGATCAAGTAGAAAAATAATTTTAGTGGAAGAAACACAAACAATATTTTTTAGGCACATATTGAATAGAACCAATTCCGTTAGAGTTCGATGGCACAATGAAACAGTTTGCAACTAATAAACGTTGTCCGGCCTCAAGCACTAGTTCAAACAATAGTTCACGCACCTGAAAAAATGAAAGAATATGCGTCAGTTGTTAATAGTTAGCAATATGTCCGACCAATATAAAAAAGAGGTCTGAACAGCCCATCTTGCCGAACTAAATGAATATGTAACAAAAATATTCGAGAGAACACATCCACATGTATAATCTCATAAGCCTTTCCAAATACAAATTCCAAGAGAGAACCAAAACAATAGGTATTGCAAATATCAAAACAATAGGACATTGGATATGATACAAAAAATTGCGTGGCGTTGAGAAAGAGAGACATGCTTTGATTGAAAATGGGAAACTAACAACATTTGTGAAGAAGAATTCTTTGGTTTCTCCAAAGCAAGAAAATGCTTTGAAGCAAGAAGATGCTTTAATGATCTTAGAATATGTTGATTAAGAATCTATCGATGCCTTCGATATTTACACATAGTATTTAAATCTCAAACCAGACAGAAACAACATAAATATAGGCTAAGAGCCAATCGTATGAGGAAATGTTAATGAACTATGTGCTCTATTTGAATCACTAAATTTTTTGGGAGAGATATTATTGCAAGGACACCGAATTATTCTCAAAAGAGGTACATTGTTAGTTCAGTATATCAGTTGGAGGCGAGAGCTTTACCACATTTATGCAGAAATCCATCTCCAATACTTTGTTTTGATGATGATAATATGAGAGGAGTAGCTGGTCGGCATGAGGATGTATTTGATACTATAGCAGAAATTACTGGAGATGAGATACGAAGAATTTTGATTGATACTGGCAGCTTATCTAACATCATGTTTATGTATACTTATAGTCAGATAAAATATCCACCAACAATCCTTTGGTCCTATCGGAAAATTGTGGGGTTTATTAGAGTAACAACTGAAGTGGTAGGAGAATTTGAGGGGTGCCATGAATTAGATCGAAGACCATTAGAAAAGGTGGTGACAGTTTTTTTTTATTGTGGTAGATGCTCCAACATCTTACAAAGTAATTTTTGGAAGATCTTGGCTCCTAGAATGTATATTGTACCATCAATTGTTCATCAATATTTGAAATATGTCGTGAAAAAAAATATGGGAACAGTTGGAAGCAGTCAAAAGATGGAAATAGAATGTCATCGAACAAAGTTGGCCTTGATGTTAAGGAATCAATTATTGGACTTGATGTTAAGGAATCAATTACTTTATTTTATAGATGTGTATTCTGGATACAATCAGATCCAAATGGATATATAGGATCAAGAGAGTACCACGTTTATCACCAGAATGGTTTGTATTGTTATAAGGTAATGTTTGGGTTGAAAAATACTGGAGCGACTTATCAATATTTAATAAACAAATATTTTGAGCTTGCTCATCTGGTTTTAGTGAAGAATAAGAACAAAAATAGCGGATGTATGTAGATTTTACTGATCTAAATAGGGTATGTCCAAAAGATCCTTTCTCGGTTCCTCTAATAGATCAATTAGTGGACTCAACGTCAAAGAATCAATTACTTTCTTTTATAGATGCGTATTCCGGATACAATCAGATCCAAATGGACCCAAAGGATCAAATAGTACAACTTTTATCACCGAAAGAGGTTTATATTGTTATAAGATAATGCCGTTTGGGCTGAAAAATACTAGAGCGACTTATCAACATTTAGTAACCAAAACTTTTGACACTCAAATTGGGATAAATGTTGCAGTATATATCAATGTCATGTTGGTAAAAAATACAAGAGATGAGAACCACTTGATAGATCTAGAAGAAACTTTCGCTAATCTGACAAAGGTAAATTTGAAATTGAATCTAGAAAAATGTATATTCAGAGTAAGATATGGAAAGTTTCTTGGGTACATGATCAGTGAGCGTAGAATAGAAGCTGTGCCAATACAACTAAATTATTTGAGCACTATGGCACCTCATGGATGATCAAAGAAGTACAAATTCTAACCGGGAAGACTAGCAGCTTTGAATATACATATCACGATCGTCAGAGTAATGTTCCCTTTTTTTTCCAAGTGTTGAGACAAGAAAATTGTTTTGACTGGACCCCAGAATATTGTGAGGCTTTTCTTCGGATCAAAGAGTATCTTTCTTCGTCATAAATTTTCACAAAGCCAAATTTGGGGGAAATGTTGTATGTTTATTTAGCGGTGTTAGATTATCCTGTGAGTGCTGTTTTGATTCGAGAGGTTGATAACTGTCCAATACTAGTGTATTACATCAGTAAAAGTCTTTTGGATGGTGAGAAATCCTATTTAAATTTAGAAAATATGTCTCTTGCACTAATAACCGCTGTACGTAAAATGAGACATTATTTTCAGGCTCATTTTATTCTTCTACGGACATATTTTCCATTGAAAAACATGTTACAAACGCCTGATGTTCAGGAAGAATGACTAAATGAGCGGTTGAATTTGGAGATTTTGATATTGAATTTGAGCCTAGGACTGTCATTAAAGCACAAACCTTAATGGATTTTTTTAGTTGAGTTCTATTGCTAATGGTCAGATATGGAGGTTGATGAGAAAAACTTTGAGTCAGAGTGAATGGTCCAACAGATGGAGGATTAAGCGTATTAGGATGTGGAGTATGAGTGAAACTGATTTCTCTAGAAGGAATTTCCATGTATCAAGCTACCCGTTTCGAATTTAAAGCATCAAATAATGAGGCAGAGTACGAAACTGCTTTTGCAGGGTTGAGACTTGCTAAGATTTGCGGGGCAAAAAAAGTAAGGTCATAAATGATTAACAACTTCTCATAAATTTTGCATCTGGTCAGTCTGAGCCAAAAAAGATCATTTAGTGAAGTATTTGGGGGCGTTAAAGGCTTTAACGTTGGTTGTTGAAAGCATCAGATACGAACATGTTCATAGGGCTGGAAATTCTGTAGCTGATTTTATGGTTACTGCTTCATATTCTGAAGAGTACCCTTAGATTATCACACAAGAAAATCCTTCAATAACAAAAGGGTCTAAGACGGTAGAAGGATCTATAGAATCTTTTCAAATCTCTACAAGCACGATGAAAGATTAGAGGAGTGAAAATAAAGAATTTCTGGTAAATGATGTGTTACTTATTTACAAATTAATGTCTAACAGAATACGTTTTAAGGCATATGGTTATATTATTCTTAGAGATGTATTGTATAAAAAATATTTTAGCCAGCATTTACTTCGATGTTTATGAGAAAATGAATCGCAAATGATATTATTAGAGTTACATGATGGGGAAGGATCCGCACACTGTGGGTATAAAACCTTGATACAAAGAGTTATTCTAGTGGGGTACTACTCGCCTACCATCTCTTCGGATGCCAATGAGTTAGTTAAAAAATGTGACACATACCAAAGGTTTGCTAATACAATCCATATAGTAAGAGTATCTCTTGAATTAATATTCGAATGACTACCTATTGACCAATGAGGCATTGATTTGGTTGGACCTTTATCGATGACATCAGGAGGAAGACAAACAATAATTGTCGTGATGGACTATTTTTCTAAATGGGTGGAAACTGAACCATTAGCAGGAACAAAAGCTAAGGATGTGATTAGGTTTACTGTTTCCAATATTTGTTGTCGTTTTGGGGTTCCAAGAAAGATAATGATGGATAAAGGGCCACATTTTGATAACAAAGAAATAAAGGTTTTTTGTGCTGATAAAGGAATACAATAGTGCTTTTCATTACTTTTCTATCCGCAAGCGAATTTTCCAAGTTGATATTACCAATCTAACAATTCTGGATGGTTTAAAGAATAATTTGGAAGGCAATGCGAGACAATGGCTGAATTATTTACAAGACTTTTATGGGCATATAGAACTACTCATCGGATAACTACACAAGAATCACCGTTTGCGTTAGTCTATGGGATGGATGCAATTGTCCCATCCGAAATAATCTTCCCCTTATATCAAATCAGTGAATATTCCAAAGAGACAAATGATAAAGGAAAACGTACAAAATTAGATTTGATAGAAGAAAAAAGAAAGATGGCACAACTGAATTGTTTACACTATCAGACCTTGATGAGAAGTCGGTTCACTTCCAAAGTTTGAAGAGGGGAGTTTAAAATAGGGGACCAAGTGTTGAGGAAAGTATTTCTTCATACAAATAAAAACAGCTTGGTAAGGAAAGACCTAACTGGGAGGTTCCGTACGCGGTAACGAAGAAATTTAAGCCCGGGAGATATCGACTCAAAGATAAAGAAGGAAGAGAACTTCTTCACCCGTGGAATATTGAACAGCTCAAATTGTATCTATAGTAAATATGTAAGTTTGCAAATATTTTTGAGAACCTATGTAAGTATCGGTAGCATACTCTTTCCTACCCTGGTGGTGCAAGAAGGTTTTAATGAAGTGTCCTAATAACCAACTTATATATAATATTTCTTTGCCATCTTAAAACAACTTTTATAGTTTTTATAATTGTGGACCAGAAAGGGTCTTCCAATGGATGCTAATCTATTATCTTTGTTATTTTGGACCAGAAAGGTTCTTCGAACGAATGTTGGTTTACGATCTTTATCATTTTGGACCATAAAGGGTCTTCTAACGAATGTTGGGCTACGATCTTTATCATTTTGGACCATAAAGAGTATTTATAAAAGTTAAGTATAAAAATTTTCAAATGAAAAAGTTTGGAGGAGAAAATTAAAAGTCTTTCATAAAAGTTAAGTATAAATATATTCATATGAAAAAGTTTGGAGGAGAAAATTAAGAGTCTTTCATAAAATTTAAGTATAAAATCATTTATATGAAAAAGCTTGGAGGAGAAGGAAATTTAAGAGTCTTTCATAAAAGTTAAGTATACAAAATTTCATATGAAAAAGTTTGGAGGATAAAATCAAGTCTTTCATAAAAGTTAAGTATACAAATTTGATATGCAAAAGTTAAAAATAATTTATAAAAGATAAGCATAAGAACTATTTTCATATGAAAAAGTTCTAGGGAGAAGTATATAACAAAAAAGTTTACATACTAATAAGTTTTATAGTGCAAAGCAGATTGTCAGAATACAAAGGCTTAACAAAAATACACCTATGGTAAAATGAGTTCAAAAGATGATACCCCAACCTTACTCCGAGCGGCTACCATCTTCACTGCCTTCCGATGAGTTACTACTGGAAGAAAAACTATCAGACCTGTCTGAGTTGTTGGTTGAGTCTTCATCTACCAAGGAAACTTTCTGTGAACGATACATTTTTATGAATCACTCCAAAAAACTTTCTAACTTTAGATTAGGAAAATGCTCATGAATTTCTACTATCATAGCTGATTGGATGTTCACATCTCTTTCTTCCAAGAAGGAGACTGTAACGACAAAATATTTCTCAAGACGTATATTTTTGTACTCCACGGTGGTATCTTTAAGATATTGGTTCTCAACATCGAGCCTCTCAATCTTTTTGACAACATTTTAAAAATGTTTCCTAGTTTCATTACAAGATTAAAGAGGCCATCAACAAAGGTATTCCACTCAATGTCTTTAGTGATAAACTTCTCTCATTCGTTGTCAAATTCTTCTTTCTTCTTTTTTAGTTGAGCTTGAAGCGCTTTAATCTTCACTAAACGCCTAACGAAGGTTTTCTTTTCAAGAGCAAGCTCATCTTCTAACCTTTTCACATCAGAGCTTTTCTAGATCATTTTTTTTGTAGTGATCTTTCCGATTGGATTTTATTCAAGAAAAACAAAAATATGGAATAACCTGTTAAGTTCATTGGCAATAAATGATCTTTTATAAACATCGAAGTAAGCAGAGACAGGGAAATATTGTCTGTGGTTCCCACTTTCCCAGAAAGTCCCTCTTTTTTACCTGGACCAGTTGAACATTTTCTTTGAGATATAGATTCTCCACCAGAATCCGAATCAACAACAATTACCTTCTTGATATGAGGCAAACTTAAGGAAGTAGTGTTATCATCTTCATCTTCATCAACAAGTGTTTTCTTACATTTCTCTTTTGCATAATATCTTTTTGATGGCCCAACACCATCACCTTTCCTAGCAGGTTTTGATTTAGCCACAATTTATTGTCTTTCCCCAGTCATAATTTCTTGTCTTTCCTCGGCTTGAATTTCTTGTCTCTATCCAGTTTCAGTGTCCGAACCAGCATCACCATCAGAATTGTCTTCTTCCGCTTCATCTTTTTTTGAATCCCGGTGACTAGGAGCACTAGCCCTAGTGGGAAGATATAGAAGAGTATCCAGACATTCTAGTTGCTTGAGTACAACATTCTCTATGAGAGGGATCATAAGCTATTTTATTGTTTTAGCTTAGGTCAGATCATGCCTCTAAAGTCTTAACTTTGGCCAAATTTGAAGGAGTAAAACATTTATGGAATCAATACTTCCAAATTTTGTTAGCTCAGTAGCTTAATTGAGCAAAGGTTTGACTGGTTGTCTTCACATAGTCCTCGAAAGGTTTGGCTGTCCCTTTCATTGTTATTCCAAATAAAATTTTTAGTAAAGCAAATAATCCGAATAAGTATGTTTCAAATCAGAATAAGACAAGTACCTCGGATAGTCCACTTTAAAGTAAGACGATGAGGTAGCTGATCGAAACTTTCAAAGACCGTCTCCCATAATCCAGAGACAAAAATGAACATCTATTTCCATTTCTTATCAGCCTCAAGAAGATCATTCACAATATTTTTTTTTCGTTGGAGATATTGAATAGAAATGAAAATGGGAGTTTTTTTCCACAGTTCTCAATCCAACTAGCTTTTCCATAGAAAATTCGAGCCGAGAAATCTGAGAAGAAATGATGCACACCATGAGGGTGAACCACATGTTGGGACCATATTGTTTCAGACATAGTTGTATCAGGTGAAAGTACTCAACCAAGGAAGGATGTAGAGGCAGTCGAAGACCCCAATTCAAAATCTATGTGTAAACAATTAATTCGTGATCTTTAACAGACAAATGCGTTTCCTCAACCTCTTTAAATTAGATTTTGATGGAGTCCGGAATCCCCCATTCGACCCTAAGCTTAACCTCCTCGGATGGATTAAAATACTTGTACTTTATTTTGTGAAGCACCACCAGATGTTTAGCTTCAACATCTAAAAGATTGTTTACGAGGATGACTTCTATATTCAGAGGCAACTCAATAGAACCCTTCTTTTTCTTGTTGGATGTTTTTGCTTGATGAGCATGAGAATTTGTCATAATGTCAAGAGGAGGAGATTCTTGAATCGGGTTAGAAGGTCCGACGGAAGGAGCCAATGCATGGATAACTTGTATGGGTTGAACCTCAACATGAGTCACACTATCTCCTTCTTAATTGTTGTCTACCTAATCAGTTAAATTGTTCTTTTGCACTTCTCGAATATAATTTAATGATAAGTAACAACTTTATCTTTTCAAATAGATTTTGATGAGTGTTTCTGAGGAGTGACCTGAGGTGTTGTTTGTGGGGGATGGGTACCCTAAAGAGTAGCTTGAGGGGTCAGATCGGATGATGTGAGCTTCAATTTTGTGGACCGTTTTACCGGTGATGGAGATTTCTCCCTTTGGGTCGGTCTCCTTTAGCCTTATTTGAAATTTGGTGTTCGTCACCCATTGGAAGACACAAAGAGGTTTTGTGAATCTCTTTGGAAGGGTCACCCTTGTTTCATTTCGAACAAGAATGATAAAGGGGTTGGATACTATTGGGATAAGATGCAATATGATTACGTGAGGTTCTTACTGGGTCAGAATGTTTATGGAGATAAGGCCACTTACCATACAACATTGTTTGAAGGAGTTCTAAAGGCCAAGGTTCTTCTTCAATGCCAACAACCCTTCTCTCCTCAGCTTTTTTTGCGATATTGAACCGCTCCCAAAGTTTATATCTCTCAAGACCTTCAGAATCTCTAGGCATGAAAGGATAAATAAAATGCATTGTGGGATAATCTACTTCTCTCATAAGTTCAAAGTTTCACCTTATCTTCCTAACACTAAAAAATGTGTAACTTTGAATTAGAGAGCATAGTCAAATATTTATAGAGATGGTATGGGCTTCTAAGGAATTCGAGGGCCCAAATAAGAAAAATGGTACTTAGAGAAGATGAAAAGTTTTTTTGGAGAAGCTATTCTACCTATGATCTGATTCTCACGCATATGGAGAAGCGTAAGAGTTTTCTGACATGTTTATTTATCAATCAATTCTTTTGAAAAGCATTCTAATATGTGTCAGAATGGTTTTTACACGTAGAGTTAAATTACAGTACAACTCTAAAAGTATTATGACATAGAGATTATGACAACTCATCAAATTCTATTCCAGCACGCAACCTAAGATTAGTGACGAGTGACCATGAGGTTATTTCTTTCAATGATGAAGTCAAGGGTCTAGAAGAATACCAGAGGAAGGATAATCTGATGAGAAATCAAAGGAACGATAATCTAAGGAGGTTCCAGAAGAAAACAAATCCGATGATGAATCTGGGTAAAATAATTCAAGAAGTTTCTAGAAGAAGAAAAATTTACTTCCATGAAAAAGTCCTTGCTCGAATATATTCACAAGGATTGGGGGCTACTGATAAGGGAAAAAATATTGGGATAAATGAGCCAAATAAGATAAATAAAAGGATTAATTTGATGTAATAAAATATTGAGTACAAAACTTGACAAATATATAAATTGAGGGGGGGGGGGGGTCAAATGTAATACTCATTCCGTCCCAAAATATAAGTGGTTTTAGAAAATATTTTTTGTCTCACAATACATATCGTTCTCACATATCAATGTAAATTTTAATATTATTTATCATGTGAAACAATTTATATTTATTTCTTTTTTTGCTTTTTATGGAAAAGCGAAGTAATTATAGATTATCTTAATATATGTGAATAACTTTAACTACATGTATTTTGGGATGGATGAAATAACTAAATCTTAATACATATAAATTTAGAAAATAGTTAAATCGATGAAATACTTCAAGTTCTCATGGCCATATGGGTTTAACAAGTTGTTTTTATCATAAATATTGGTATTATTTCTTTATTTTCCCTTATGCATGCTTTGCATTGCAAGATGACTTGAAAATTCATGCAAGTACACGATATTTATTTTGGTTCTATGAGAAGCAAATTAGATAAATACATTTTTTTCTTTATTTAAGAGTATCCACGCATAACGAAATCCTTAATTATTTTGATGTCGTTTCCAATTTTTATGCTTGGGGTGTTGGTAAGGAAAAAATCCATTTCCACGGTGGTTTTTAGAAAGACGGTTTTTAGAAAGACTTGAGTAAGAGGAAGACATATATTATCTTAGGGTTTGATAAGTAATATTTTATGTTATCCGTCAATCTTCAAGAAGCTTTGGTTCATTTTCTTGCCGATTTGCACCATGAAATTTACATATTAGCTAATTTTAGTTTAGACTAATAACGATGACACCGTAATTTGGATTTTTGGATTTTTGGACTTTTTCAATAGCTATGATAAAAAACTGCGCTTCATATATCTAAAATTTATTTTTTAATCATGATTTTTCAAATTTGATTTATTTTGCCAGAAACTATTAAATTTTTTATTGGCAACAAATTTAAGATTTCAACATTTTATCAGCATCGAAAATATGTTTGCTGCAAACACTATTAATAAATCCTTCCTAACTAAATCTATCGGCAACCATACAAATCATTAAACTAAAAATGATGATCCACCTAAATTCATGTTTCGGATGACTTTATTATAACCAATACGGGAGGCTAGTTAGATTTGAAAGAAAAAAAAAACTCGTTAAGTTTTAATAAAATTATTTTACATCTCCAATGAATCCAACCATACATAACGTCTTATGTAACTACTTTAACTAAAAAAAACATTACAACTAATCTAAAGGAAAGCATTAAAGGATGCTGAAACACAAATACCATATAAAGTGAGAAGATGGAGGTCCATAATTAGATATATTCCTCTACCACCGAAACACATTTAATGTATGCCCATACAAAGAAGACCTTCGATACCCTGAAATGTAATTGTCAAATACAAGAACATATGCCCTACCGCTACCTCAAAAAGTCGCGAAGGGCAATCCTTCTATTGGAAGACAATGAACCCTAAAGTGTAAAACATTTTGGGTCACTGACCCTACTTGCATTTCAAGAGTGAGCTGTCTTTGCACATGGTTTTCATAAAAGCTTTTCACAAATATGATATGGCCTAGACCAGTGGAATAAGATTATGCGCAATTATTGGCTATAGAAAACTGCAGTTGCCATTATTAAGTTACTTTTATACATATTTGGTCACCTTTGCATGTGATTTTGAACAGGGTTCATTGATTGATGGTATAATTGAATCGAATTGAATAAGAACTTTTACTTAAAAATCTAGAGGGAAAGACCATCGTATCCTATCATAGATCATTCTATCTTTTATGTTGAGAGGTCCATCTCCTATTAAAGTTTAACCCTAGGGATATGATATATTAGATGGTCCTATGTAATTTTTATACGGGGTAAAATTAAGAAAAATATTCAAAAATCAAATTAGTACCCCTTATTTTTTTATCTATAAAAACATTTATTTGTTATTTTTATTTTTTAATATATAATTATTTGTTATTATCTCACCAAACACATTACTACCTATTTAGTATTTTTATTCGCAATTTTTATTTAGTACCGAATAGTTTTAGTATGATATACTTTTGCGATTTTTATTAAAGATTTAATATATTTTTGGTATTTGCATTATAAATTCATTTTATTCTTTGGTTTTTTTTTAAGATTTGATTTTTATTAACGCTTTCGATTAATATTTTCGGTTGAAATTTGGTATTAGAATTAGAATGTGTTTCTAGATTTAGGATTACAAATGGTTTGAACAAAGGAAACAATTTTATATTTTCAAATATACTGCGTTTTGTGTTTTTACAGTTTTTAGACGGAAGCTTAAATAGTAACTCGTTCTTTTGTAAATTATAAAAAAATTAAATAATTTATATATTAATATAACCCGTAAATATAAAAGTTAGAGCGATGAATATTGGAGTTTTATATAATTTATTTTAAAAGACTATATATAAATAATTGATATAAAATTAAATTATAATATATATATATATATATATATATTTAGATTTGTTTTATTTGTTACGGTGTTTTATACCTAATATATTTTTTTATATATTAATTTTTTTTTATTTGTGTTATATCATTTATCATGGTAAAATGGCGTGATTTTATTTTTATATGTTAATTGATGAGATAATTTTCTCTTTAGCCTTTATTTGGCCCACCGTTTGATTGACTATCAATTTTAAATATGTAAAGATTTTATAATTATATCTCCATAAATGTTTATTAGCTCAAGTCGATGATCAAATTAAAGAGGAGGAATCAACTAGAGTTCGAGGAGTTGTTGGACCCAGTCAAAAGAGTTCAGGGCACGTGTCAAATAATCAGGGGCACACTTCGAACTTGACCCAACCATCGTGTCCAAGGAACAACAATACTTTTCCTCCTCGAGTTGGAGGGTACCTAACTCGGGCTACATGGTATAAATTTCAAAGACCGAGGCCAAATCAATGGATACAACCAGAATATTATGTTGATTTAATTGAGAATGTGGCTGTGATTTATGAAAAGGCAAAAAGATATATGAATGTGCTAGAATGAGAGATACTGAACTTGATAACTTACTTATTAGTTTCTTATAAGGGGGATATTAGTTGAACTCTTGCTCTACAAATTAGATTATTACTTCATATCTCTCAGAACTTGCCAAATTGATTCTAGATGATCTACGAAAGGAACAAATCTTTCTTATTAGAATTTAATTATAAAGCCTACTAAGTCATGAACCTTGATTTTTATTCCTAATTGAAATTTAATATCATAATCTCCTATTTTACTGACTATCTCGTTGTTTTCAGATATATCAGGCTTATGTATCATATTTCTTAGAGGGAAATAAGTTTTGACTATAATTGTATGAGCCTCATAATTAGGTCTCGTCTTCATGTTCGCAACTACTATATCTAAAGTTAGTTTTCTAAGTTTAAGTAGTAAGACTCGACATCTAGTATAAAATTACTAACATGGTAAATTGCAAACATGTATTTTCTTCGTCTCTAACTAAAACTATACTAACAATATAATCTAATACAACCAAAAATAAAAATATAAAATCACCCGACTTTGACTTTGTTAGAATTATTGGGGAGGTCGTGAACGTTTTGATGTTGCTAAAATATCCATAACAAGATTTAGTCTAATTAAATCTACCAACCTATTTTAATTTTGGAAAAATGATGACACTTATATGCGAAGCGTGAGTAATCTATTGAAGGGCACTAAATTTGCTGTTAATATCAAATTTTTAAAAAGGTTATATTGTAGCCAAATTAAATGTTGTATAAGGAATGTCTTAATGTCATTTTCACTTACCATATAACATAGAAATTTTCTTTATCTTACATAAAAATGCACTTTTCTAGATTAAGACTTAGGTCGACGCATCTAAGATTGGTAAATATTTCACCAAGGTTTGCCAAATGATCTTCATGGCTGTTAGTGGCCAATGTATCATCAATGAAGGCCTAGAAGTTTTTGACATGCTAGATTGCGAATATTATGTTGACAAACCTTTCATACATAGCCCAAGTATTATTGAGCCCAAAAAATATAGCCTTATAACAATGCCATCCCCTATCTTTGATAATTGTAGTAAGATCTTGATCATCTGTATGCATTGGGATTTGGTTGTAGCCTGAGTAAGCATCCATGAATGATAATATTATATTCCCTGAAGTTGCATCCACTCCCTCATCAGTCCTCGAAAAAGAAAAAAATATCATCTGGACATGTATTGTTTACGTTTGTGAAGTCAACATACATTATCCACTTGATATTCTTCTTCTTTACCTACAAAAGGTTTTGTGTCCATACATGGTAGAATGATTATCTGATCTGGCATTCTTCACTAAGCATGCTTACCTCAACCACTATTGTTTCCATTGTTTTTATTACGAGAATTTTTTCATTGGCTGAAACTTGTTATTTATAGATAACCTATGATACATAACTTCATAAATGACTTTTTTTATATCATAGGTACTCCATGAAAATATATACAAATTCTATGATAAAAATCAAATAGATTTTACTTGAGGTAGGTTGGTATGCCTCGACCAAGATAAATAACTTTGTTTCCTTTTATTTTTATGCATTCCACATTTTTTCCTGACTCAATTAAGTGAGAGGTCGTTATAGGGTCATTCATATAATCAAGAATAACATGAGCCTCTATTGGTTGATATTATTTAAGGGATATAGAGGTTGTTTAACACTCTCTTGACACTATATGATTTTATTTTATCATATTAACCTTCCTATTCAATATCTACCGAATACACTGATATCTTGTTAAAACTACATCATGCATCTAGTCGAACGAATGCCTTCTCAAAATCAAATTGTGGAAAAAATGAGAATTCACTATCATAAATAAGTCGTAAAATTTTCTTTTCCGAACTCTTATTATCTTAAAGCTACATCTAAGTGTAATTCTCTTATAAATAGAGTGTTTGAACCAGTGAAACCAGTCAGAATCCTCTTGGATGGTGTAAGGACTTGGATATCTCACATATGATCATATATGTTCTTAAAACATATGTTGCCCGAGTTGATAATATTTATCATTACTCTTTTAATTTTTATCTTTTCTATCTAAATTGTAATTATTATTGCATCTCACTAGCTCATCGTTCCAGCTTTTGACTGTCATTATAGTTGTTGCTAAAATTTCCTCTCGACTTGCCTCTAAAACCTTGTATTTGATTATTATATATCAGCGTTGACGAGACTTAAGGTGTGTGGGTTTTGGGAAATAAAATTTCTGACTAAGGTCTCATTTTGTGCCACTATTAAAGGCTTGTTAGCATTATTGATATGATGACAAGAAGGGCATGTGTTTAAATATAATGTTATCCTTTCTCTTTTAGTCACATCTACCTTTATTTTCTCTTTCATTTGAGCGATAAGTTCCCAAAAGTTTGTCGCCATCTTTTTAATGATATTTTATGCCAAGAGTCTCAGGAAAAATCCATTGTCTATAGGATGCAACACCCACTAAGTCATGAAAATCCTATAATATATTCTTTGTTTGGACAAAGAGTTGCGTGTAGTCACATAGATTCTCCTTCTATCATTGCTTGTAATAAATGATATAGTCAGTATCTCTATTTATTGCATAAAACCAATGAACTAGTTTTTGAAGGTTGTCCACAACACATTGAAGCTTCAGTTGATACATTAAGAAAGTTGATTAAACCAAGTTAGAATATTGACTCTAATGCTCATGTATAATTTTCTAAGCAAAAGTATATCATCTTATCCGAAACAAAACATCTCATTACTGAATTGATCTACATGGTATTATAGATTTCTTGTTCCATCATACTTATCCATCTTGTAATGGTTGAAATTTAATAGTGAGTCTCCATACAAGAGTGGATATGTTGATTCTCTGCTAATAAGAAAAACCATGTAGTTGAATGCATAAAATTATAATTTTCTTGGGTTGTTGGTTGGTGGTGAATAGTGGAGGTGCTGAACATGCATAATATGCACCAAGTTGACCTGCTGGAGAAACCACTAAAGGGTTTTATTGGCTCATGGATTGAACTTAGAGAATATTTTGTTGATTTGTTTGGTTCAATGGTAGAATGTGAGGGAAATTTAGTTGACTTGATGGATGTACTGGTGGAGTTTGAGGGAAGTTTTACATGTTTTATTGGTTTACTATAGTAGCATAAAAGAAGTTTTAATAGTATTCTTATTAAATATCTAAAGTATGAGCATCAAGTGTGTCTACCTTAATAAGAGCCTCTCAGACAATCGTGGATCCGAGCTCACTCAGGATAATGATATTTCATACTTTTTAAATTTTCAAGTTTTTGGATTTGTTTTGGAAATTTTTAAGAGTTGCGAGTGGAAATTTGTGATCGAGGTTCTAAAGATATTGTATTTCTGGGACCTTAGTTTTCAACGAGTGTCGTCAATTCAGTGTAGTAAATTTATGTTTAGATGTTTTACTTGAAGGAATAAGGTTTTTATGGATAAAAGTGACAACATAATTAAGTTTTCTGAGAGGTTGGCCACAAATTTTACGATGGAGAAAAGAGGTTGAGAGTTGGGTGAAATATCCTAAAAAGAATAAAGTTTATTGGAAAGTAAATATGAGGGTTAGTTAAACTAAAGAGAAAGTTTAAATATAAGAAGAAAATAATATTTTTTTGCTTAAAAATTGAATGATTTTCGAGATAAATCTTGCTATATGTATAAGAAGGAATTATTGTCATGAAATATAATCGGTATATTATTTAAGTTCAAACTTACAAGCCAAATTACATAACATTAGCCATATACATTAAATTTATGGTAAAAAATATATATTCTATAAATATGAACTTTAAATATTCTTTAACTCTATAATTTATATATTTATCATTATTAATAAAAAAATACGAATGTAATTTTTTCTCTAAACTGTATGAATAAAATAAAATAACCTAACTATATTAGTTTTAATATAAAAAAACACAGGAAAATATTATATTTAATTTTAAAAGACAAAAAATATATGAATAATAATAATAGAGAAACACATGAAATAAAACCGAACCCTTAATCATTAGGATAATAATTATATAAATGCGAATGCATTATAAAATGACCAACAAACTAACCAACAAATTTTTGAAGTATTTTTTTTATATTTTAGCTCGTTATAAATTAATATTATTTAGGCTATATTAGTTTATAAATTTGAGATATTTACAAATTAAAGGAGGGTTAGATCGTTTTTAGTCATTTTGGAGTAAATTTAGAAATGCATTGGAAGTCGTTTAGGAAATCTATTTAATGTACCGTTGGTTATTTCTTCGGCCCATCGGTTCTAAGCATGGTACCTACAGTAGACATTCACTCTATTGGCGATACAAAGTTTTTGAAAACTCATAGACTATAGCCCCAATATATCATTGACTTCTCTGACTCACATCCTTTTATCTCATTTGATTTTTTTTTAATTTTCAAATATTTAACACTATGATTAATATGTTTATATTCGATTTTGTTGTTTTAAAAATAAAAAGCATGGTCATCTACGTGGGTTAGGTGTACCCGACATAGCACTCACATAATGCCAATATCTCTAGCAATGACGATGACTTATGTTTATACATAACGGTATTTCTATCATAACAAACGTATGATATACCTTGTTTTTGAGAAAATTCAACATTGTAGATGTATTTGGTAGTACTTTACCACGTCCAATCATGTGCCACACAATGGTCAATAGAAGGTGAGCACAATGAACATTTTTTAGGAGAAAATATAGAAGAACAAAAAAAACAAGCAAAAGTTTTAGATGCCAACAACTCTAGATTATTTCATATTTACGAAGAGTATTATGCATTTATCACGTTCATGACAAGGATAAGTATTGTAATACTTATATTTATACTTCATAAACTGTAACATATTTTTTTTAACTTTGTTATAGCTCCGTATGGGTTTACGTCTACAAGTTCATTACTCCTTATTGATGCTATATGATATATCATTACATATAAGAATATTGGTGATGAAACATCGGTGTAGGCTCTTCGGTGTATCATCGATATATTTCAACATGACAAAAATGACGCAAAGTAGCTAGCCTTCCAGAGGTGAGTGTCAGAAATCACTTTTCCATTGTCATTTATTTTTATTTTTGGATTTAGCATTTTTTTTATTTTTGGATTTTTTGTTTTGTTTCAAATAGTGTTGTACTTTCTATGTTATTATGACAGACGATGTTGTGTATTTTTCACTACTATTTAACGTTGGTATGATATAATATGCGAAATTTTTGATGATCTTAATGATTTTTTAAAGATTAAAATCAAATAATAAAATCATAAATAATTGAATTCATATACCTTTAGTATCAATCTTTAACTATTTTTTTTAAACGGATAGAAGTATCTTTATCTTATGTTTGATTAGTCTGTGTGGAATATGATATACATATCTAACACATGGAAAAACTTGAATAGTATTTGTGGCTGATGCTATCCTTAATCGACTCTATGTAATTAGAACTACCATTTATGATTAAAATGAGTCGTAAATCCAAAAAATATCGTGGAGTTGTATTGAAATTTCAAAATTGACGGAAGTCATCAAAGTAGTATCGAACACCATACTAGAAGAATACAAAGATTATTACAATTCCATGACCCATAAGATGTACTACCCTTATGGTACATACCATATCATTCCACTGTAAGTATTACATAGTCAAGAAGATGTCAAAACTAGGTAGATATATTTGAAGGGCTTAGAACATATTGAATTTTTGACCTTCAATACGAAGAATTCCAATATGTATTTGAACTCAACAAAGGTAATTTGAACAAAGTAATAACTAAATAATATATTAAGATAGTAATTTTTCCACATCACAATCAATAGAGAAGACGCTATGATGATGGATTAATTATCGGTTCTCATTTCTTTGTTTTTATTTTATTTTTCAAAATTATTATTGTATTCAAAATTTATTATACGTGGTTCCCTTGTTATTTTGATTATTTTATTTAGTAAAAAGTTTTTTGAAGTATTAAATTGTGTAACCTTGCCTATTGGACAAAAAATATAGATGCATAGTTCCCAAAGAACCCATCTCTATTTTTTCAGCGTCTAGCCCTCGTTCAACCTACACATGACCCACAAACTGTAATAATCAGGAAAAATAACCAAAACATACTTACAGAAGGGTCCTCGATAGAGGAGCACTTGGTACCTTCGATACTAGCTAAAACGTATCACTGAAACTAGCCCTTAATGTGAGAAAATAAGTGCATATTTTTCTTGGTTCTGATGTCATGTTGGCTTCTTACCGTCATTTATTTCCCTTGTTTATGCCAACATATGACATGGTTTACTTATTTAATTCAACATATCTATCCACTTAGAATCTTTTTGTTGTGTAAACGTTGTGTAAGATTATTGATTACTTTATTCAATCTTATTTATCTAATCTTATAAAGAAGCATTTAACATAATTTTGCACTCATTTATCTATATATACCAGTTTAAAATCTCTTATTGCTCCATCTAAAAACTTTTAAACAAAACACATCTCCAAAATCTGGGATATATAGTGTACTCTGATCGATAATTCATGTTTGCTTCATCTCGTGAGGATAATGAAAGAAACAAAAATGAATGAAGAAACATAATTTTTTGATGAATGCACTATATTTATAGTATGAATCATACAAAACCAATATGACTGACATGTGGATGAGGAGAAGTATTTAATATATAGAAATATTTAAAACTTGTATAAAATTATGAACGATGACATCCCGTATAATGCAACATAAATGGGATTCCAAGAGTTATTTTTGCGTTTTACTGATTTCATTACCGGACCTCAGAGCATGAGGTCAACATGAACCCCATTGAAATTAAACTAAAACAAATAAAAATAGATGCATACACCGAGCTTGTAGACTCGCATGGATATAACTATTCCTAAAGCATCGTGTTATTTGTATTTAGTTATGTTGTCTTCTTTATTTTATGTTTAATATTTGAATATTATGTTTACTTTTATCAACTTATGTTTAATATTATAATGTTATGATTTTAAGTTTGATGTTTGCACTTAGAAGTAGAAGTTTATGTTAAAGACAACATAATAAGTATTTAAAGATAATAATTACACGACAATAGTTCCAAAATAAAGGCGTAATTAGTACTTCAAATTCCAAAAATAAATTACAAAAGAAAATAGTTCCAAAATATATTAACCGTAATAATTAAAATAATTTGTCTAAATGAGTCACTTGAAAGATGTTGCTCGAAGGCCGTCCATTTCAAATCTTAAGAATATGTTTTGTAATGCGGTGTGATTAATGGTTCCCAATCTGCCACTTCTGCTTTATGCAATGCCATATAAGATGAATATATTGACGAGTATGGTACGTCATTTTCCATAGAAAGATATGAAATTATTTTAATAAATTTGGATTGAAAAGCCATATTAACTCAACAAAAACCATCAAATACAAACATCAAATACGTATGTAAATAAAATAGTTGTTTTCAACAAAACAAAACCAGATTTCCTTCCTTTCGGACATGGAGGATAGTGCATTTCGTAATGGTAGAAAAAAAGCTTTGGATGCATGATGCAAATTGGACGATGAAGATAAATGTTAATACGATATAAGCTTCGAGGGACAATAATGTCAACCAATTTTAGATACCTACATTATATTTAAAATATTTTAGACTTGTAACAACGTTTTCAAACTCATCTAGACCACTAAATACCATCATAATAAACCATAAGTTATTGATAACCTCATAGTAAATAAACTGTCTATTCATCTTCCACCTATCCAGATAACCATACAAGTCATACGACACTTTCAAAACCCCACAATGGTCGTCAAGACGTACATCGTTCACCACAATTGTTAAAGGTCAATAACACAACGAAAATCATTATAAAAAAATCATACTTCAAAATCAGTATTACTGCTCATTGGTTCGCTAAGACTAATCGTTTTACTAGCTTCTGTTGATATTTAAAAATGAACCAACGAAGTTCATTTGTCACTTAAAAATTTAACCGGTGTCATAAAAGTTCCAAATACAAAAGGTTCATTACGCGGGCACATAAAATTGCTATATTGTGTCAAAATTTTAAAATGATGTGTCAGAGTTCCAACTTGTCTATAGATTGGCTGACAGAGTTGTAAACATTGCACCTATTGATGATGTTCTTCTATTTTCAGATTCTTACATGTATTCAAAATGTGATTTATGTCATTTAGTGAACGATATGAATGCTAATTTACGTTTGACTAGTTGACGACCATATTGTTTATGTTTTTCTAAATTATTTTGAGGTAAACTATTTCAAACCATTTTTTGTAATTTTGTTTTATATGCCCTTCGTCGTTGTCTATGACAACTTGAGCAAGTTTATTCCATTTTTTCTCAAGATTTATGTCTTTGTTAGTTTGTATATACAATAATTTCTAATATTTATTGAAGATCATCTAAAGAATCTAAAAAATGGAATATTATTTTTTAATAACTCATGAATCTTGTGCAAATATCGTAAACCGTACATATTTTAGAGTGCATACGCATAATTTATGACACACACTTTAATATTATCAACGCTTTTTGGAGACTCCAAAATGATTTCTAAAATATTGTTATTAATCAACTCTTTCGAAACGATATTTTAATCTGTCCATGTTGTATCTACACTAAATAATGCACAATAGTCCAAAGTAATTTGAAATTAAGATGAGACATACCAACATAATGCTTTAGTTGGAATGAGGGATCTCAACCCGGTTAATGGTCATATTTATGAAATGCATGAAATTATTAGTTTTGCTCCGACGATTCTGAAAAATAAAAAGCTGACAACTTTTCCTCTACTTTTGGACAGTGCAGTCACACGACTCCTATTGGACTTCTCCAAAGGTTTGATCACTTCATCGACTCTCACAAGACTTGTTGATATATATACTCCACTTAACACTTTATTGTTAGTGCTAAATAAAACACGTGTTGCTCTTTTTTCTATTAGAGATATTAGGCATAAGCCAATTAGCTCATATGTTTTATCTAATGAATAAGGATTTTATACTCTATGTAATTTGTACGTTTTCTAAATAAATAGTAACCTTAGCCGCTTCTTAGTGGCTTTCTTTTCTTCTTCTTTCTCTCTCCCTCTCTCTGTTTATTAACATGGTATCAGAGCATATTCGATCCTTGGAGTATTGATTTTTTCGTCAGGTAGTGTGTTTCAATTTGATTTGTTTGATGTTATTTTAGATCTCTTTTTTCTTAGAGATTTGGACTTCACTTTGGTGTTAAGAGCTGTTTGGAGTTGTTTTGTTTTGGATATATTACTACCGTGCTTCAATTTTATAATTATTTGTACAACAATCAGGTCACGAAATCATCAATAGATACAATATTTTGTTTGCAGATATGTTATGTCCAAACACAATCAAACGGTCTGACCGAAAGGAAAATTGTATCGAGTTTTCCTGAATTTGAGACATCATGTTTGGAACATCTATGGATTCAATCTTCATGGTTGGATTGTTATTTGGTGCTACTGGTTAGGAGAGATCATTGCTGGAACACTGTAGTGCTTTTTATTAGTAAAAGAGGTTTGATTATTACACACAAATTAATATTTGGATTTGATTTTGTTTTGAGTTCAAATTTCGGTTTATGATTGGATTTGATTTTGATTTGCATTCAATTTGAGTTTGAATTTAAATTTATACTTTTATTTGACTTGTTTCTGATTTGGATTTGATTAAGTATTCGATTTGCTTTTGGTCTTTAATTTGGATTTCGATTGTGATTTTGACTGAGATATTTAATTTGGACTTGGTTTGATTAAGATTTTGATTTGATTTTTGATTTAATTTTTTAGTTTGGATTTTGTATCTTTTGATTGTTTGATTTTGTTTGATTTGAGATTGTTGATCTTATTACAAATATAATATGAAATTATGTTTTTCTACACTCTACTAGTATCAAACTGAATGAGAATAATTTTTTATTTTCACATCCGTATATCATTCGGGTATGTCCTTGTCTTCCACTTCAGGTATTGATTAATCATTTTAGATTTTAGATTGGGGAGAGTTTCACTATATGTCACCTCACATATCAAACTTTGTTTCATTGTCTCATATTTCACCCATATATGTTTTGTCTGCTAGTGTTGCAACAATGTCAGTAGAGGGTATTGGATCTATTTGTTAGTAATATTATGTATATTTTATTGATACTCGATACACATTATGAAATGAATTTCGGATTTTGTTGGAATTTATAAAGAATTTAGAGCACTGGTTAAGACCAAACATTTAGTTGTGATAAAATGCTTCAGGTGTGACTTAACGGGTGAATATGCATCCAATGATTTCAAAAATTTACTTGCATCTGATGGTACCATACATCAATCATCTTAACCAGTAAGTCTACCAAACTACCAGACATCGCCTATTCTTCTTACTCAGCTCATGTTTCTTATTTCATAGCAAACATACAAGATTTATATGAACCTCAGCCGTTTAAAGAAGTTATTGGTGATCCTGATTGGAAAACTACTATAATCAAAGAGCTCACTACTCTTTCTCAGAGTCATATATGAGATATAGTTGAACATCCACCCGGTAAGCATATAGTCGGTTCTCGTTGGGTTTTTAAAACTAAAACAATATATGATTGGACCATCAAAAGATATAAGGCATGTCTTGTAAAAAACGATATTCACAGAAGTATGGTATGGATTATGAGGAGACCTTTGCCCCAGTGGAAAAAATGATGACAACTCGTACTCTTATTGCAGTTTCATCCGTTCGCCAATGGAAGATCTTCCAACTAGATGCCAAAAATACATTTCTGAATGGTAATCTTCATAAGAATGTTTACATGACTCCTCCCCCAGGTGTTGCTCACCAACTAGAAGACTTCAGTTGACTTAAAGCTTTATATGACCTCAAATAAGCTCCTCGTTCTTGGTTTGAGAAATTTTCCAACAATTATTACTTCACTTGGTTTTCTTGCTAGTAATCATGATTCAGCCTTATTTATCAGATGTACGAGTGCATGATGAATACTTTTATCCCTATATTTAGATGATATGATCGTTACAGGTGATGTTATTAATGATATTAAGGCACTAAACATGATTTGGCTAAACCGTATGCGATGAAAGACTTAGGACTATTACGTTATTTTTTAGGTATTGGGGCAGATCACTCTCCAAAATGTTATACCCTCTCTCAGACAAAATATATATATCTGATTTATTTGAGCGAGCACGACTATCTGATAACAGAACGGTAGATACCCCTCTTAAAACCAATGATCGATATACTCCGACTGATGATGTTCATTTGTCAGACCTGACTCTATATCTTACTCTCATAGGGAGCTTGGTCTATCTTATAGTTACTCGACCATATATATCTTGTGTTGTTTATGTGGTTAGTCAGTTTGTTACTTCGCATAGTTCTATCTATTGGGGTGATGTTTTTCGAATATTGAGATATCTTCATGGCAGTCAGTTCTAAATAATTTTGTTTCCTTCGACCTCTTCACCTGAACTGCGTGCATATAGTGATTCTCATTGGGATATTGATCCTCGTGACCGTAAATCTACTACATGTTTTTATGTTTTTCTTGAAGATTCATTGATCTCATAGAAAATCAAGAAACAAGATTTTGTCTTTAGACCATCTACTAAAGCTGAGTACCGTGTTATGGCATTGACCACATGTGAGATTTGTTTGGTTATAATGGATTCTTGGAGATATGGAAGTTAATATCACTAAACCCACTTCCTTATATTGTGATAAAAAAGCGTCATGCATATAGTAAAGAACTCTGTTTTCATAACAGAACGAAACATATTGAAATCTATTGTCACTTCACTCGGCATCATCTTCAGATTGTCACCATCTCGCTTTCATATGTTTCATCAGCTTTGCAAGTTGCTGATATTTTCACGAAGGCTTAGTCAAGAACGCGGTTTCATTTTCTTTGTGACAAACTCTCAATATTTATAAATGTTGCATTGTGAGTTTGAGAGCGGGTGTTAGAGATATTAGGCCCAAACCCATTAGCTCATATATTTTATCAATAAATATAGACTTGCTTTCTAAATAAATTGAATCCATAATATATTCTTAGCTTCTCTTTGATTATTAACATTTTCAGTCCCACAGACCCACTAAGACCGTACTCCACGTTAGATCTATTGTTTCTCTCATTTGTTGTGAACTAAGACCCACCTTTGACATATATGACCCGACCACGTTCCATTTTCGCACTATTCTAATTTAACATTTTCCAAACTTTCCTGTATCCATTTATATGTTTTTTTATAAATCAATCCGTAATTTTCATCTTTTTTTTTATCGGGTTCATCAATTTTCTTTATTGTCTAGGTTTTATGAATAATTAAAATTCAAAAATATGAAAAAATTATCAATTTAAAAAAATCGTTTGATTTTGTTCTAGTTATAGTGATTTTTAAGTTATCGATAATGTTGATTTTAATTTTAATTAATTTGTTATTAGTAATTTTTTGTAATGTTTTATCATAATAAGGTAAAAGTATATTCGAAATTAGTTTCAATTTCTTTAATAAAAGTTAAGATCGTTTCAATGTTTATGTAATTTTTTAAAACTATTCTTAATTTAAAAAAAATTCTTATATAAATTATCTCAAGTTATTTTTTTAAAAAAATATTACTTATTTTTTAAAACACTCTTACAAAATAGATGCTCGTGTTTTATTTTTATTTTAAATATTTATGTCATTAATTATTTTTTAAAAACCATAACCAAATTAAGTTTTAATCATGTATTGGTTTATTTTTTTCTTTATATGTTTAAAAAATAATTTATAGTTTTGTACATATCTCTTACATTAAATATCATAAAAATATTTTTGAAAGATTTAAAATATTTTAAGAGATATTGTCGAATTTATTAAGAAATCATATTATTTTTATCGTTATAAATTATATTTATTTAAATAAAGATAAAAATATAATTTTGAACAACAATATCAAGGTACTTTAATACCTATCATAGTCATCTTATATTTGGTAAGTAATTTATAGTACCTATATAAATGAACCAAATAAGATAATCCACTATGGATGGGAAGGTTAAAAGTCATAATCCAACTACAACTAGGTGATGTAACTAAACACAAATGATGGAAAAAGTATTGGTTAAGGTTTCCAGTTCATATAAAAAGTACGCATATAAATCTATCAAAATCCACGGTAACAAAAAAAAACCGAAATAAACCTTTTGTGTGTAAATGAAGCCCCAAAGGGGTAGCCGAGTTGGTTAAGTATGGTATTTTTGTGACCAAAAGGTCATGAGTTCGAGTCCCTCTATATACGCTTTCTCGGCTGAGCCTGTCACCTTGTGTGGTTTACCTTCTGGCAGGCTATCGCGTCAGACTAAGGGTTTACCCTGTGCGCACTCATTGCACTATGAGTAGCGGCTGCGGGTTCCTTCCGAAAAAAAAGGCCGAAACTATTTTATCTAAGCTATTTTCTATTTCCTCCCTGTTTAAAAAATGGTTGTTTATTTTATAAATAAATAAACACTAATACCTTTATATAAATATAAAATTAAGTCATTTATTTTTTTACTGTTATCATTTTTCTTTGTCTTTTCCTTCAATTTTTTTAATAATAGCCGTTTTCCTAATTATCCTTCATACCAAACTTTAGTTTTTACAGACTATGAGTTTGAATTTTTTTAAATACGTTTTTCTCAGCTAAATACGTTTTCTCAGCTGAGCTTGTCAGATTGTGTGGTTTACCTTCTTGCGTTGGTTTATAGATTATTGCGTCAGACTGAGAGTTTACTTTATGACCACTCATTGCACTTTGAGTAGCGGCTGAAGATTTCCTATAACTTTTTGGGAAATTGTACAAAAGGTACCTACTCAACTATTCAATTGTCACTTACCACCCAAGTTTTGATCAATTGTTACTTAATACCCAACTCAACTACCTTATTGTCACTTACAACCTAATTTTTTTTAATACCCTAACTACCCTCACCATTAATGAACAGCCACGTAACCAAAATTTCTATTTCCTTCTCTTTCCTTCTCTTTCCTACTTTTCCTTTGATTTTATTTTTAAAAGATCCGTATCTTTCGAACCGGAGCTCGAAAAAAATAAATGAAAGTACCATTACTTTTGTTTTTTAAAAATGAACAAAACTAGATCCATTTATGATATTTTTTGATTTTTTTTTAAAAATAAAATTTCACCAGTTGCAAGCAATTCGCATCTTGAGAATTGTACCAGTTTTTTTTTTCATACCAGTTTTTTTTTTTTTTATCGTTCAGAAATCCTGAGAGTTGCAAGCAATTCGCATCTTATCATGAGAATCGTTCAGAAATTTGCAAGCAATTCGCTTCTTATCATGCGAATCGTTCAGAAATTGCAAGCAATTCGCATCTTATCATGAGAATCGTTCAGAAATTGCAAGCAATTCGCATCTTATCCTGAGAATCATTCAGAATTTGCAAGCAATTCGCATCCTGAGAATTTGCAAGCAATTCGCATCTTGAGAATTGTACTAGTTAGTTTTTTTTTTTATCGTTCAGAAATCTTGAGAGTTGCAAGCAATTCGCATCTTATCATGAGAATCGTTCAGAAATTGCAAGCAATTCGCATCTTATCATGAGAATCGTTCAGAAATTGCAAGCAATTCGCATCTTATCATGAGAATCGTTCAGAAATTGCAAGCAATTCGCATCCTGAGAATTTGCAAGCAATTCGCATCCTCAGAATTTGCAAGCAATTCGCATCTTCAGAATTGTACCAGTATTTTTTTTTACCAGCGCGCGCCTTTTTTTAGTCGGGGGTATTTTTGTCCAAATTTCAGTTTGAGGTACCAAGTTACACTATCCAAAAAGCGGGTACCGCCGGGTAATACCATAGTTGAGAAGGTATTTACCGGTACTTTTCTCTAATTTTTTTTATTAAATTATATAAAAATATATGTATGATATAAACGAACATAGCCCGAAAAGATAACATTTAGCCTAAAATAAATATACAGAAGCTAACTTTGATCTAAACAATTTGGATAATGATATATAAAATTCTATTGGATCGGCAAAACAAATTAGATCGACAAATGGAAAAATATCAACAAAATCAAAAAACACGTAAAAAAATGAATGCGCAAAACCTTATGCAATGTTAGCCCTAAATAAACATTCTAGGGCTGAATGACAAACCAATAGTAAAAGAATAACAAAACATATCGTATTTATTTTATATCAACCTCCGTACGTGGAATTAAGAGGTTCATTCTAGCTATTGACTTTAAGCTTAAACCTAAACATTGGGTTCGAGCTATTAATGCAGGTGTCTCGATTGGAGCTATGTCTATATGTTCTAGGAAAGCAGTGTATAGGAAATGGAGGTTACCTGATGCTGGGAGAGTTAAGATTAACTCTGATGGAGCTTGTGGCTTCAATGGTGAAGCTTCTGGAGGCTATATCGTGAGAGATGATTCTGGGAACTGCATTGTTGGAGCTGGTTTCTTATTAGGCAAAGTCTCCCCTCTTTAAGCAGAGAGATGTGCTTTGAAGGAAGCTTTGATTCTCTGCCACAGAAGACGTTGGATGAACGTTGATCTTGATTCTGACTGTTTGGTTCTCGTTAACAGTCTGAAGAACTCCAATGGCGATGATCCCTTGAGAGATTTGATTCTTCCATCGATGAGGCTTAGCCACATTTCCAGATCGGAAAATGTGGCGGCCGATTGGATCTCCAAATGGGTGCTCTCTGAAAGGAAGAATCATGTATTCACGATCAGAGATATACCCAACCCACTCCTTGCTATTATTGTGCTTGAGAGTTTAGGGGTTGGGTATATTGATCCAGGTTAGGGTTTTGAAGATCGATTTGGTGATTTTGTGTTGAATGGATGTTGATCGATCTTATGGGTGTTGAATTTTGGCTTTGATGCTTTGGGAGCTGGTTTTTGGTTCTTCGATCTGAGCTAGGGTTTTGTTGGGGAAGACGAAGTTTAGGGAAAGTCGAAGTTTTGGGAAAGTGATCTGTTGATTATCGATTTAGGGTTCTGAATTGGGGGTTATGTCCATTGTTTTTGCTTTGGCTTCTATTGTAGCCCTTGAACTTTGTATTTCTTCCATTTTAGTAATATAGTTTATTTTTTGCTAAAAAAAAAAAAAACCCTCCGTACGTGGAACTCGTTAAGTGGGTTACTAATCACGGTTATTGGTGTTTATCGGTTGGGTTTGGAGTTCTATATTTTAGAATCGGATCAGACCGTTCAATTTTTAGTTCGGTTCGGTACGTTTTATTAGTTCGATCGCGGTTAGGTTCATTTTATTTAATTTTTTTTTTAATTTAAATAATATTTAATTTTTAACTTTTTTTAAATAAATAAATAACATAAAAATTAAAATTTAGAAGTTAATTTTTATTTATTTTTTATTTAAAAATAATAATTAATTATTAATTTTAACAACATAATATATATAAAAAATTAATAATAATAATAAATTAATCGAGTTTAAATTTTTTGTTGATTTGATTCCTTATCGGTTTTACTTGTTTACCAATTTTATGGGTACAATTCTGTATCTATTCTATTTGTTATCGATTTGGTTCCTAGTCGATTTTATGATATTATCGTTCGATTCTGAACCCATTTTATTGTTTTAATTTTTTTATTGATTTTAAAATTTAATCCGGATTTTTATTGATTCGGTTCCGATCCGGTTCTCACTTATCAACCGTCGACCGTCCTAATAATGGCATCGATATCTAATTATAAATTTTGTATTTCCAATTGTGACTAACCAACGTAGGCTAGAGTTTCAGTCCAACGTGTCAAAAGAGTGAAGGCGGGCGGGCTTGATAGAAGCAGGACCCGTTAAGCCCACCTACAAATTATGCGGTTGTTCAACCTCTAAACTTTTATGGGGATCTAAGACCTTTAGTTTGAACTTAATATAAAATATGTTCAAATATCATACAATACGTACTACATAGTCAAAGTGTGTTTAATTTATCCTGTAGGGTTTTACATTAGTTTATAATAAGATCGGTGTTGATAGCGAAGTATGATATAATACTACACCGTCAAACTAAGGAGTCGTTACGTTTTGGTGGACTTTCTTGCTCTAGTTAGATCAGTGTTGCACATCTCAACGATTTTAACTTTTTTTTAAGTTCTATTTATTTTGTTTCTATTTTATAATATATCTTTTGTAAAATAATATCTACAACTATTTTTTTCCGTATTAATCACATAATTAAATTTTGTTTAAATTATCAGGTCAACTATTTTATTGTCACGTGGTATCTAATCTCAAGTACCTAATTACCACTTAATACTTAACATTATTTTAATATCCTAAGTATCTCCACCATTTATTAACAACCACGTAACCAATTTTTTTTTTTTTTTTTATGTTTTTTAAAAGATCCATATTTTTTAAACCGGAGTTTGGAAAAAATAAATGAAAGCATCATCGCTTTTATTTTTTTAAAATGAACAAAACTAGATCCATTGATGATATTTTTTGATTTTCTTAAAAATAAAATTTCACTAGTAACAACTCTCAAGAAATCGAGAGAGTTGCAAACAACTCTCATGTTCGTTTTTCAAACAACTCTCAGGTTAGTACTGGTGAAAGTACCGGCGAATATATGTAATCAGAGTATTTTTGTCCAAATTTCAATTCGAATTACCAAATAACACTATAAAAAATGGATATATACAATAACTTGTATGAGAATTCTCGTTAAATTTAAACTTATAAAATATTGTTTAAATAAGTTTTAAATTAAATAACTCAAACCACGTTATATAAGTGTAGCTTTGGTTTCAAGATCGAAATTGATTAATTTTTATAAATATAAAATGTTTTTATTGTTGGAAGTAGTCTATTCGAATGTCACTTTATTTTTACACATTTTATAGAAATATATATGACTAAGTTCATTTTTTGTAATATCCAAATTTTATATTAAAACATTGAACAATTTTTTCTTTTAAATCTATATTAAAGTTCGATTGGAATATTTGATTGCACCAATATCCAACGAAAAATTTAAAACTAAAATCTTATATCATTTTTCCAATTTAGTTTCATGTCACCCAACACCAAGAGACCATGATGGATGCTTGATTGAAGGATGAATTGGTATTTTCCAATTCAATATAACGTTACAGGTTGATGAAATTCTTGCATAAATCTAAGTACTACATTGGGACCATATAATTTTTATGACGTCAAAGCTAATCAAAATTATAGTTTGTTTCTTCATGTTGTTTTTTTAGATGATTTTCTTTCCATTTTTTTTTCTCAAATTAGAAGAATCGCTGTGTTAAAACTTCTCAATATATTTGTAATATATGGATAATATATTAGTTAGTTATATGTATATTTTGATACAACATGTTCCATCTCGATCCACAATGTTTAAGTTCTGCCTCAACATGTTCGAGGTCGACCGAACATGTTCCAATTAGGGTAAATATGTTCCAGCTCAGCTCAGTCAATCATGTTTCAGCTCGGCTCAACATGTTAGAGTTCATCTTCAACATGTTCCAGCTCATACCAACATGTTCTACCTCAATCATTCACATATTCTAGCTCGACCCAACATGTTCCAACTTGTCTCAACATGTCCTAGCTCAACCTAGCATGTTACAGCTTGCCTATTATGTTCTAGTCGTGCCCAACATATTCTTATCGAGATCAACATGTTCCGACCCTACTACACTTATAAGGGGTTTCCTTCTCAAATACAAAGATTTTTTTCTTTACTACCTCAATTAGATCTCCAAAGACCTTCGATTTTGCTTTCATCTTCAACTCTTTTCAACATGTATTTTCTACATTTATTTCTCTATTACCTCTTTGTATCCATGATCTGATTGTTAGTTAGATATGAATAATTAACAAATCTTTTTGATATTTGGAAGAAATCTACAAATTTGTAAGAAAAACTCTTGTTTAATACTTATACCATTCAAAATCTAATATTTATTTTACTTACTCTTTTCAGGAACCCCATACTAACCCTAAATATTTTCCTCAACTCATAAATAATTACCAAAAAAAATCTTAAAAAATAAGTCATGTAAACTTCCTTCCGTATATCTCCCAAAAGAACAAGCACTTTTAAACAATGTTTTTGATAATTATCTAACACTTATAAGTACATGAGCGAAGATGAGCATCAAATATTTAGGAATGGATCTGGGTTTCCCGATGATATTACTACCCGCATCCCTAAAAACGATGAATTACCTCACCAAACAGAAACTACAAAACATGTTTCTACACTTCTTTTTTCCTCTAAGATCTTTGATTATCTCTTTCTTACTTTATTTAAGAATGTTTTAGATATGTCCATGTATGCCATTCCCAACTAACTGAAAATGGGTGGGATACAATACTCGGTTTAATGGTTAGTTCAAATTTTTGGATATACTTTTACGTCTTCCAAACTTCCTCATAAATATTAATGTTTTGAAACTCTAAAATAATCATTTCTATTGTATATCTATTAAACCTCAAATCAAATTGTCAACTTACCCAATACTGACACTACATGGAAAAATTATTTTATTTTCATAACCATAAAAATTATTTTATTTTCGTAACCGGAAATTTGGGAATAATGTGGCAAGAAAGAATATGTTTATATTGAAAAATATGAATGAAAACATGTAAGATAAGATTTGTTTAATTTTAGTTCAACTATCGTTTTACTATCTATTGTGTTGATGTATTTTTTTTGTGTTTTCTACTTCTTCACGGATCCTACTTATAGAGTTGAACAACTCTTCAAGAAAATCTATAATGGTAATAAAGTAAATCCTTTGGAAAAAATATATGTCGCTTCATACTCAGTTTGGTCTCTTGAATATCAGTCCCTTTTTGCATTATATAATTTATTGTTATTTGGTCTTTGGCATCTCCAAGAGCTCAATGTGACTTCTGGAAAAAAAAAAGTTATCCTTATCTTTATTGGAAAATAAGCTACACTTGAAGATATTTAAGGTGTGAGCCTCCAAAAAATGTATAATAAAAATAAAATTAGGATTGGATTAGATATTCTATAGAAAAAACATCGAAGGATACTAACGATGTTGATTTCTCTCTTCTTTTTGTGTATTTTTTTAATAGTTATATCTTTCAAAACTATAACTTCAAAAAAAATCCAAAAATATTAGTTGGTTTGTTTTTTAAGACAAACAAAAATGGATCCATAAAAAATATTTTTTGAATTCTTTTTAATTAGAAAATTACAAGTAAATTAGTTGTGAATATAGAAAAACAATTCTTCAAACATATATGTTTTTTGGATCATTTTTGAAGTTAGCTTTAAAAGATATGAAGTTTGGAATGTTAAAATTAGAGTTTCAGAAATATATGTAACTATTTTGCGAAGATTAGAATAAATTAATTACAAAAAATAGAAATTTAGTTACGTACTAAGTCTTTGATTTTCTCTCTCCTTTCTTTTGTGCTTTATTTAAATATCACATCTTTCAAACTATGCTACAAAACAAATATTCGAAAATACCACTGGGTTTGTTTTTTTAAAAGGAATACAACTAGAACCATAAGATATATTTTTTGAATTTGTTTTAGTTGTGAAATTACGTATAAATTAGTTGCAAAAATAGAAAACAAAATTCTCCAAATATATAACATAGATTTTATTTCGTTCGTATTTTTAAAAGAAGAAATATACGTGTTTTAAAATATTTTGTTTAAGTTAGGGTTTGAAAGATATGAAGTTTTGAATGTTAAAATTGGAGTTGCAGAAATACGTGTAATTGTGTTTTGAAGATAAGAATAAATTAGTTACAAAAATAGAAACTTAGTTGTGAATAAGTTTTTGGTTTTCTCTTTCCTATTTTTTTAAATGTTATATCTTTCGAAATCATATCTCAAAAAAAATATCTAAAAACAATTGAAATTTTTTGTAAGACAAACAAAACTCGAACCATAAAATATATTTTTTGAATTTGTTTTAGTTGCGAAATTACGTGTCAATTGGTTGCTAAAATAAAGTTAAATTCTTAAAACATATAACTCGTGGGTTTCTTTTTGTTCGTCTTTAAAAATAGATATATATGTATTTTTGGATTTTTTAAGTTAGGGTTAAAAAATGAGTTGGGGATATACATGTAAATGTATTGCGAAAATAAGAAGAAATTAATTGCATAAATAGAAATTTAGTTGCGTATTAAGTCTGTGACTTTCTATTTCATTGTTTTTGTGTTTTTATTGTCACATGTTTCAAACCATAGCTCTAAAAAAATATCCGGAATATTGTTGGGTGTGTATATATATATTTGAATTTTTTTAGTTGCGAAATCACATGCAAATTGGGTTTGTTTTTCAAAGACGGACCAAACTTGATTTATTTTTTTGCGTACTAAGTCTTTGATTTTCTCTTTCCTCTTTTGTGTTTCTTTAAAATTTCACATATTTCAAACCATAGCCTAAAAATATATCTATATGAAAATACCACTAGGTTTGTTTTTTTAAAATGAACAAAACTAGTTCCATTAAATATACTTTATGGATTTGTTTTAGTTGTAAAATTAGTTCTAAATTGGTTGCAAAAATAGAAAACAAAATTCTCCAAACATATAACTCATGGATTTCGTATTGTTCGTCTTTAAAAAGTAGAAATATGTGTGTTTTAGAATTTTTATTTAAGTTAAGGTTTAAAAGATATGATGTTTTGAATGTTAAAATTAGAGTTGCAGAAATACGTGTAGTTGTGTGGCCAAAATAAGAAGAAATTAGTTGTGGAAATATAAATTTAGTTGTGTAATAAGTCTCTCATTTTCTCTTTCCTCTTTTTAAATGTTATTTCTTTTAAAACCAATGCTCTAAAATACCTAAAAATACCATTGAGTTTTTTCTAAGACAAACAAAACTAGATCTATAAAAAATATATTTTGAACTTTTTTTACTTGCCAAATTACGTGTAAATTGGTTGCTAATATAGAAAAAAAATTCTTCATACATATAACTCATGGATTTCTGAGTATATTGACATTAGTTTCATGGTTTCTAATGCCCAAGATAATCTTTCCATGCCCAATCCCGTCTCGCTCAAGATCCTCTCAGCTGTGACCGTGTCTCCAAATAGATTGAAGCTTCCTTATCTTACATCTTTCTGAGTCGTGTCAAAGAATTGTTTCTTAAGACAAAATCTAGAGAAAACTGTATCAAGTTTGGTGATAGGAATACCATATTATTCTACAATAATATTAAACTCACATATTTTGTAACAAGAATATCTCTATCAACAATGACCTCGATGTCATTGTTTCCATCTCTTCTAGTGTTTCTAAGGTTATCATGAGCTACTCCAAGGATTTTCTTGGTACAAGGCATCCCCCTAGCTACCCTGGCTTAGAGAGATGTTCTCCCATTCTCTATACCAATGTCCATGATATTGATAAAGACTTAATGACCCCCGATGTTACTAGCGAGAAACTAAATTCTACCTTACTTAGTATTAATAGTAACAAATCTGTTGGTCTTGACGATTTTAACTCCAGCTTCCTCAAGGCCACTTGAAATATCGTGGGTACCGATATCTGTAATGGGGTTCTTGACTTCTTTCGCTCCAGAAATATCAACCGCTCATGGAATTATACCTCAATTTCTCTCATCCTTAAAAACGATTCTCCTTATATGGCAACCAATTTATGACCCATTTCTCTTTACAATATGGTCTACAAGATTATTTCTAAAATTTTAGCCAATAAAATTAAAGATTATTTCTCTTAGTTGATTGATACTTCCCAATCTGATTTTGTAGAGGGTAGAAACATCTCTGATAATATTATCCTTTCCTAAGAACTCTTGAGGGGTTATAATTCTAATAGCGGAGGTGAAAATGGCGCACTTAAGATAGACATGATGAAAGCATTTGATAATCTATGTTGACATCTCATCCTCGATATTCTTGTAACGATGTATTTACTTAATAAGATTATCAATTGGATCATGAAATGAATTTTCTCACCCACATAGAAAATTATCATCAATGGTGACTCTTATGGTAATTTCCATGGTAGAAAATACCTCGGGCAAGGTGACCCACTTTCTCCTTTTCTCTTTGTCCTCGTTATGCAAGTTCTCTCAAGTATATTTAAAGAGAAAAATAAAGAATTAAAGTTTTGGTTCACTGGAAATGTCATAAAACTTAAAATCACTAATATCTGTTTATAGATTATATTGTGATTTTCTAGTCATGGTGATGTAAAATTCTTCTTCTTGATCAAAGAAGGTCTTAATGACTTTTACTTCCTTTCTGGCCTAAAAGTCAATCCATCTATAAGTTAAATCTTTATTTTTGGTATCGATAATCCCCTTCACATCGAGCTTCTCTCTATTATGGGTTTTATTAAAGGTTCCCCCATGTTAAATATTTGGGAGTTACCCTTCTCACTGGTTCTCTCTCCCGTTCGGAGGAAAATTTTACATCTTCGTCTTATAGCTAGTAATTTGTATATGGTATCTATTAGCAATGGTTTGAGTACCTCACTCTGGTGTGACCATTGGCTCTTATCTACCTCTCTAGTTACACACTATGAATCTAATATCATAAAATATTATAGGCTCAGTAAAAACCTCAAGGTCTCTGACATCATTCTCAACGGTCATTGGAATTGTCCCTCTAGTCTCAGATCGGCTAGAGCTAGGAATCGCTCTAATCTATAGGAGATAAACAATCTCATTCTTACTCCCTCCCTCCTAATATCAACTCCAACAATGTTCACCACTTGATTGTGAAGGTTGTAAACTTCAACTTCACAACCAAAGACACTAACAATGTCATTCGTATGCACGCCCTTATCATTGGGTGGGCTGGTTTAGTTTGGAATAAATTTAATATTTCCCGCCATTCTTTTATTTTGTGGCTCGCCATCCTTGGATAACTTTCGAGTCGAGAAAAATTACTATGTTGAGGTATTAATACCCACAAGTTTACGTCTTGTGCAACTCAAACTCTAATATTGTTGCTCATCTCCTCTATGATTGTAGTTTTTCTAAGAATCTCTGGAACTATGCAATTTCTAAGTTGAGATTCCCAATTTCCGTCTCTTGCTAGCAATCTTGGATTTTAAGGCGTAAAATTGGTCTCATTCTTGAAACCGTCATATTTGGTGCACTTGATTTGACACGGTTATCTACCATGTTTGGTGTGAGAGAACTTAAAAGTATTTGGTTCCTCTTCGGTCATTGTCTAATTGGTGTCTCACCGAATTTTCTTAGATCTTCGGTTTAAATACTACGACACCAAGATTTTCTAGCCTATTTAGTTTTTTTACTCACTTATCTTTGTTTTTGCAGCTCATCGCATTTCAGTTCGGTGGGCATCATGTCTATTGCTTCTTTGCATCCGCTCGTTTTGATCCTTTTAGTCCTTATGACTTGCTGTTTTAGTGTTGTGCTCTATCCGCTCTTTTGTAATTCTTGTGCTCTTTTTTACTTGCTTAAAGTCTTTTGTATCTCCTCTGGGTATGTCCTAGGTACTTGTATGAACTATTTACTTTACTTTAATTTATGTATTGACAAAAAAATCATGAATTTCTTTTTGTTCATATTTAAAAACTATATATATATATATATATGTTTTTAGATTTTTTTTAAGTTAGATATAAGATTTTTAAATGTTAAAAAAAATAAGTTCCCGAAATACATGTAACTGTGTAGCAAAAATAAAAAGAAAGTAGTTGCGGAAATAGAAATTTAGTGGAAAAATAATTTTATAGCTTTCAAACCTTGTTTGTGTTATTTAAAAAAATCATATCTTCCAAACCATAGCTCCAAAAATAATATCAAAGATATTATTAGTTTTGTTTTTTAAGACGCACAAAACCAGATCCATCAAAATATATATTTGTAATTTTTTTCTAGTTCTGATATTACGTGTAATTTGGTTTTCAAAAATAGAAAAAAAACTCTCCAAACATATAACTATTCGATTTTGTTTTATTCGTCTTTAAAAATAAAAATATATGTGTTTTGTGAAAAACAAATCAGTTGGGGTTTAAAAGATATGAATTTTTGAATGTTAAAATATGACTGGTGGAAATAGGTGTAACTATGTTGCAAAAAAAGGTAGTTGCCAAAATAAAAAATTAGTTGCACTATAAGTATGCGGTTTTCTCTCTCATATTGTTTTTGTGTTTTTTGAAAAATGTTATATCTTTCGAACAATAGTTTGAAAAAAAAAATCCAAAAATATCATTTGTTTGATTTTTAAAGCAAACAAAACTAGTTCTTTGAAATATAGTTTTAGAATTTTTTTAGAATTTAATCACGTATAAATTGGTTGTGAAAATTAAAAAACAATTCTTCAAACATATAACTTATGGATTTTGTTTTGTTCGTCTTTTAAAAATAGGAATATATGTATTTATGTAAAAACATTAAGTTAGGGTTTGAAAGATATATAGTTTTGAATGTTAAAGTTAGAGTTGCAGAAAATTGTATAACTGCGTTGTGAAAATAAGAAGAAATTAGTTGGAGAAATAAAACTTTAGTTGCGTTATAAGTTTGTGATTTTATCTTTCTTATTTTTTTGTGTTTTTTAAATGTCAAACCTTTCAAGTAATAACTCCAAAAAATATATCCAAAAACACCATTGGTTTTGTTTTTTAAAACGAACAAAACTAGTTCCATGAAATATATTTTTGAATTTCTTTAGTTACGAAATTACATGTCAGTTAGTTGTAAAAATAGAAAAACAATTCCAAACATATCATTCATGTATTTTGTTTTGTTCGTTTTAAAAAAATAGAAATATGTGTGCTTTTAGAATAATAATTTTAGTTATGGTTTGAAAGATATAAAGTTTTGATAGTTAAAAAATGGTTTGAAAGATATAGAATTTCGATAGTTAAAATATGGTTGTAGTTTTGAGTGTTCAGGGGTATTGTTAGGAACATTTATGTTGTATGTGGTTTTTGGTGAACTTCAAAATCCCGTTGATTTTTAGATGGTTTTGGTAACTGAGCATATGTGATGATTACGTTTAAATGTCGTGAGTTCAGAATATAGTAATACCTTAGGTAACATATTCTAAATTATTCAGATACAATGGAAATAATGATATGTTTATTTGGTAAGAACACTTAAATTTCTATAAGATTATGGTAATGGACTACTCTTTATTAAAGAGATTAAGAATCCAACCATATATAGTGATAATATCCCACAAAACATTCTTTAAAATATACCATGAAATATTTTCTATAAAATGGTAAATTTTATTTCCAAAAAATAGTAGTTGAACTCTTCCGTTTTTCAAGTGGTTAAATTTGAAATTAATGCAAATCAAGAATACATTTAAGGGAAATAGTAAAAGTTTATATGGAAATAATTTTAAATCTAATTAAAGGGACAAGTTTAGACCTAACATTAAAAAAACTAATCCCTAATTTAGACAAAACTTGAGCTTTTGAACTATTTAAAATTTTAATAAGTTTATAAATTAATGGTTTATATTGCTAACAAAGCTAATATCAAAATATATTCAGAGCCACATAAAATTTTGTTTGAAATAAAATATCACATCTTTCAAACCATAGTTTAAAAATATATCAAAAGATAACATTTGTTTTGTTTTTTAAGACGAATAAAACTAGATCCATGCATAATATTTTTAATTTTTTTTTTAATTTTTTAGTTGCAAAATTAGATGTAATTTGGTTTCGAAATAAGTTTAGAAAAAGTAAATGTGTTCCACTTGTGAAATTACGTGTAATTTGGTTGCTAAAAAGTAATTTTACTCTAGTTACAAGATTACACTAATTCGTTTGGTAAAAAGATATTGTATTCGAATTGCGTAATTATGTGCAAGTGTGTTGCGAAAATAAGAAGAGAATAATTGTGAAAACAAAATTTTAGTTGCTAAATAAGTCTCATTGTGTGAAAAACAATTTTTTTTTTGTCAAAATAAATGTTAATTGGTGTGAAACAACTAACTTTTTTGTAGTTGCAAAAATATATGCATTTTTTGTGGTGAATTGAATTGAATTGTTGTATGGTTAGAAAAATATGTGCAATTTGGTTATGAAATAAGTCTGGAAAAAGTAATTGTGTTCTAGTTGCAGAATTACATGTATTTTGGTTGCAAAATAAGAAAAAGAATCTTTAAAGATATCACTCATGGACTTTGTTTTTTCATCTGTAAAAAATAGAAATCTAAGTGTTTTTGGATTTTTTTAGGCGGGGTTTGATATATATGGAGTTTTGAAGGTAAAAAATAACTAATTATTTAAGTTTGTATGTATTCAAGTGTTTTAAGAGTATTGCTGGAAGAATATATAGTGCATGTGGTTCTTGGTAAACTCAAAACAAAGATGATTATCAATAACTCTATATATATATTATAAATAAATAATTTACCTAAAATGCTAACTTTATATATATGGACTATGCCACTCTAAGACCCAACTTGTTCTGATCTAATTAATATATATATATATATATATATATATATATATATATATATATATTTTCTACAGAGCCAAAATATTACATTTTGCGTGTTTCTATTTCATTTAGCTTTATTTTTTTCATTTTTACTGGGAAATTAGAATTTTGAATTCATTATCTGATTGGAATCTACCGCTACAAGATGTTGCCAACTTCATCTTCCTCTTGCTTCTAAGATTTATAATCCAAGAACGAGAACATTAAATCGGTCAAAATTGATGGGCTTTTAGAGTATGCTATGAGCTTTTTCACCATGTAATTTCTCTGTATCTTTTATCTTGAATATTTTAATTTTTGAAATAGAGTTGGTAGATGATTATAATCGAGTCGGAGGATTATCTATAGAACGAATTTGGTATTGCTTTGTGTCGATTTATTTAAATAAGAGACAAAGTCTTTCGGAATAGTTTAACATAGGATTTATCTTTCTCTTGAGCTTTATTTGATCTATGATTTTCTCATCTTTAAGTTTTTACAAGAATATTTGCTACTTTAAATTAGGAATATGCATTTGTTCACTCAATCTAAGGTACCTAACTTTAGGACTTTTTAGAAATATCAAGGAAAATACGTGAAAATGGGATATTTCTTTTGTGTATTCTAATCTATATTTTTGCGTAAAAGTTTCTTTAGCTAGTCGATCCGCTAAATTATTTTGCTCTCGAAAAATATAATTTAATGTCATCAATGTTCTTAGAAGTTGTCTACATCTTTCAAATAACAAAGACATGTACCAGGTATATTCGATTAACTATCATTTCTATTAACACCTTTGAGTCAGTTTTAATGTCCAAGTTAGTGATGTTTATTAAATTGAATATAATTAACTCATCTAATAGAGCTATAAATTATGCTAGAATAATGTTATGTTTCCTATAAATTGTTTCAAAATCTATAATGATATCACATTTGGTGTCTTTCAATATACCACCTCCACTAGCTTCTCCTGATATTAATCCTGATCTAATTATATTTAAATTTAATTTGTTTGTCTGAGGAGGATACTATTAAACTATTTAGCAAAATTTAGTTTTCTTTGATCTGAGATAACAACAGGATTCTAGAGATGTGATTAAATCACCTTTCCAGTGAGAGGGTTTGAATAAATTTGCATTATCTAGCTTGATGATTATGTTAATTGTTTGTTATATAAAAAAATTGGCTGATGTAGAATTCCCTGATGCATAGCTTTGTTCATGACTTTCCATATTGACCAACATATTATAGATATAGGATTTTTCTTATATGTTTTGCTATATTGTTTGACCAAAACCACTATTTCATTAGTTGTGTTAGATTCATATGTTTAGATATGAAGATTCTAAACAATCCTGAAAAGTATTTCGAGACATTTTAGGCAGTGTAGTGATCAACAAATAAATGTTTTATAGATTCACATTCATTGCAAAATTGGAACTTAGATGCCAATTGAAGTTTTATTCTTTGCATATAGAGTCCACAAGAACCCACCATTTCAATAGTCTCGCAATCAAGAAGGAGCATTTTTTAAGAGTAATATAGTTCCATAGTCTGTAAAATAGATTAAATGTTATATTTTTTTCTCTAATAGTTGTCCATGTATGTTTTGTATTGAAGCCTCCATTATTAAATAATTTAATGTTGGCTTCATTTTGATTTTCTTGATCTTGGCAATATCATAGGAAAGAACATTATATTTTAGTTTGTCAATATATTTACCCAAAATGTAGTTATAGGCTCCAAAATATCTTTTGATGATTAGAGTAATGAATGAAAGTGTTTTTTATCACATCATCTCTTTATCCAAGAGTCTATGTTGCATTTTCCAATTTTCTAAAAAATAAATTATTCAGCCATATTTATGATTCTTATGATTCTTCTCCATATTTTTGAATAATTCTTAGGTAACTGATAAAAAAATAGGTGTGGATTGAGTCAGTAAATATAGTGTAAGAAATGTGGTTATAGTAATAAAATTTCTCTATATCGAAATAATATTTTGCAAGAGAAAACAACATGTAATTATTCTAATCTTCTGATGTTGTGTCCTCATTTTTTGCAATGTTTACACATTTCTTTCGAGTTTAACCAATGCAAGCCTTCTTTTCTTCTATAGCACCCCATACAAATCTATTACATATTTGTTCAGTTATGAGAATTACTAACTTAGGTAGAATACAAATGTGAAGGTAGTAGATTCGAATGACCACTAAAAATGTTTTTGTATCAATGTGAGTATTCCACCAAATGATAAGAGTTTACTGTCACATTCATGTATTTATTAGATCTTATCTTATTCACCAGCTCTTCAAAGAAATGGGCTGAGTTATTTGTATGGATTGGAATGTCACGATATCGAATTGGTAGTTTACCATAATTAAATTATGTTAGTCTTTTCAAGACATTAAACTATGAAGTATTCCAGTAATAATAATAGAGAAACCCAATGAGCTTATACATTTATTTATCCTGCCAATCCATATTTGATGAAATCAAAACGGCTCGAGTATATGGTAAATAAAATTGAATGATATTCTATCAAATTCCTTGTTTATATCAATTTGATCATTATACTACCTCCTCTGAATATTTTGCTAACATGATAGGCTAGTTTTGAAGTAAGTAATATATTATCTTGAATAATTTTGTCTTTGATGAATCCATTTTGATAAGTTGATATAAGTTTATGAAGTAGTGTAGCTAGTTTATTATTTAGTATCTTGGAGAAAATTATGTTGAAGACTGCGCAAAATCTTATTGGCCTATATTATCTCCATGTTTTTAGAGATTTAACTTTGGGAATTAGGTGTATAATTGTAGGAAACATTTCTTGAGGAACATTTTGGTCTTGGAAAAAAGAGATTAGTGCAACACATAGATCTTTGAAGATGACAATCCAGCAAACTAAGTAAAATTTAGTGTTGAAGCCATCAACATCAATTATACAGTTATGATTTAAACTTATCACTGAGGAGTAGATTTCTTCTTCAATATGTAAGGCTAGTAACATGGTGTTATCAAGGTCAGTCCCAAGTTTAGCTATAAATCCGTGTATAGATTCCAGTTCATAGGTGGATAAGGGTTATTTAAGGTATATTTAAGTGGTCTTGAATTGATTTCCCAATCTCAACTTGGTTAGTGATCCATTGGCTTCTTTTTCTGATAGTATTCTTTTTCTCCTTTAATGATAAAGTTGTGGAGGAATTAAGATTTTTTATCACCATATTTTATCCAATCAACCATATGTTTTGCTTCTATTAAGTTTCTTCTACCCAATAATTGTAGGTGAATAGATTTCGCTTTAGAGTATTTGATTCGATCCTCCATGGATTCGATAGCTTCAAAACATTTTTCTGAATATTGGACCTCTTCTTCTAATTTTGCTAATGCATCAAAGATGTTTCTAAAATTGGACCAATTACAAGCTTTAAGTTTATTCTTTAGTCTTTTGAGTTTGTTTTAGAAAACATATAGAGGAGGTCCCATCATATCTTCTTGTCAATTATTTTTACAACTCTTAGAAATTTGGGATAAAAGATCCACATATTTTGACACTTAAAATATGACTTAGGTTGAATCTTTTCAACATATATGTTTATGCTAAAGGGCGAATGATCTTAGTATGTCATAGCTAGATATTAAAATTTTGTAGATCCAAAGTAGTTAAGCCAAGCAGAGCTATAAAACAACATGTCCAGTCTCTTCAACTTTATTTGGCTGGACCATGTGATTTTAGATCATTTATAGCTTGCATCTTCAAGGGAGAAGTCTTGAATTGCTTGATTAAATTTATACACACTACTCAAACATAGAATGGAATAAGCTAGTTGTTTTTGAGAAGATGTGATTGTATCGAAATCACCTATTACAGCCCAGGGTATAGATATTCTATAATGTTTCTTAGTTTATCCTATAGTTACACTTTTAGTTCTTTAGTCCATTTGGCATCAACTATAGTAACTAAACATATCTTGGTGAAAATAGAGTGACTAAGTTTCAAATGAATAAATTGTTTATGATTTGTGATTGTTTCAACAATGTACTCTTCTTGCAAAAAATATCCAAATGTTGTTGTTTAAATTAGTTGCTTCGTAAGTTTCTCAATTTAATCCATATATAACATTGGTTTTTGATAACTAAAAATTTAAATTTTCTATCTTTTGATTTCTCGGAGTCTTCTGATTGTAGCTTTATTTCCTATTTCTATCACATTTCAATTAATCATTGTGAGTGTTATGATAATTGAATATGCAAGGGCCTTATACACCCTTTAGAAGATACTACTTTATGTTGGGATTAGATCAATATAGACTTTTCTTGTTTCTTTTTTCTCCGTTTTTATATTACGTCTGTGAACTGATGTGATTGTACCATGTTTCTTAGTATTGGTGAAGAAAGAAGACTATCAACTGTAAGTTTTTAAGTGAGGAATGTGGTATGTCTAGGATTTCATATCCATCTGATAAGATAGGTTAATCTTTTGCATCTAACGAGGTAAGAGCATCGATTATTTCATTTCATTGTTCATATTCCCTAGTTGATATTATCTTTGTGTTTTACTTTGGATCTTTATTACTATTGATGAGGGAAAAATGTATTGCGAGTGTAAAATCGGAAGACCCTTTGGCGATTTAGTATTTAATGTTTTTGTAGAGAGTCGTAAGTTAAAAGAGCTTCCTGTATTTAATATCTTTAGAAAAAATCCAACCCATTTAATGTTGTTTATTGGGGTATTGATACTTTTTTCTCGGATCCATGGGTTGTTCGGGTCGGATCTTATATTCGGGTCAATCCTATGAGCCCTTAAGCCCAAGAATCAATGTACTAGGTACACAGTCGAGTCACTAGTTCACTCAAGTTACTATTCAATCATTAAGTTTTATTCAACTTGTCCGAAATACCCTTTCATATAAAATCAAAATTACTATAATACTCCTCCAACGATATTCAATCCGATCATATAGTCCCCTTAGCTCTTTCAAAAAATCTTTAGGAGAGCTAATCATGATAGATAATGTCTGATTTGTTTCCGAAGTGAATCTGGAGGGTCAACAAATAGCTCAAATGTTACGAATTTATAAATAACTTTCTTTTACATGTGTCAAGTGATAATTGGACCTATTACCCGTTTTTTCTAGATACTTGTGTCTAAACATTAAATGAGCTACATTTACTAGTCTTTAATCATAGCTAGATGGTTCAAACTTTGTTTCTAGATAGACAAAAATACCATAATCTCTCAACTTTTTCCCAGTTCTTCTATTTCTCTCTAATGTTTGTATGTTCACGGCAAGAACCGCCTTAATCAAAAGAGGTTGGCTCAATCTATCTTGTCCAACCTTTTACAATCTCAGACCTATCTACTCAGTCAATCGAAATACATTCTATCAAACCCAAATCCATTAGCAATCGTAAACCTCATTCTCCTTTTATAACTATGATGTTGGATGCTAGACAAAACACACCTCAAAGAATCACCAGGCGTTCCAAAGCCAAAGCCACAAATTTATCTGCCAAAGAGACATTGAGACCTACTGAAGTCCTTATTGACACTAGCAACCTACTTATAAAAGATCTAACTGCTAAACCTAGTGATTATTCGGAACATCAGCCACACGTAATGAATGATAAGATGGATGAAAATGAGGAGGATACATCATTTGAGACATTTGGTCAAACATGCAAGATTAGTGCAATTCGGGAAAAGAAAGGGAAAATTAAACTGTTAGAATCTGAACCACTTTTGGAGTGCCTTGTTGGGTAAATAGGGCCTAACTTCTCAAAGTTGAGTGTTAAATACGTGTTGGCTATTCAAAAAATCTCTTATATATTCGCTTTTACCATTTCAAATGGGGAACGACTACAAAATCGTCAATGATTTGATGGAGGTTGAAAAACCTTGGAAGACTCGATTCCTCTACATCAGTGGTGCGTGGGAAAATGGCAAGAAGATCAGACCTGAAGGAAATCCAAGTTTATTAACCAGATATTGGAAAGTTTCAGGTAAATATCATCCGAATTACTTTTACTATGTTTGACACCATATTTTCACATCGGATTTTTCTTGCAGTATTCTCAAATATGTTCTTAGAACATCTGGAAGAGGGAAAACTACCTTTACTAAGCTGCACAAGTGGGCCACATAAAAATGGGTACTTGCTTTCCATAATTGTTTTAGTGCTGAAAATATGGCGAGGGACCATTTGTGGAGTACGAGTCCAACTAGGGAACTCTCATGGGAAAAATTTACCGAACCTCCCCGATCTGAACTTATCCTTAAAATAACTGAGAAACTTGATTGAAAGCTTTGTTTACCAGCCAGGAACAACGCTCATAGCCATCTTGACAAAATTAAGAAGAAAAAGAAGAAAAAAGATGATGATCCATCTCAAGGAATTCCCGATGTAGGTAGTTCAGGACCACTAAATGGGATTGATGTTGCATTGTTGGATGCATTTACGGTTACTCTGGGTGAAGCTAGATAGTCACCACATTCTCCAACGGTTAAGAAAAATAAAGGGCAGAAGAGGATCAAAGATGGTAGCGATAAGAGATCGGGAACGAAAAAGAAAGTTGTCATTGGTTCGGAGATCATACTCCGATCTGAAGTCCTTCCCTCCATTATTCCCACTGAAATTCCTCCTCAAGAAGAGGTACATGTCGATCCTTCCCACCGGTGTTTCCTACTGCTGACTAAACTTCTACTGAAGGTGAAGTTAATTTAGATAACATATGAAATTTATATTTTAGTGAATTTGATATAGAGGATTTTGACAACACTTTCCCACAATCTACCACCATCGCAAATATTGTGACTCATGATGACGGATCTTTTGAAGTATCCAGTGAGTATGATACACTGGCTATGCAGTCTTTAGTTATGTAAGGCCAATAGTTGACTTGGAAAGACAAGTCAGATCTCAAGCCAGAGATATCGTCTCCATTCGTACTCAAAACCAAGGCCTGAAGAATTCCATCATGGCCGAACAAAGCAAGGTTGAGACTTTGGGGAATGAAAATAAAAAACTTAGTGATGATTTAGTGCAAGTTAAGTCAGATCGTGAAAAATCAAAGGCGAGTTACACCAAATTACAATCTACCACCTCCCAAGAAATTAAATCCTTAAAGGAACAACTGAGTAAGGATAAGATTGTCATCAACCAATTATCTGAGGAGAAGAAACAGTTACAGGATCTTCTTAAGAAGAAGGAAGACGAGATTTTCTCTATGAAAGATAGCAAAGCTCTAGACATAGTCGCTGCGGTGGATGCATATGCTGTTGGTGTGTTGAAATCTATGGATCAGAGAGAATAATCCATCAAATCAGATATGGTCACATTGTTCTATAAAATGTTTCCTAAACGGTCCCTTGGGAAATTATGGAAATTTATGCCTTATGAGGAAATCCCTTTTCAGACTCTGGCTTATGGTGATAAATATGGTGCTTCTTCAGATGACTCTAAGTCTAGTAATGATGCTGAAGAAGATTCAGATAATGGAGAGCCGTCAAAAGAGAAGGAAGAAGGAAAACTGCGAAGAAGACCGAAGGGAATGAGCCCTAAAAATTAATAATTCTTATTAAGTTTCTGTTGGAACTAAAGTCCTTGAAATGTACAATGCCTTTTGTTATTTTTTAATCGAATAAAGTCCTTGAAAAGTTGAAGGCATTTTGTTATTTTTTAATCAGATTTTCGAGTAACCTTGTTCGTATAAATCCTTATTACACACAAGATATTTTTGTAAAACAGATCGGATGTCTTTCATGATCGGTGATCTATGTTACTCTTATCCACTTTATGTCTTTATTTGTTTTTCCTTGTACTCCCATTAATATATGATCTTTCTTAAAGATGATAAAAATAAAACAATATATTAAATCTGATCAAGCGATTAAAGATATATTTGTTAAATGCAATAAGTGTTTAACCGGTTTTTAATCCATCCAAGCCATTCAAAGGTAATCCATTTGAATGCAGTAAGTATTTAATATATCTTTAATTCATCTGAGCCACTCAAAGGTAATCCATTTAAGGGAAGTAAGTGTTTAATAGGTCTTTAAGTCATCTGAGCCACACAAAGGTAATCCATTTGAGGGAAACAAAACATTTAATAGTTCTTTAATTCATCTGATTTACTCAAAGGCAATCCATTTGAGGAAAACAAGTGTTTAATAGGTTTTTTATTCATCTGATCATAACAAAAAAAAAATATTTTAAAATGCAAATGATAGTATATTGATTGAGATCTGGACACCTCATCAAAACCTCCCTGTTGCACCAGCATAGGAAAGAGTATGCCCCTTAAATATTTACAGTGAAGTAAAACAAAGTAAATATTTACAAGACGAGTTTATTCTAAGTATAACTGAGATGCTCAACATTCCAATGGTGCTTCAACATGTTGCATTCTTTGTCTGGAATCTTGTACGTTCTTTGCTTAACTATTTCACATACGATGTATGGTCCTTCCCAGTTCGGAGCTAGCTTTCCGAATTGCTTCTCCTTAGTATGTAGGAACACATTTTCTAATACCTTATCTCCTACTTGAAAATTTATTCTTTTTTACTTTAGATGCAAACCTACTCCTCATCAAGCCTTGGTAATATCTAGTTCTTAAATGTGCTTTCACCATTTTTTCTTCAATTAAATCCAAGTGATCCCTCATTACTATCTCATTTTCTATTCTGGAATAATTTTAAAGGAAAGAAGAGTAGCTTTTATAGGTGTGATCGCATTCATCCCATAAACTAGAGCAAATTGAGATTCTTGTGTGGCTCTATGAGGAGTGGTTCAGTATGCTCATAATACCTCTTGCAAGTAACTCGACCATTTCTCAGATGCTCATTCTAAATTATTTTTTTAAGCCCGAAAGAATTGTCTGACTTTTCACTTCGAGTTGTCCATTGGCTTGAGGACGAAAAGGAGAAGAAAAACAAGACTGAATTCCTCTTGATATAGAAAATACACCCATCTCTTTGTTATCAAATTGAGGACCATTATCCGTAGTAATACACTTGGGAATATCAAATCAACAACATATGTTGGAGAGAATAAACTTTATCACTGCCTTAGATGTTGCTCAAGATAAATGTACAACTTCTACCCATGTGGAGAAGTAATCTATTACCAGAATTATGGTACGCCAACCTCCAGAAGCCATTGAAAGGGGTTGAACCAAATCAAGTCCCCGTCTATCAAAGGGTATAGGTTCATATATTGATTCCATGAGGACTACTGGCACATGGATTGCCTTTTTATATCTTTGACAAGGAGTGCTAATAAGACTCTTCTAGTAAAACATTTATAGTCTCAATGTGCCAACAGTTCTCCATAATGTAATTCAAATAGAACATTTTGAGACTCATCATATCTGAGGCATCGTAGAAAAGGCCTGCTAAAATAATTTTTATAAAGAACCCCCCTTAAAAGTAGAAAACCATGATCTTTATACTTTATTCACTTGGCTAAAGGCTTGTTTGAAAGTAGAACCCCATCAGTGATAAATCCTTGGATTATATTTCTCCAATCCTTAGAAAGTACACCGGATATGTACAGACTTTCTCTAACCTCACCCTCCTTTTCTATGGTTGCATCTATAGAATGACATTCTTGCATAAGAATAAAAGGGTTTGCATCAGAATAAGCTATAGTGGCTAGAGAATCTGTCAGGGCATTTTTTGATCTGGGGATATGATCATATTCGATGTGTTTAAAATCGATAGTTACTTCTTTTAACATTTGTAGATATTTTATCAAATGATCTTTTTGGCTTAGGACTGTCCTTGAGCTTAATGAATGAGTAGTTGTGAATCACTTATCAATCGAACTCTTTTAGCCCCAATATTTGGGCCAACCTCAATCCAGATATGGCTGCTTCATATTCTGACTCATTGTTGGATGCTATGAAGCCAAAACATATAGCTTGGTACATGGTATCCACATAAAGAGAGGTTAGGAAGATTCCAGCTTCACACCCCATTGTACTAGATCCACCGTCTGTTTGGATCACCTATTCTTTTTTAAACTTAGTGATTTGAGCTTCTTCATGAGGCCTTTTAGAATGGAATTCCACTAAAACGTCAGCCATAACTTGAGCTTTGATTGTTGTCCGGGGCGCAAAATCAATATCATAATCTTCAAGCTCAGTTGACCATTTAGTCATTCTTCGAGAGATATCAACCTTTTGTAGTATATTTTTTAATGGAAAAGAAGTTCGAACTATGATAGAATGTGTTTGAAAGTAAGGTCTCATCTTTCTAGATGCTATCACCAATTTTAAAGCTTAATTTTCCAATTTCAAGTACCTTTTCTCAGCTTCTAACAAACTCTTGCTTATATAGTGAACCAGACGGGGGTAATTATCCACTTCTCGCACCAATACTGCACTTACAACATACTTCGATACTGATAAATACATATAGAGTCTTTCTCCATCAACAGGCTTGATAACGTATTGGGTGAAGAAAAGTGTCTTTTGATTTCGAGGATAGCTTGATCACAGTTAGGAGACTAATTAAAATCCTTAGCACTTCTTAAGACTTTAAAAACCTGAGCACATTTGTTCAATGATCTCGAAATAAATCGGTTTAATACTGCCAATGTTCCAGTTAACACCTGGATTTCTTTAGTATTCCAAGGTGGATCCATGGCTAACAAAGTATTTAACTGATCCGAGTCAGCCTGAAACCATATCTCACTTATAATATAACCCAAAAATTTACCCCATCAGACTCCAAAAGTACATTTCTCTTGATTTAATTTTAAGTTGATGGCCTTTAAGTTAGAAAAATTTCCTTAAGATCGGATATATGCTCCTCCTCTTCAGGGATCTTAACCATCATATCACCAATGTAAACTTCAATATTTCTTTTGATCCGATTAGAAAATGCTTTATTCACGAGTAGTTGATAAGTGGATCCAGGATTCTTCATCCTAAATGGAATTAACTTTACACAATGAAGCCCTATATTAGTCTTGATCATTTGGATTCATTTGTATTTGTTTATGGTGATGATTATTTTGGACTGAGGGTGATTCGTCAGGTGTTTTAGAGAATTTCAAAGGTATTAAATGTTTGGGTGTTTTGTAGTGAGAGATTTAAGCTTCCTGGTTCTATTAAATGTTGATTACCCTCATTAATAAAAGTGGTTGGGTATTTATACCCTTAATTATGGACCCATTGGCTTTTGGGTCAAGTTGTGAAACCGGGTCGAGTTTAAAGACCCATTAGTTCTTAAGTAGATTAGCACATAGCTTACTCAAAAGGTGTTTATGGTTTTAATACTTTTGTCCTGTCCGGATAGCTCAATGGGAAGTTATTGTCCAAATTACCCATGTCCGATTTTCTCAGTGAGTGGTGGTGAATAAGTCTGGACTCATTAGTAGCCCCTTTTTTTTAGGCTTTGTCAAAGATCTTTGGGCATGACTAAAAAACTCATTTAGCCAATAACAACATTTTCTGGATCGCTCATGTGTTTGGTTCTAAATTTATCCGAACTGATTCTTTTCTCATAATTCCAAGAGTTTTATTTTGGATCGTGGGACACGTGTCACACTTTGATTTGTTCTACCAACCGTTTTCTTCCTAGAACGACGCTCCCACTAAGCCCAAAAAGCAACTCATGCATTTAATGTTTCTTACGTCGTGCTGCCTTCAATCATTACCTAAGTCTTTTCGTTTTCTCCTAGGTATCAATAATTTTTGCCTCACTAGTATAAATTATCTTCATTTACTGTTTCACCATCTTCAACACTCCATAATTTCTTTTCTCAGAGCTTTTTACCTTTCCTCCCAAAAACTTCTCTTGGATAGTTTTATGTTCACAGCGAGAAATGCTCTTGTGAAAGGTGGTTGGTTAAATCTTTCTGAGCTAGAGAAAGCAGAAAAAGTTGAGCGTGAGAGACGTATTGCTGCTGGTCTTCCAGTCTCTCCAAGCAGTAAGTTTGATACACCATCCTTAGAAGCTGATCAAGGATCTTCTTTTGATAAAAGCCCCAAACCTAAATGTTTATTTCAACCAAAACTCTCACCAATCCCATTAGGCTCCTCGGTTCATGAGTCTCAACCTTCTTCCGTACAAGAGAAAGCATTATCGAGTGTTAGGAAGCCTTCTCCGTTTATCGCTATGGGATCTGAAATTGAGCAATCCCCAGAGAAAACCAACCCTCCCCGGACAACGCGCATGGTAAAAGGACAAACAACAGGCTCACAACCCAAATCCTCCAAAACGGGGGCCTCTAAGTCTACAACCAAAGATAAAGCCTCCGGATCGGAGGCATCTATTAGAGCCTCAAGAGACAAACCCTCCGGATCTGAGGCAACATGAATTACTTCTCATACCAAGTCCTATGGAGCTGAGCCCCAACCGGACACCAGACCTGTAAGAGAGACTAACACTCAACCGTCCGGACAAAATGCTGAGCCACAAGTTGGCACTCTTCCATCCACAACGACTGATAAACCTTCCATAGTGATGGAATAAGTGATGGAGGATAGTGTCGAAGAGGCCCCATTTGAAACTGAAGCCTCCGGGAAAACTGGAGATGCTGCCTCCGACAAAAAGGGCAAAGGCAAGGAGAAAGTCTGCATGACCCATCTGGATCTGTCGGAGAGCCTGGAAGGCAAAGTGGGACCTTGTTTTCATAGGGTCAATGTGAAGTATCTACTGGCCATGTCGAACATCAATTATTTCTATACTCACATCGCTGAGCTGGGCCGGATCTGAGCTAAGTGGAGGATCCCTGAATCAGTGAAGGTGAGAATACCAGTCACACCGGAAACTCTGACGGACTGCAAGCTCAACGAGATCGTCATCTATACCGAGTTATTCAATTGGGGGCTCAAATTCCCCTTAGATCCAGAAATTGTCAGGTATTTCCACCTGATTAAACTCTGTCCAAGCCAATTGAGTCCAAATTCTTGGTATACTCTCCTCGCCTGTATCATGGCGTCAAGGCTGTTCGGTATTCCTCTCCCAATAGAACAGTTTGCTGAATGGGCCAGCCTTTGCAAAAACCATCACATCCCATTCTATCACTACAATATGGGAGATAATTTGAAAGTGGTGGATGATCCGTTAGAATCGGAGAAAAACTGGAAGACCCAGTTCCTATTCATCAGTGGGACGTGGGAAAATGGAAGAAAAATTAAGGCTGGGGTCAATCCTAGTATGCTCACCTGCAGGTGGAAGAGCACCACTAAGTATTCTACTTTGTTTGCCTTTCTTATTTTGCAAAAAATTTATTTTTGAATTACCTCTTCTCTTATGTCAGTATTGCCGAAGGAGTTCTCCGATTATTTGGAGGAGGGCAGACTACGTGCGCTAAATTAAACGCCTCGGCTCCTGACCGTTGGGGAAACGCCTTCCACAACTGCTTTACTTCAGGAAACTTGGTGAGATCCCACCTCACCAAGTTGACTACACAACCTCCTCCGGTCGTTATACTTAAAAGAACAGAGGAGAAGGATGGAAAACTGGCATTGGTCTCCAAAGCCAAAGTACTAAGCAAAATGAAAGGGAAGGGCAAGAAAAAGAAGGTTGCAGCAGAGGCTGTTTGGGATGCTGCATAGGAGATTGCTCCGGAGAACCAGGGAGCGCAGACCCAATGAGGGATCGATGCTACTTTACTCAAAGTAGTTGAAGATGAGAGCATTAGGGAGGCAAGTGGACCTCAAAATATTCCAAAGCCTCCTAAAAAGGACCAAAAAAAGGAGCAAGCAGTGATGAGAGGATTGCTAAGAAGAAGAAGGTCTCCCTGGAGGATAAAGTTGGTGAGGTTTAAATTCGTGTGAGGGTAATTTTGTCCAGAGTTTTGTGGTACTTTGAAGGTGTTTAATGTTTGGATAGGGTGTAGAGGGAGAATTGAGTTGCCTGGTTGTATTTAATTTTCATTACCCTCATTTAATGTTGGCGGTTGGGTATTTATACCCTCACATTTGGGACTTATGGGCTTTCGGGTTGTATTTAACAGATTCGGGTCGAGTTTAAAGACCCATTAGTTCTAAGTAAGTACATAGGTAGCTTAGTCAAAAAGTCATTAGTGTTTTAAGTACTTTAGTTCTGTTCGGATAGTTCGATGGATGGTGGTGTTCGAACTAACCCTGTCCGGTGAGACAGACCTGTCCGGTGAGGTAGACATTGTCCTTATTGACCCTGTCCGGTGACCATAAAGTGTGGTAACATAATCCAGACTCATCAGTAGCCCCTTTTTTAGGTGGTGTTCAAAAACCTTTAGCAAGACCTAAAAAATAGTCCGTTCTCGATGACATCTAAATCCGGACAAATATTTCGAACTGAGTTATAGCTTTATCCGTACTGAAAAAAGTTCTTGAAACTTAACGGTTTCTTTTCAGAGTTCGTGGGACACGTGTCTCCCTCCGGTTCGTTACTTCAGCCGTTTTTTCACCTAGAATTTCGCTCCCACCTTCTCTGAAAAGCAACCTCTTCATTTAATGAAGATGACATCAGCGTCGTTCCCTAATCATTGCAAATCCTTTCGAATTCTCCTAGGTATCAAAGTGTGTTTACTATAAATTAATCACTTCAACATTGTTTTACCATCATCTTCATATTTACTTTGCCAAATTTCAGAGCTTTCTCTCTCAAACACAAATTCTTCTCTTTGGTTGTGAGTTTATGTTCACAGCTAGGAACGCTTTAATTAAAGGCGGGTGACTTAATCTATGAAAGCTAGAAAAGGCACAAAAAGTTGAACGGGAAAGACGCATTGCTGCAGACCTGCCTACTTCCCCCATCGACAAACCAGTAACCTCAAACACAGAGCCTGACCAGGGTTCCTCCTCAACTAGAAGTGTCAAACCGAGGAGATCGTTTCAAACCAACCTTTCTCCTATTGTATCAGACTCATCGGTTCAGGAATCAGAGCCCACTGTTGAACCAGGGCAAGCAGTTACCTGCTTCAAAAAGCCTTCCCCATTTATTGCCATGGGGTCAGCTGCAGATGTCTCTCCCAACAAATTAGTCGATCGAAAAAAAGGTCGCCTGGTAAAAGGGCAGGCTCAAAAAGGTACACCTTCCAAGTCAGAGGTCAAAGGCAGTGACAAAGGGTCAGAGGCACCCATGAAAATACCTAAGGACAGGCTGTTTGGACCGGAGGTCACTAGCTTAAGCCTCCGAAGAGAAACCACCACATCTGAGCCCCAGCCGGAGGCCAGAGTCTAGGAAAGCACTAAAGCTCAACAATCCGGAGGTTAAACTGAACCAACTTCTAACTCCTCCCTCCCAAAAACAACTGAAAACCCCTCATCGTTAATGGAGGAAGTAATGAAGGATTTCATCGAAGAGGCTTCGTTCGAGTCCGAACCCTCCGGACAAACTAGTGATGATGTTGCTGCCAACAAAGATAAAGGCAAAGAGAAACTATGCCTTAGGGACCCAAAACTACCAGAATTCCTTGAAGGAAAAGTGGGACTTTGTTTCCACAAGGTAAACGTGAAATATCTTCTTGCCGTACAAAAAATTAATTATGCTTTCATCCATACAACCGAATTGGGCCGGATGCGTACAAAGTGGAGGATTCCGGAGAACGTGAAAATAAGAATCCCCATAGACCCTGAAACCCCAATGGACTGCAAACTTAGTGAAATAGTTATCTTCACTGAGCTTTTTAACTGGGGTTTAAGGTTCCCCTTAAATCGGGAGATAATTAGGTACTTCCATCTCATCAAGCTTTGCCCTAGTCAACTGAGCCCCAACGCCTAGTACACTCCTATGGCCTGCATCATGGCCTCCATGCTCTCCGGGATTCATTTACCAATGGAGGAATTCGCAGCTGTGGCCAGCCTCTACAGAAACCATCACATTCCCTTCTATTACTTCAACATGGGTGATAATTATAAAGCAGTGGATGACATGCTTGAGTCAGAGTGAAATTGGAGGACTCAATTCTTGTTCGTGAGTGGCGCTTGGGAGAATGGGAGGAAGTTCAAGGCCGGAGTCAACCCGAGTCTCCTCACCAGCAGATGGCGAAGTGATCGTAAGAATCCCACCTTACATTCTCATTCTCATTTTCACTTTTATCAAATTTGTTTTAACTGACTGGTCTTGTCTCTTTTCTTGACAGAGCTGCCTAAAGACTTCAACGGTTATTTAAGGCCGGGCAGACGACTTGTACCAAGATCAACACTTGAACTGCTGAAAAGTGGGGAAACTGTTTTCATGACGCCTTTACCGGAAGCAATCTCGTAAGGTCCCATCTCTAGAACACTACTGGCCGGAGAGACTTGACTTGAGAGGAACTTATCACTCCACCCCCTCCGGATGTAGTCCTTAAAAGAACATATGCACTGGACGGGTCACTGTATTTTCCAGGTCGAGCCAAGGCCCCAAGTAAGATGAAAGGCAAAAAAGGGAAAGGCAAGAAGAGTGTGGTTGAGGCTAACCCTGCCGAAGCGGAGAAAACTGCTCCAATAAACCAAGAGGGGCCAGTTCCAAGTCAGATTGACGCTGCTCTACTAGAAGTAGTAGAGCATGAGAGTGCTAGGGAAGAGGCAGGATCTCCAAAACCCCCAAGGGTTCCTAAGAGAGACAGGAAACGGGGGGTAGAAAACAATGAGAGGGAGGCCAAGAAGAAAAAGACCTCCAGGGGTGATGAACTTTCTCTCCGTCCTACGGAGCCCTTTCCTCTTGTTGATCCTACTGATCCAACAAGAGCAGAAGAGATCCCTGCTGACTTTCAAACCGATGAGGTTGGAGGAAGAGACATTAGCATCGACGATGTCGACATTACAGGGCTTGATGGGCTTGGTGACTACTTTTCCAACCTTCCCAGAGACGACTTTGTCGGGCCCTACCTCCCTCCGAGCACTTCGAACACTGTTATTTTTAATGGTAAGTTTTTCACCGTTTCAAGTGAAAGAGAGGCTATAACCCACTCCATACTGAGTACCGTTGAACCAGTGTTGGTCCTGGATAAGCAAGTGCGAGGTCACGCAGCCATCATCACTGCCCTTAATTCCGACAAGGAGAAGCTATCCAACGACCTCCTCATTGCCACCCAAAATGCTGATGTTTCGAGGAGAGAAAACGAGGAGTTGAAGAAGAGCCAGGAGGAGTGGACCTCAAAGGTTGCAACCTTAGAAAATACCATCAAAGGCCTCCGGGAAAAGTTATCCGGGTTAGAGAAAGATCTCACCTCTGCAAAAGAGGAGACGAAGACCAAGGATCAAGTCATTCTTACTTTGACCAATGACAAGATCGCACTCGAGGACTCGGTGTCCAAGGCTATAGAGGAAAAAACTGATCTACTAAGGGAGCAAAAGGCAAAAATCCAGGCCAAGATTGATGCTTATGCCAACAATGTGATAGACAGTCAAGAAGAGATGTATGCCAAGGTAAAGTCGGACATGGTCTTCCTTTTTCACGAGAAGTTTCCGAAGAGGAACCTGGGAGACTTATGGTCTTTTGTAGAGTATCCAGACCTTCCCTTTCATACAATGGCTGAGGGTGACAGGTTTGATTTCTCCAGTTCGTCCTCATCCGATGAAGAAGAGAACACCGGGAAGAGCCCAGGTGAGGAGAATGATGATCCCAAGAAGAACAAAACAAGTGAGGCTGAGCCGTCTTGAAAGGATCGGTCTTAAAATATCAATTGTCCCTTTGTTTTTTTATTTTGATTGAACTAAAGTCCTTGGAATGCCAAGGCATTTTTGTAACTGTTTCCGGTGTTTGATCGGACAAATCTGTTTGTTTTGAAAACTCAAAGTCCTTGGATGGCCAAGGCAATTCGGTTATTTTAATAGATGTTTTGATTTTGCACAGCTCTTGCACTCTTTCATAGTTTGTTTCAACTCTGGTGGCTAGTGTTTAAACAACCCTTAGTTATTTCATAAACATTCTAAAGCGAGAGTGTTTAAATTCTCCGATGAAAAATGTTTAAGTAGTCATCATTCCTTTAATTTAATCCGGCTGGTGTTAAACAAAAATTTGACAAGAAACAAAGTAAGAACACTCCGAATTTTTAAGAAGGCATCAAATTTTATAAAAGAGCCCGGACACCTCATTAAAACCTCCTCGCGCCACCAGGGTAGGAAAGAGTATGCCACCAAATATTTACATGGATTTTTAAACAAGTAAATATTTACATAGTTTCTACTCCAAGTACATCCGGATGTGCTCAATATTCCAAGGTTGATTCAAAACCTTTCCTTCCTTGTCTTCTAGCCAGTATGTTCCAGGTTTAAGCCTTTCAATGACCATATAGGGCCCTTCCCAAGTTGGGGCCAGTTTGCCGAGCAGCTTCTCTTTAGTGTGTAAGAAGACTTTCCTTAACACCTTATCCCCCGACTGAAAATCTCTTCTTTTAACTCTGGAAGCAAACCTGCTTCTCATCAATCCCTGATAGTGTGCAACTCTAAGGTGAGCCTTAACTCTTCTTTCCTCTATCAAATCGAGTTGACTTCGGACAGCCCCCTCGTTAGCGTGTTTGGAGAAGTTATGAACTCGGAATAAAGGGAGAGTTGCTTCTATGGGAGCTATGGCATCCATCCCATAGACCAAGGCAAAAGGTGAATCTTGTGTCGCAGTCCCATGTGTAGTTCAGTAGGCCCATAAAACCTCTTGTAAATAACTAGGCCACTTTCTAGAAGCCCCTTTTAAATTCTTCTTCAATCCGGACAGTATAGTTTGGTTAGCCACTTCAACCTGACCATTTGGTTGTGGGTGGAAAGGTGAAGAGAAACAATGTTGTATACCTCTAGAGGCACAGAAACTCTCCATTTCCTTGTTGTCGAACTGTGGCCCATTGTCTGTTGTTATCTTCTATAGAATGCCAAATCTGCAACAGATATTGGACAAAATGAATTTTATGACAGCTTTGGATGTTGTACCTGCCAGTGGGGCTGCTTCGATCCACTTCGAAAAATAGTCAATAGCCACAATTATTGTTCTGCGCCCTCCAGACGCCATAGGTAGAGGTCCCACCAAATCCAGCCCCCATCGAGCAAAGGGTATAGGCTCAGAAATTGACTCTAACGGGGTGGCTGGAACATGAATTTCGCTGCTATATCTCTGGCATGGGTCACACCTTCTTACCAGCTCCTTAGCATCTTGCAGTACAGTGGGCCAATAATAACCAGCCAACAAAACTCTCCTTGTTAGAGCCCTGAACCCACAGTGAGCTGATCCCTCACCATCATGTAATTCGGAGAGGACTATTTGAGATTCATTAACCCCCAAACATCGTAAGAGGGGTTTACTGTAAGACTTTTTATAGAGAACATCTCTTAGAATGACAAAACCACGAGCTTTGTACTTCACTTTTCTTGCTATTGACTTATCCGGAGGCAAGATGCCACCGGAGAGATATTGAAGGAGAGGAAACCTCCAATCTTGGGGCTGTCCCATCTGTATATCGAAGCTTTCTTCCTCCTTACCCATATTGAGTTGAATGGAAGGGCACTCCAGCACATGGATCCAAGGGTATGATTCAGTATAGGCTATGGTTGCCAAGGAGTCTGCTAGCTCATTTTATGTTCGAGGTATGTGCTCATAAACAACACCCTTGAACTTAAGTGCCACATCTTTGAGAAGAAGTAAGAGTATTTTATTAGCTGCTCTTTTTTGGCTTCGGATTGACCTTGTGCATGATGGATAAGAAGCTATGAATCACTCATCAACTTGACCCTTTTGGCCCCACAAATATGAGCTAACTTTAAACCAGCTATAGCAGCTTCATATTCGGATTCAATGTTAGAAGCCCTAAAAGCAAAACATATAGCTTGGTACATTTTGTCACCATACGGAGAGGTTAAGCATATCCATACACCACATCCCATAGTACTTGATCCACCATCCGTCCGGAAAACCCAGACGTTTTTATCTTTCATCTCAGTTGTTTCTTCTGTATTCCTCTGAGCTGACCTTTTTATCTTTCATATCAGCCTGAACCCACACCTTTTTATCTTTCATATCAGCCTGAACCCACAGTGAGCTGACCTCTCACCATCATGTAATTCGGAGAGGACTATTTGAGATTCATCAACCCCCAAACATCGTAAGAGGGGTTTATTGTAAGACTTTTTATAAAGAACATCTCTTAGTATGATAAAACCACGAGATTTGCATTTCACCTTTCTTGCTATTGACTTATCCGGAGGCAAGATGCCATCCGAGAGATATTGAAGGAGAGGAAACCTCTAATCTTGGGGTTGTTCTATCCGTATATCAAAGATTTCTTCCTCCTTATCCATATTGAGTTGAATGGAAGGGCACCCCAGCACATGGATCCAAGGGTATGGTTCAGTGTAGGCTATGGTTGCCAAGGAGTCTGCTAGCTCATTTTCTGTTCGGGGTATGTGCTCATAAACAACACTCTTGAACCTAAGTTCCACTTTTTTGAGAAGAAGTAAGTATTTTATTAGCTGCTCCTTTTTGGCTTCCGATTGACCTTGCGCGTGGTGGATAAGAAGCTGGGAATCACTCATCAACTTGACCCTTTTGGCCCCACAAATATGAGCTAACTTTAAACCAGCTATAGCAGCTTCACATTCGGACTCATTGTTAAAATCCCTAAAAGCAAAACATATAGCTTATTTTGTCACCATACGGAGAGGTCAAGCATACCCCTGCACCACATCCCATAGTACTCGATCCACCATCCGTTCGGACGACCCAGACCTTTTTGTCTTTCATCTCAGTCGTTTGCTCTGTATCCTTATCCGAGTGGAATTCAACTAAGAAATCAGCCACAACTTGGGCTTTGATTGCTGTTCGAGGAGCAAAAATCAATATCGAAGTCCCCCAGCTCCACTGACCACTTAGTCATTCTACTCGAAATATCAGCCTTTTGTAACACATTTTTCAGGGGATATGACAATAATAGGATGAGCCTGAAAATAAGGCCTCATCTTTATAGCAGCAATCACCAGGGCTAGTGCTAACTTTTCCAGCTTCAGATAACGTTTTTCTGCATCTATCAAGCTCTTGCTGATATAATACACTGGACGGGGATAATTATCCACCTCTCTTACCAACACAGCACTTATGGCACAACTGGAAACTGCCAAGTATACGAAGAGCGTCTCTCCATCAACAGGTTTAAATAAAGTATTGGGGGAGGACATATGTTTTTTAACCTCATTGAAGGATTCATCACATTGTGAGGTCCAGTCAAATCCCTTTGCACCTTTTAATGTTTGAAAAAACGGGGCACACCTGTCCGAAGACCTTGAAATGAACCGATTTAACGCAACCAACCTCCCAGTCAATCTTTGTACTTCCTTAATATTTCGAGGAGGCTCCATTTGGAACAAAGCATTAAGCTGGTCCAGATCGGGCTGTATCCCTTGCTCACTTATTATGTACCCTATGAATTTTCCGGACTGGACTCCGAACACACACTTTTCTGGATTTAGTTTCAAATTCACTTTTACTAAGTTGGTAAAAGTTTCTTGGAGGTCCGCCAAGTGTAACTCTTCATCCACACTTTTAACCATCATGTCATCGATGTACACTTCTATATTTCTTCCAATTTGATCAGCAAAAGCTTTGTTTACTAACCTCTGATAGGTAGCCCCAGCATTTTTTAACCCAAATGGCATCACCTTATAACAATGAAGGCCCCTATCAGTGACAAACGTAGTATGCTCCTGATCCTTCAGATCTACTTGAATCTGGTTATACCCGGAGAAGGCATCCATGGAAGATAGTAGCTTATTCCCAGATGTAGAATCCACCAACTGATCAATCCGAGGGACAGGGTACAAATCCTTTGGGCAAGCCCTGTTGAGATCTGTGAAATTGATGCACATGCGCCACTTGCCATTTTTCTTTTTCACCAAGACCGGATTGGTTGTCCATAAAGGATACTGAGACTCATTTATGTGCCCCATTTTAGTAAGCCTGTCGACCTCTTGAACGATGACATCAGCCTTCTCTTTGGAAAAAGCTCTTCTTTTCTGTACCACAGGTGCTATGTCTCTCCGGATGGACATGTGGTGTGATATAATATCTGTTGGCACCCCGGTAACATCAGCATTGCACCAAGCAAAAACATGCTGCTGGTCTTTTAAGAACTTCAGCATTTACCCTTCAGTTCGGATGCCATTTTGGACCCTATCTTAACATTTTTTCCCTCTTCCAAAGAATGTATTTCAACTTCTTCAACTGGTATTAAAACTCCAGAGGTCTCTCTGGGGTCATCAATTTCACCCTCACCCCCAGAAAGCCCCTCAAACTGCTATTCCTCATTGATACAAACTGCTCCCAACGTCCGAGGAGCCAGTGCTGTTGCATAACACTCTCTTGCAATCTTTTGGCTGCTCCGAACAACTCCCACTTGTCCTTGCACAGCATATTTTAAACATTGGTGGACTATTGAGGCCACTGCATGCATCCTAGAGAGCCAAGACCTCCCTAGAATAGCATTGTAGCAAGTGGGACAATCCACCACGATAAACAGTATTCTAACCATCTTCTTAAAAGGGCCCTTTCCCAACAAGACTTCCTCTTCGAACTCCCCGATCACCTATACTGAGCTTCCAGTGAACCCCACAATTGACCTGTTTGAATGTTGTATTATCGCAGGCTTTTTCATCTTTTTGTAGGAAGTTAAAAAGAGGATATTGGCTGAACTCCCAGTATCCACCAAACTTCGTCTTATGTCATTGCCCCCAATGGATGCTCCTATGACAACAGCATCTCGATGAGGACCTGCTATATCCCTCAAGTCATCCTCATCGAACACAATGAAGGGAAATGGAATCTGTGATTGATAGGAAGTTATGCCTCCCTCCAGCTGGGTAGCTAATGTATGAACGTGCCTCTTCCTTGAAGAAGCAGTGGGTGCTGTCATGGTATCCCCTCCGAAAATTGTGAGTGATTCAAAAAAGTTAATTAACTCGGACACTGTTTTACAACATTCCTCAATGGCACCCACTATGTTTCGAGTTGGATCAGGGTCCAAGTATTGTGATTCTACATCGAATCTCTCGACTATCACAATGGCTCCCTCCGGAGCGGATGTGCTTGCATTGTTCGGGCCAGGCCGATGAGCATTATCAGGCCTATTTCCTCCTCTTATTTTAACATATGCTCCCAACTTTCCTCTTTCAATCAAATTCTGGACTTCTTGCATTAAAGCGATACAATCATCAGTGGTATGGCCAGTGTCATTATGGTACTGACAAAAAGAATTGTTACGATGCTCCCTAGGGGATTGTAGTGCAGCCGACCTTCTATAGTGTACTTCTTCTTTAGTTTTGTCATAAATAGTGGCTACACTTTATTTTAACTCAGCAAACCACTCCGGTTGAACCCAAGGCCCTCTCTTATTTCTAGATTGTTAACTCTGGGCAGGCGCAGCTAGCTGAGACTGAGCTTTAGCTCTGTTATGACCCTGCCGGCCTCCCTTGCCTTGTTCCCGGACTGATTTTGATTGTGGTTAGGTGCAACCGGGGCAAACCTCACCTGCATGTGCACCCTAGTTTTCTTAGTTTCATCAACATTAATTTGCTTCCCAACCTGATTAAGTAGACCTCCTCAAGTCATGGTTTTTTTCCAGGTCACTGAGTCAGCCAAATTTCCAGGGTTTAAGCCCCGCCTCAAAGATGTTATTGCTACTTGCTCAAATCAATCAGCCAACCCGTTTTTAGTGTTTACAAAATGACTTATGTATTCTTTCAGTGATTCGTTCGGCTCTTGGGCACAATGGATAATTGTGTCCCCATTGCCCTTCAATTCCTTACTTCCAACAAACTGCCTCCGAAAGGCCACCCAGAAGGTGTCGAAATTTCTGATCCACCCCTGTGGTAAGCTGTTATACCACTTCAGAGCACTCCATGTAAAAGACTGTGAGAATTCCCTAAAAAGCAACTTTTCGTCATCATCGAAATTCATCATGAAATTTTTGAATTGTTCCAAGTGGTTGCCTGATCTTTACTGCCATCATATTTCTCCCTTTTTGTACTATCGAACCTCTTAGGGAGGTTTCCGGACAGGATCTTGGAAGCCAATGGAGATTGTATCCAATTCCGGACACGACTGAAAACGGTATCCTCATTGGGAGTTGCAAAGATACCTGGTTCATCATGGAAGGCAAAAGGATCCACCAGCATCCGGTCTACGTGTCTCCGGCTATGCGATGACCCTTTACTTATATTCCTCTTTAACTTTCCATGTTTATCCCTTTTTCTTGAATACTTTTTAATCAACTTTTGTTTCTTTTTAGATCAGCCCTCATCACTGCTGGAGGATAAGGGCTATTCAACTCCACCCTCTCCCGAGGAGCTACTAGAAGATTCTAAGTCTGAATTAGAACTCTCCTCTGGTTTGGGCCGGTGAGACTTTTTGGAGCTAGCATGAGTCTTCTTCGTACTCACATGGGTCTTCGAAGGCTCATGCTCTCTAGGATTGTCAGTATGATGATCAACTGATGCTTTTGACTTCTCTTTTATGCCCATCTTTGCCTTCTCTGCCCTGAGAGCTTCTATATCACCTTTTAATCTATCACGCTCCTCGATGATGTATTCATCATTTTCACCCACCACTTCAAGCAAAGCTGGTGGTACTTCTGGTGCGTCCGGATTTATTTGGACTGGTTTTTCTGATGGTTTTGAATGCTAGATTCAGGCACCGCCGTGCTCCCACTGTGGTCGCCAATTTGGTGAGGTTTATTTTCGTGTGAGGGTAATTTTGTCCAGATTTTTGTGGTACTTTGAAGGTGTTTAATGTTTGGATAGGGTGTAGAGGGAGAATTGAGCTGCCTGGTTGTATTTAATTTTCATTACCCTCATTTAATGTTGGTGGTTGGGTATTTACACCCTCACATTTGGGCCTTATGGGCTTTCGGGTTGTATTTAACAGATTCAGGTCGAGTTTAAAGACCCATTAGTTCTAAGTAAGTACATAGGTACCTTAGTTAAAAATTGATTAGTGTTTTAAGTACTTTAATTCTGTTCGGATAGTTCGATGGATGTTGGTGTTCGAACTGACCCTGTCCGGTGAGGCAGACCTGTCTGGTGAGGTAGACATTGTCCTTATTGACCCTGTCCGGTACCCATAAAGTGTGGTAACAGAATCCAGACTCATCAAAAGTAATCCTTCCCCCCTCAGAGTCCCTACCTCCGACAAATCCAACTGACCCCACCTTGGCAGAGCAGATCCCTACTGATCTATAATCCAGGGAGGGTACCAGAGGGGATATTAATATTGATAGAGTAGACATCAGTGGCCTCCAAAATATTGGTCTTTATTTTGGAGAGTTTGAGAAAGACGACTTTGTTGGCCCCTACCTTCCTCCAAGCTCCTCCAATATGGTGACTTTTAACGGTAAGTCCTTCACTGGATCAGGGGAACACGATGTGGTGACTCACTCTCTGCTGGGCCATATTTAGCCAGTTCTCAACTTGGAGAGGTAAGTAAAAAATCAGTTTGCCCTCATCAACACCCTCAACACAGACAAGGATAAATTGTCTATTGATCTCCTCAACGCCAACCAGAGTATTAAGACATTGAAGAAGGAGCTTGAAGAGTTGAAGAAGGAGAAAGAAGATCTGGCAACCAAGTTGGTCACCTCGGAGATAGCTAACACAGAGCTCCAAACCAAATGCACCGGTTTGGAAAAATATCTTTCCACCTTGAAGGGAGACATAAAGACCAATGACGATTTCATCCGAACTTTGTCCTGTGACAAGACTTCTCTTGAAGAGGTTGTGTCCAAGGTAACCAAGGAAAAAGAAGATTTGGTTAAAGAGCAGGAAAAGACAATCCAGGCCAAGATTGATGTGTATACCAATAAGGTGATAGACTCCCTGTAAGTAAGAGATGCAGAGGTTAAATATGATATGGTATTTCTTGTCCACCAGAAATTTCCGAAGAGAACCCTTGGAGATTTATGGAGATATGTAAAGTATGAGGACCTCCCGTTTCATACTATGGTAGAAGGTGATCGACATGGCTATAGTAGTGGAATAGATTCCACTACTGATGAAGAAGAAGAAACCGGAGAGAGTTCCAGTGATGAATCCAAAGACCCTAAGACAAAAGATGATGCAAGAACATCCAAAGGAAATGGGCCCTGAAGTTTTAACTACTTTACTTTTTATTTTATTTTTCTCAACCTTATGAAATACTAAAGTCCTTGGATGGCCAAGGCATTTTTGTAACTGTATCCGGTTTATGTCCGCTTTAGTCTTTCTTTAAACTCAAAGTCCTTGGATGGCCAAGGCATATTTTACGTTTTAATATCATCACCTGGATTAAGCTGGATATGTTTACTTTGCTAAGTTTTTGCACCAGATCAATCCGATCTGCCAAAGATCCTTAGAAGACTTTAAAGAAATTGTAAATAAAAACACTCCGAATATCTTAAGAATGCATCAAATTTTATTGAAAAACCCAGACACCTCATTAAAACCTCCTTGCGCCACCAGGGTAGGAAAGAGTATGCCCCATAATATTTACATGGACTTTAAACAAGTAAATATTTACGCAACTTTCATTCCAAATATAACCGGATGTGTTCAATATTCCAAGGGTGGTATAAGATTCTTCCATCTTTATCTTGAAGCCTGTCTGTCCCAGGCTTAAGTTTTTCGGAGACCTTATACGGCCCTTCCCAGTTTGGAGATAGCTTGCCGAAGTGCTTCTCCTCAGTATGCAAGAAGAATTTTCTCAACACTTTGTCCTCTGGTCGAAAATCCCTCCTTTTGATTTTATAAGCAAATCTGCTCCTCATCAAGCCTTGATAATTAATGGGTGGCTCTAAGATGAGCCTTAGCCCTTTTTTATTCTATTAAGTCCAATTGACTTTAGATTGCCACTTCATTAGCCTGTTCAGAAAAATTATGGACTCTATATGATGGAAGAGTTGCCTCTATAGGAGCAATTACATACATCCCATATACCAAAGCAAAATGAGATTCTTGTGTGGCAGCTCCAGGAGTAGTCTGGTACGCCCATAATACTTCTTCTAAATAGCTTGGCCACTTTCCTGCAGCCCCTTCTAAAATCTTTTTAAGAGCGGACAAAATGGTCTTGTTTCCCAATTCAACTTGACCATTTGCTTGTGGGTGGAAAGGATAAGAGAAGCAATTCTGAATGGCTATAGAGGCACAGAAACTCTCCATATCCTTGTTATCAAATTGTGGCCCATTATCTGTGGTTATCTTTTGTGGAACCCCAAATCTACAACAAATGTTAGACATGATAAATTTTATAACAGCTTTTGAAGTAGTTCCTGCCAGAGGGGTCTACTAAATGACTTTTTGTAAAGGATATCTCTTATGATTAAAAAACCAAGAGCCCTATGTTTCATTTTCCTTGCCACAGCTTTCTCCGGAGGCAAAATGCCATCAGAAATGTATTGAAGAAGGGGATATCTACAGTCTTTGGGTTGAACCACTTGTATATTCAAACTTTCCTTCTATTGCTTTCCCTGATTGGGTTGTATGGATGAGAATTCTTGCACATGAATCCATGGGTAGGACTCGGAGTATGCTATGGTTTCCAAGGAGTCTGCTAGTGTGTTCTCCGATCTAGGAATATGCTCATAGCTAACATTTTTGAAGTTAGCTGCCACTTCTTTAAGGATGAACAAATTTTTAATCAACTGCGCATTTTTTTCCTCAGATTGACCTTGGGCATGATGGATAAGAAGCTGAGAATCACTTATTAACCTAACTCTCTTAGCCCCACACAGAAAGGTTAATTTCATACCAGCTATAGCAGCTTCATACTCAGACTCATTGTTAGTAGCCCTAAGAGCAAAACATATAGCCTGGTATAACTTATCGCCATACGGAGAGGTTAAACATATCCCAGCACCACAACCCATGGTACTTGATCCATCATTTATCCGGACAACCCATACCTTTTTAGTTTTTTCATCCGCAGCTTGCTTAGTACTTCTGTCCGAATGGAACTCAACCAGGAAATCAGCAACAGATTGAGCTTTGATTGCAATCTGAGGGACGAAATCAATATCATAATCACCCAATTCTACTGACCACTTGGTCATCCTGCTAGATATGTCTCCCTTCTGAAGGGTATTTTTCAAGGGAAAAGATGTCCGGACGACAATAGAATGAGACTAAAAATAGGGCCTCATTTTTCTGGCAGCAATCACCAAGGCTAGTGCTAGTTTTTCAAGCTTCAAGTACCTTTTTCAACATCTATTAGACTTTTGCTGATGTAGTACACCAGACAAGGATAACTGTCCACCTCTCTTACCAGCACCGCACTTATAGCACTTTCAGACACAGCTAGATATATGTACAGTGTCTTTGCATCAACAGGTTTGTAAAGAGTTTTGGGACAATATAAATGCTTTTTTATTTCGTTGAACGCCTGATCGCACTGTGGAGACCAGTTAAAGTCTTTAGCACCCTTTAAAGGTTGGAAAAATGGGGCACACTTATCCGAAGACCTTGAGATAAAATGATTTAAAGCAGCTAACCTTCTTGTCAATCTTTGCACTTCTTTAAAATTCTGAGGAGGATCCATTTGTAATAAGGCATCAAGATGGTCCGGATCAGGCTTTATCCCTTTCTCACTTATCACATACCCTAAATAATTTCTGGACTGCACCCCAAAAACATATTTTTCTGTATTCAACTTTAAATTAACCTTCGCCAAGTTGGCAAAAGTTTCTTGAAGATCTGCTAGGTGCAACTCTTCTTCCACGCTTTTTACCATCATGTCATCAATATATACTTCCATGTTTCTCCCAATCTGATCATCAAACGCTTTGTTCACCAACCTTTGATAGGTAGCCCCAGCATTCTTCAATCCAATAGGCATCACCTTGTAACAATGGAGGCCTCTATCTGTAACAAAAGTAGTGTGTTCCTGGTCCTTCAGATCCACCTGTATCTGGTTATAACCGGAGAAGGCTTCCATGAAGGATAATAACTTGTTCCCAGTTGTGGAGTCTACCAATTAGTCTATCTGGGGGACTGGATAAAGATCTTTTGGGCAAGCTCTATTGAGGTCAGTAAAGTCGATACACATACGCCATTTCCTATTCTTCTTCTTTACTAACACTGGATTGGCTGTCCATAAAGGGTATTGAGACTCTTTTATGTGCCCCATTTTGGTAAGTCGGTCAACCTCTTAAACTATGACATCAGCTTTCTCTTTAGATAAAGCTCTTCTTCTTTGCACAATAGGTGTAACATCTCTTCGGATGGATAGTTGGTGTGATATAATATTCGCAGGTACTCCGGTCACATCAACATTACACCGAGCAAAAACATGTTGGTGCTTTGCCAAAAAGGAAAACACTATATTCTTCAATTCTGGTGTCATCTTATATCCAACTTTAACATTTCTTCCTTCCGCCAGAGAGTGGGTTTTAACTTATTCAATTGGTATCAAAACACCAGGGGTCTCTCTGGGGTCATCAATTTCACCCTCACCCCCAAAGGGCCCCAACAACTGCTAATTTTTGTTTACCCAGACTGCCCCAGAGTTTTAGAGGCAAGTGCAGTTCCATAACATTCCCTTGCTATTTTTTGGCTACTCCAGACAACTCCCACTTGTCCTTGAACAACATATTTTAAACATTGGTGAACTGTTGAAGCCAACGCATGCATCCTGGAAAGCCACGATCTTCAAAAGATCGCATTGTAATGCGTGGGAAAATCTACCACAAGCAAAAGTACCCTGACCATCTTCTTGAAAGGGCCCTTGCCCAACAAAACCTCCTCCTCAAACTCTCCGACAATATCCGCAGAGCTTCCAGTGAAGCCCGCAATGGACCTGTTCGAAAGCTGGATCACTGTTGGATTTTTTATCTGTTTATAGGAACTTAAAAAGAGAATATCGGCCGAGCTGCGAGTGTCAATCAAAATCGCCTGATGTCATTGCCCCCAATTGATGCTCGTATCACCACAGCATCCTCATGAGGACCAGCTATATCCCTCAGGTCATCTTCATCAAAATAAATGAAGCGAAAAGGAATTTGGGACTGATAGGAGGAGATACCTCCCTCTAACTGAGTAGCCAAAGTGTGCACATGCCTCTTCCTTGAAGAAGGAGTCGGCGCAGTCATTGTGTCTCCCCCAAAAATAGTAAGTGACTCAAAAAATCTTATGAGTCGAGACACTGTATTGGTATATTCTGTGATAACACCCACCTAATTACGGGCTGGTTCGTATCCAAGTACTCTGATTCTACATCAAATATTTCAAAAATTACCATAGCTCCATCCAGAGCAGATGTCCCCGCATTGTTTGTTGGGCCAGTCCAATGAGAATTGTCATGCATATTCCCACTTCTTCTCTTGACATAAGCTCCCAACTTTCCTCTTTCAATCAGCTTTTGCACCTCTTGTTTCAAAGTGATGCAGTCCTCGATGTTATGGCCAATATCATGATGATATTGACAAAAACTAGTATTACGAGTTTCCCTATGCGATTGAAGCGTTGTCGGCTTCCTGAAGTGTACCTCGTCTTTTGTTTTGTCATAGATGGTTGCCACATTCTGTTTTAATTCAGCAAACCACTCCGGTTGGACCCAAGGTCCCCATTTATTTCTAGACTACTAGCTCTGAGGAGGAGCTGGGTGAGATTGAGTCTGTTTGGCCATGTTGAGCCCTTGTCCGGCTTCCTTAGCCTTGTATCCGGACTGGTTCTGGTTTGGTGCAGCCGGAGCAGACCTCACCTGTCTGTGCACCCTAGTCTTTTTCGTTTCATCTACATTGATTTGCTTCCCCACCTGGTTCAGCAAACCACCCCAAGTCATGGCTTTTTTTCTGGTTACCGAATCGGCCAGATTTCCAGAGTTTAATCTTTGTCTCAAAGAAGCTATTGCTACCTGCTCAAAGTAATCAGCTAACCCATTTTTTGTGTTCACGAACCGGCTTATATTGTCTTTTAGTGATTCTTTTGGCTCTTGGGCACAATGGATGATAGTATCTCCATTGCCCTTCACCTCCTAACTCCCAACAAACTGCTTTTGGAAGGCCACCCAAAACGTGTCAAAGTTTCTGATACAACCCTTTGATAGGATGTTCTACCATTTCAAAGCACTCCTCGTAACAGATTGAGAGAAGGCTCTACAGAGCAATTTATCATCATCATCATCAAAATTCATCATAAAATATTTAAACTGTTCCAGATGATTGTCCGGATCCTTGCTCCCATCATACTTTTCCATCTTAGTACTGTCAAACCTCTTAGGAAGGTTTCCGAACAGAATTTTGGATGACAATGGGGATTGTCTCCAATTCCGGCCACGACTAAAGACAGTGTCTTCATTGGGTCTTGCAAAAATACTTGGCTCGTCATGGAAGGTGAACGGGTCCATCAGCAGCCGGTCCACATACCTGCGGCTATGGCTGTGGTTGTGAGATGATTATTTCCCCAGGTTTCTCTTTAAACTCACATGCATGTCCCTCTTTCTTGAATATTTCTTAACCAGCTTTTGCTTCTTCTTGGATCTTCCCTCGTCACTACTAGATGACAAGGATTCCTCAAGCTCATCCTCATTCGATGAGCTACTAGAAGATTCAGACTCTGAGCTTTCCACCGGTTTATACCGGTGAGATTTCTTGGAACTGACATGGGTTTTTTAGTACTCAAGTGAGTCTTTGCTGATGGGTCATTCTCCCTTGGATTGTCAATATGGTGAATAGCTGACACTTTTGACTTTTCTTTTAAACCCATCTCTGCCTTTTTAATAGCTATCAACGCTTCTATTTCAGCTTTCAACCTATCTCGCTCTTCGACTGTGTACTAATCGTTCTCACCCACCACTTCTATCAAAGGTGGTGGCATTGCTTGCTCATCCGGATTCATTCAAACTGGTTTTTCTTGCTGGTTTTGAATGCTAGATTTAGGCACCTTCTTCTCCCACTGTGGTCGCAGATTTGGTGATGATTATTTTGAACTGAGGGTAATTTTTTCAGGTGTTTTAGAGAATTTCAAAGGTATTAAATGTTTGGATGTTTTGTAGTGAGAGATTTAAGTTGCATGGTTCTATTAAATGTTCATTACCCTTATTAATGAAAGTGGTTGGGTATTTATACCCTTAATTATAGACCCATGGGCTTTTGGGTCAAGTTTTGAAACCGGGTCGAGTTTAAAGACCCATTAGTTCTTAAGTAGATTAGCACCTAGCTTAGTCAAAAGGTGTTTAGGGTTTTAATACTTTTGTCCTGTCCGGATAGTTCAGTGGGCAGTTATTGTCCAGATTACCCCTGTCCAGTTTTCTCAGTGAGTGGTGGTGAAAAGTCCGGACTCGTCAGATTATACCCATAAAAAGCATCCATGAAGGACAACAACTTGTTCCATAAAGTAGAATCTACGAGTTGATCTATCGGGGGCACTGAAAATGGATCTTTAAGGTAAGCTCTATTGAGATATGTGAAATCAATGCACATACGACATTTTCCATTCTTTTTCTTAACTAAAACTAGGTTAGTTGTCCAAAGAGGGTATTGAGATTCTTTGATATGCCCCATATTGGTTAGTCGATCCACTTATTGGACAATCACTATAAATTTTTCCTTGGCAAAAAACTCTTCTTTTTCGCACCACTTGATCGACATCAGATCAGATAGATAGTTTGTGACTAATTACATTGGCTGGTACTCTAGTAACATCCTAATTACACATTGCAAACACGTATAGATTATTAGATATAAAAGACAATAATTTTTCTTTTAGCTTCAATGGTAGTTTAGATCTGACCCTAACACTTTTACTTTCTTCCAAACAATGAATTTCAACTTCTTCAACTGGAATTGCTGCACTCTGAGCCTCCCTTGGATCATCTATCTTATTTTGTTGGCAGAAGGCTCCATTAAATGCTATTTTTATCAACCTTCACTGCTCCTAATGATTTTGAAGCAAAAGCAGTGACATAACATTCACGAGTTACCGTTTTTCTACTTCGAACGACACCCATTTGTCCTCCCACAACATATTTCAAACATTGGTGGACAGTGGAGGCTACCGTATGCATCCTAGATAACCAATATCTACGGAATATGGCGTTGTAAGATGTTGCACAATCAACTATTACAAACAAGACATCTTCTTCGATTATCTAATCACATCAGCTGAACTCCCATTAAATCTGACTATGGTTCTATTCGAGCGTTGGATGATTGATGCATTCTTCATTTTCTTATAAGTTGAAAGAAAAAAATATATTTTTTGAACTGCCGGTATCAATTAAAATTCGGGGTATATCATGCCTCTAATGGATGCTCTTATCACCACAACATCTTCATGTGGGTCTGCAATATCTCTTAAATCATCTTCATCAAAGACAATGAATGGCGTGGGGTTTTGATAAAGATGTGTAGAGGTTTTTCTTTCTAACCGAGTTGTTAGACTATTAATATGTTTTTTTTCTTTAACATCTTGAGGGTGTAGTCACAGTGTCTTCCCCAAAAATAGTTAAATATTCGAAAAAGTTACATAGATCGGATATTGTTAAAGTCTTTTCCACTATCATCCTAATAGAATTTCCATCCGGATCAAGATATAGATATTCCAAGTCCACATCAAACCTTTCTATGATCACCATAGTATATTCTTGTCTAGATGCACCCATACTTTTCTCTGGACCAGTAGGTGATGCATCTTGTGTTGTATTTGCATTAGAGTGAGAATGAATATTGATTTTGCCTATTGCTCTCAATTAAATTTTTTACTTTTTGTTTTAAGGCGATGCAATCCTGGGTATATGACCCACATCAATATGGTAGTTATAAAAATGAGTATTCTGATTCAATATGGGAGATTTTATTGGTTTTGGTCTTCTAAAATTCACAACATTTTTGTCATAAATAATAGCCACACTTTCACCCAGTTCAGCAAACCACTCAAGTTGAATCCACTAGCCCCTCTTGGATCTAACTTGTTGGCCTTGATTTGATTGACTTTTTCTAGGCCGATGTGACCCTTGTCGGGAATCTTTAGGCCTATAATTAACTGTGGACTGGGATTGAGTACTGGCTTGTGGGATCGAAGTTGTAAGAGCATACCTATTCTGGCACAGTAGCCTAGATTTTTTAATTTCTCCCACCGTAATCTGCTTTGCGACTTGTAGGGATGGCAACGGGGCGGATCGGGGGCGGGTACCTATATATCCACAACCCGCCCCGCAGTAAATAACTGATACCCGAACCCGCCCCGAAATCCGACGGGTATTTTTTTTTTCATACCAAATCCGAATCCGTGGGTTCGGGTTACCCACACGGGTACCCGCGAACTACCCGCGGAAGAAACCCGTTGTAGATACCCGAACCGAACCCGAACCGAACATAAACAAAATATGTAAAAAATAAAATATAAAAGTAAAAATCTAACAATAAATTTAACAAAATACTACCATAAATTATAATCTTCATCGACTTGATATTCTAAATAAAACAAACGTATAAAATTAAAATAAACATTTAAATAATTTTTTTAACATTTAAATATTTTAAAGTAAAAAATAAATGTCTTCGTTAGCTTCCGTCCTTACAGAGAGATTAGAGACGGTAATAAATAATATTTATAACGGGCTATAATTAATAATAATATTATTAAAGTTGAATATTTAGTCTTTATAACGGGCTAAAAATAAAATCAGTAAATAATATTTATATATACAGAGATGGAAGGTATTTTTACGGGGCGGGTTCGGGGCAGTTACCCGTGGTTTAATATTCAAAACCGAAACCGAACCCGAACCCGAACGGATAGTAAAAATAAAAACCATAACCCGCCCCGTTTATTTTTTTCTTTTTCGGGTAACCCACCCCGTCGGTTCGGTTCGGTTCGGGTACCCACGGTTTCGGTTTAAATTGCCATCCCTAGCGACTTGATTTAATAATCCACCCCATGTCATCGCTTTTTTCCGAGTCTCTGAATCAACCAACTCACCCAGATTCAAACCTTGCCACAAATATACAATAATTACATGTTCAAAATAATCAGCCAATCCATTTTTTGTAGTCACAAAACGGCTGAAGTAATCCTTCAAAGATTCATTCGACTCTTAGGAACAATGGATGATAGTGTTACAATTCCCTTTAAGCATTTTACTCCCCATGAACTGTCTCTGAAATTACATCCAGAACATATCAATTTTTTTTATAGATCCATCAATCTAAGCTACTTCCTTTGAAAGTTTGTGGGAAAGCCCGACATAAAAGTTTAACATCATCATCAAAATTCATCATAATTTTTTTGAACTGCTCCAAATGGTTATCAATATCTTTTCTTTCATCGTATTTTTTTATTTTAGAGCTGTCAAACCATCTCACCAAATACCCAGAAAGTATTTTTGAAGTCAAAGGAGATTGTCTCCAATTGTGGTTACGACTAAAAACATTATCTTGATCAGGAGTGGAAAACAATACATGGTTTGTACTGTATAGAAAATTGATCACTTAGTAGATGATCAATGTCATGATCTACCGTTCCTTTTATTTTTCTTTGATATTTATTCTTTTTCAATCATTCATTCCTATCGTTTTTCCTAATATGTTTCTTGGTTAACCTCATTTTTTACGGCCCTAATCACTAGTTAATGAAGAATACTCATCATAATCAAATGTTTTGGTTGAATTTTCATCGAAATTCATTGTCCTCCTCACTTGTTTATTTTAATACTCCTTTTTAGAATTATTATGAGCCTCTGGGGACTGATTATTTTCACCTTGCTTGTCATTGTCACAAGGCTCATCTCCAAATACACCTCCCACATCGGGTTTTTCTTTCAACCCTTTTTCAGCTTGCCTTTGAGCTCTCCGAGCTTCAATCTCTATCGTCAACTAGTCACTTTCCTCTTGCATAAATTGTATTTCCTCTATATTGTGATTGATATGAGACACAGTAGTATGCTCATTATCATCTTTCATTCCTTTATTTTCATGATGTGGGATTTATTGCATAATGATATCCATACTTCAAAGAGTTCTGAAGCACGATCAACAACTATGGTTTCGAATAAAGTTATTCAGGCACCTTGCGCTCCCACTGTGGTCGCCAATTTGATGAGGGAAGACGTATCGTGAGGATAAAATTAGAAGATCCTTTGGTGATTTAGTATTTAATGTTTATGTAAATAGTAGTAAGAGAAAAAGGTACTTGTATTTAATATCCTTAGAAAAAGTCCAACCCAACTAATGTTGTTGGTTGGGGTATTTATACTTTTTTCTCGGATCCATGGGTTGTTCGGATCGGATCTTATATTCGGGTAAATCCTATGAGCCCCCACACCCAAGAATCAATGTGTTAGGCAAACAGATGAGTCACTGGTCAACTCAAGTTACTGTTCAATCATTGAGTTTTATTCAACCTGTCTAAAATGCCCCTTCAGATAAAATCCGTATGACTATAATACTCCTCCAATGATATCTGATCCGATCATTTATTAATCATTGTATTGACAGCTGATGGCTTATTTTGTGAGAAAATATTGGATTCTGGATTGTTAACGATAATAGGTTTGAGTTTAAGAATCCAAGTATTGATTGATGATGGCTTGTCTTGTGAGGAAAGTGTCATTTTTTATATTTTTGTTTGTCGTGGTTGATTTAGTTGGGTTTTGATATCTTGATGATTGAGTTCCTGAGATTGTTTGGTTTTATTAAAGTTTAAGACGTTATATCCTAGATGATGGTAAATGCTACAATAGTATGGAAGATCATCATAGAAAATATATTTCCAGTAGCGCTTTTCTGCGAATAGATTAGGTTGATGTCCAAAACCAATCCAATTTTTTTGGATCAGTTCCTTAGAGATATCCAACTCCACCCACACCCTACAAATACTAAACATTGCTCTATTCTTTAGTGTAACCCAAAAGTTCAGAAGACCACCAATGAGATTAGCTATATAGAATATAACATCTCCATCCTACATAAATTTAATCAAGTATGTAAGAGATATTCATACAAATAATATTGAAGATTCTAATCTAAATTTAAACTATGGATTCCACTTCAAGATTCTCATGGTATGTTGACCAATAAACCAGACTTCTGTTTCTATATTTTAGTATAGTTTTCGAATATGTCAAATTCTAGGATGATATAGCGAGGATCCCATATAGATAGGTTATAATTTTAGTATAGTCTTAGATGATATTCATCATAGGTCTACCATATGAAAATTTACCTACCAACGTATATTTTGATGAGTTTAGTAGTGTTGATTTATTTTTGTTTACACATTTGATGAATGTCTAGTTGTCTTTTTGTGTGTGACTATGTTAAGTGTGGGTAATCTTGATGTTATTTTGGACAAAACATCCACAAAAGATCTAATATGTGTGGTTTGTGGTGGTTTGTGATGTAAGTTATGGTCATTTGAAGTATATGTAGGTGATGGATTTTGATTTTGTGATCTGGGAGAGATATTCCTTTGATCATAGCTGATATTGGAAGTCTTGATTGGTATTTGAGTCTGTCATTGATTGAATAAGGGTTGGAAAGTTTAAAGATACCAGTGTTGTGTTTGATGAGGATTAGATCCATGATGTTGAAGGTTAGTTTTGATTTTGATTTGGTGATTGATCAGGGGAGAGGGATGAGTAGTGGTATATTATAAATAAATAAAAGTTTAATAAAATCATTGATATTTATCAATAATTAATATATATATATATATATATATATATATATATATATATATATATATATATATATATATATATATATATATTAAATTAGTATTTCAACCAAAACCGAATTTTTAGATGATTAGGTTTTGCATCAATGAATATTACATTAATATATTAATATGATTTATAAATAATAAAATTAATTAAAACGAATAATAAATATACTGTTTTAATGGTGAACAATCAATAAATATTCAGCCGACTATCTCATTACCAGTTAATAATCTAAATTGATAAATTACCAATATCTCTCGACCAAGGAGAAAAAAAAAGGTAACCCTCTTGTCCTTTTTTGAGTCAAACCTTATATTTTCTACTTTTTTTTAAAAGATCTATATCTTTCAAATTTATCCGAGATCCAGTTTTAAAGATACAAATTTTTTGATAAAAACATAATAAAAAAGGTTTGGTGCAAAATATAAAAAAACTTTGGTGGGTGGTGATGAATTATTAGTATTTGAAATATCATAGAAATAGTTAAGTATTAGATGATCCTGTCACCTTGTGTGGTTTACCTTCTTGTGTTGGTTTGCAGGCTATTCTATCAGATCAAAGGTTTACCCTGTGCGCACTCGTTGAGTAGCGGCTGCGGGTTCCTTAGAAAAATAAATAAATAAATGTGATATTGCAGTTTAAGTGGTATTATTGTGGATCTCATCCACAACACCATATATTTTAGTTACTATTGGGATTTTAAAAACTCCAAATCAACCGTTTGGTATAAAGCGATGAACATTTTATAAACTTATATAATATTAACATATATCCAAAAAATGCGTCAATATTTTTTTAAAACTAATAAAATTGAAATTTGAAATATTAAAATACTTAATATATGTATAATATATCTGACAAATAAAATATTAATATCTTTAAAAAGAAAATACACATGTTTGTATTATAAAAATATATAAACAAAATTGTAATTCAGACGTTTAAAAAAAATTATGAATGCTCGATATTAATATTTAATTATGCTCCAAAAATGCAAGTCTTGCATTCAAAATACGAGAAATCTTCTCGTTTTCGATTCAATCCTGATACATAGCTTGAATCACCTTAAGTCCTCATCAATGGAAGACAAAAAGACTACTATAGTTGAATTTTCTCAACCTTTTCCTGAGATCAAGTCGCTAAATCAACCCAGCGCTGAAATTGTAGATCTGAAAAATCTGCACAACAACTCGGCATTCATAATTCAATTGTACAAGAAACTAAGATAACAGGAGATGGAAACTACGAAAATCAATTTCCAACATTGGTCCAAAAACTCCCAAAGATTGCGAAAAATGGAACCATTCAGGTTCAAGAGGTCTTCAACAACCCAATACTCGATAAATACTCTCCAAGCCAGAAGCAAGACTAACTATATGATATGAACAATACAAACAAAGAAACAAAGTATGTGGATGCAACTAGAATCAAGAAGATGGAATTCATCCACGAGAAAGTTCAAATCCAGACAAAATAATAAATCCATCATATTCACTTAGCAAGATAAGTTCAATTTACTCTCAATCTCTAAATTTACACTGATTGATAAATTTTACTTTAGAAGACCTAGGTTAGACCAGATACAAATTTTTATAGCAAGCTTCAAATTTTTCTGGACAATTTATTATTTTTCAATGGCATTACGGACACACTTTAATTGAACTAGACCATTTAGAAGATGTAAAAAACTCTGAAAATAAATGTTTGGACTCTTGGATGACATTTCTTAAAATTTCTTAAATTATATCTAGGATTCAATCCGAAAATTGAATCACCTATAACTCATGTCTGGGTTTCGTTCCATAGTTTATGTAATTACATGTACAATCAAGACACGATTGTACATATAAGTAAAGTCCTAAAAATCCATATTTCTATATGGGTACCCTAAAAATAGGGTCATATTTAAATGTTGTAGGACTTGGTTGGAACTAGATGTCTTCCAACCACTCCCTCCAAAAATCTGGATAGGTTTCGAATGTGGAAGGATTCTGGCAGACCATCGTCTATGGTGATAAGCCATTGTACTGCCTAGATTGCAAACATTTAGGCCACCAAGCTAAAGATTGTAAAAAGTCATCGTACAACAAATATGGTTTAGAGACTGAACCTTCTTCCCAACCACTTAACATTTTAGAAAGTTCAAATTTGAATCCATCTTCCTATAGGGGAACATGTATCCCTAAAGAAACAACTAAAATGAAATTTATTATTGCTAAAAAATTTCAAAATAACTCATTTGAAAAAGATTATGTTAATCAAATATTCATGAAAATATACTAGTAAAAACATAATTTTATAATTTAGACTACAACAAAGAAAGAACATGAAGCATAACAAAAAAAATTAAAATATAGAAGGTAACAAAATAAAGGAATTAGATCCATAAATAGAATCTCTTAAACTTCTTGACAATGAAATAATTGAATCCCTTCACACTTTTGAAATCTGCAATATGCTCAACTCATTGAATAATTTCGAAAATCTTGATTGTTGTTCTGAATCCTTTATACAATAAAATGAAGCCTTCATTTGTCCCCTAATTCTAAAAAGAAAACAAAGATGATAGGCAAGACAAAAGGCATTAGTAAAAAGAAGACCTCTTAATGCAAAATTGATCCATTTAAAAATATCATCTAGATCCTATAAAGCAAATATCAAATGATAATAAAGGTTCTCAATTAGAATTCACGGGGGATAGGTAACAAAAGAGCAATCCATATAATAAAATATATCATCAAATCCAAGAGAATTTATTTTATAACTCTTCATAAGCCTATGATCAATTCTGATAAATTAGAACAAATTACAATGACTTTAGGCTTCCCTTCTAGCTGATTTAATACCAACAATAAAATTTATATAATCTAAGGATCGTGATCAATTTTTACACGTGTTTGTTAGCCATCCTTGTTTTAATAAGAAATTCCTTGTTATAATCATATATGCAAAATGCATAAGAACTTTAATAATAAGAATTGTTATTCTTCATGTTGGTCCATAATACACAAAGATCTGAATGAAGCTGTAATAACTTACTTCAATGGCCATTATGCATGATCCCCAAAGAAGATTATCCAAGGAACTAGAATGATTTCAGGCTCATTGGTATTTGTAATATCTTTAATTTAATTATTTCCAAAATTATAAATAATAAGCTTTCAACTTTACTTCCTGAAATCATATCATAAGAACAAGATGGTTTGTTATTAACATGAAAATCCATGAGAATTAATTACACATGAACTGCCTCATGACCTAGCTAAGAAAACCATAGGTGACAATGTAATCTTAAGCTTGATATGGATAAATTTTTTGACACAATATCATTTAGTTTTATCATAAAGATAATAACTTGTTTTGGTTTCAATAATAAATTTATTGAACTTATCAAAAAAGGCATTGAATCTGCTTATATCTCAATTATTTTAAATGGTACCCTTTATGGATACTTTAACTCCACCATCGGTGTAAGGCATGGTGATCCATTGCCATCCACCTTGTTTGTCATTGCTGAAGAATACTTGATTAGGATAATCATAATTATATTCCATGAAAATGCTAGCATGAGATATCACTCAATAAGTAAAATTAACATTCATCGCTTTGCTATCGCAGATGATATAGTTAATTTCATGAATGGCTCTTCAAATAATGTTAAAAAATCTAAAACTATTTGAAACATTATCAAAATGTTTTTGGTCAATTAATTAACAAAAAAATAACTTTCATAACTACAATGAATAGGGATAGAAGATTAATCACTTCAACTGGAAATCTCACTGGCTTCAAGAAAAAATTTCTACCCATTAAATATATGGGCTTAACACTTCATCGAAGTAACAAAGTGTGTTACTTTGATGACAAGGTCCTAAAAATAAGAAAGCAAATCATGGAATGGGATTGCAAAAATTTATCGTTTGAAGGCAGATTTATTCTGATTCAATCTGTCTTTATGGAAATCCACACATATTATATCCAAAGTTACAATCTTCCCAATAATTTAATAGAAAGAATCTATAAACTTCTTAACAAATTTCTTTGGGCACCAAAGAAAAAAAATGTCATAATATGGTCCAAATGGAATAACCTTTACAAACCGTATGAGGAAGAAAGTTTAAATTTCAGAAAGATAACGAACATTCAAAATTATTTATGTTGTAAGCTATGGTTTACATTCAAAGATCATCGATTTTTATGGTCAAGACTGATGCACTCTACCTGCTTCCCTAATAAGCATCCATTACAGATTCACATTAAAACTAAAGATTCTAAAATATGGACACGTTTTCTAAACATTAGAGAAACATATGAAACTTTCATTTATTAGAATATGGGAAAGGGAAAAATTTTACTTATAACTTGAGATATTGAATCATATCCATCATCTCATTAAGCTTCCAGATGATAATACATATAACTGGTATAATGGTGAGAAAATCTAACAATACTGGGAGAATAACACTTGGAACTTAGAAAAACTTAAGGCCAATGTTATATCCTCAGATATTGATTAAATAGTCGAATTCAAATTACATGACGATAAAGCATATATAATTAAATGGAAGGATTTTTCCAATTTTTATTTCAAGCTCAAAGACACCTTATAAAAGATCAGAACAAAGGATATTCATTCTATCATATCTAAAAAATTACTCATTCACTTTTTGAATAATTCTTAAAGGCATAATACCAGTAGACATTATACTTCAAAAGATATGTTTTAGCAATGTTTCAAAATGCCAATTTTGTAACAATATAATATCTATAAACCAACTATTTGTTCAGTGTCGCACTAGCTGGGAAGTATGGAAATACTTCACACGTATTTTTGGTATTTTAATTGAAAACAACATGACTATTTAACATTTAGTGAGCAGCTGGCTTTTATCAACCAACAAATCAGCACATATAAAAACAATCTTACCATATATTACATGTTGGTCCATTTGGTCTACCAGAAACAAATGTAAATATAAAAACCTTTCTATATCAACCAATAACATCAAAGACAAAATACAATACATATTAATTAAAATGGATTGTGCTAATCTTTTAACTAAGGTGCTCTGGTAATGAGATTTTAAAATATCCCACAACCTGAGTAGTTTCTATCGTCACACAGATACTATCAAATCCTTTTATGTTAAATAGACTTCACATCTTGATAGTAGACTTAAATTAAACAATAATGGTTCATATTTACATAATGGCGAATCAAGTAGTGGTTTTTTAATCAGAAACTCTCAATAAGTCATGCCGACTTCTATTGGTAAATTGTATGGGAAACAAACTTCCCTTATAACTGAAGCAATATCTCTCCTTTATGGTATAATAATGTGTAAAGATCACGGTTATATATAGGTTAATATTGAAATATACTCAATAATGGTATTTGAAACTCTAGCTAACAGTCTTTCCCCATCATATGTAACTCCAATCATCAACTACTGCGAAAATTAATTGTTGCAACAATGACTATAAAATACATTTATCAAAATAGACAAATAATGATGTTGATTGGATTGTGGAATGGACCCTATAATGCAATACTAATTTTAATTTTACCCTAAGTCAGGCCCCTACTCAACTAAGACCTATCCTATTTCCAAAAAGTCTAAAATATGATATTTGAGACTAAACAATAGAGATTTAATAAACTATATAAGTTTACAATATAGTATTTTTTTAAATTGAAATTACTTTATGCAGTAATTTAGTTCACTAACATTCATTCAAGCATGTACACTACCTGACTTCTATTATAATTCTTGATAAATAGTTTTTCAACCTTACACACTAGAAATAGAACATTGTGTTTCACCTACCATTCAACAGAGAAGAAGAAGTTTGGTAGTCAAAGAAAAATTAGTTCAGAGTCTACAAAACACCGGTACCAATAACTCAATCTCTAATAAATGTTCTCACATCATTACCGAAGTTCATGAAGAGTTCAAGATTCAAGAAACATATTACCACAAGGTACGTCGATATGATGAAGAGATAAAGGTTTCAAGAGCTTCTCAAAGTTCCAATCTAATAGAAAAGGGATAAACTCCAATCTCTAAATGAGTAACATTCTTTCTAGTCTCTCCTTGAAAAAAGCCAAACTCATTTGAGCTTCAAAATATCTCCAATTAATATTTTGGTGTCAATTGATTTATTTTATTTTTCCTTTAAATTGCCATGTCAAAATTAGGATTAAGTTTCAATAGATTTCTTTTATTTAAAATAAAATATTAATGTCTAATTCCAAACCACAATTTGATACATTTTCATATACTAAATGTGTAACCAAAACATTTAAGCACACCATAATCGACAATTTATCTCACCCTAGCAAAAAAAGATAAATTGATAATACGAATTAAAAAATAATAAAATTATTAATAATGATTTATATAAAAAATAAAAATAAAAATTATATATTTTTTTAAATTTTTGTTAGTATTTATTAATTTTTTATTTTATTTATAATTTTTTTGCTAACCGTTAGAGTATCATCTATTATGTTAGAATAACAACAATAACACAGTTTCTTACATCATCAACATTGGTTCATCGAACTAACCCAATCAGATTTGTTACGACATGAGATCTCATCAATCTCATATGTAGGAAATTGATAACGCTATGTGATATGGAAGTAGGATTTTAAGGATTAAATTGTAAATAATATAAATTTAAGGGTTAAATTGTAAATAATATAAGTTTAGTCATTAAATTACATGTAATATAAGTTTTAGAGAACATTTGTGATTATGTATAATTATTGAGGACTGCATAGCAATTTATCCTCTTTTGTAACAGATTTTACTTTTGATACTAAATCTTGGCTCCTCTATATACAAGGCAAGGTTACTCTAATAAAGGGGTTGAACATTTTTTCTACTAAACTCATTTATACTTGAACTTTCTCTCTCTAAAAACTCTCTAACTCTTTCTCTCTCTATGTTTATCGTATAACAATTTATTAAGGTGAAAACTTAACTCATCAAATTGGCGACTTCACTAGGGAATAAATTTTGTTTACACCTCGAACAGCAATAAAGGCGCAAACACTGTCAGATTGTTTTGTTGAATTCCATTCGAGCCGATCATATGAGGAAGAAAGTAAAGAGGATACTCCAGTGAATTCGAAGTGGGTTGTTTGAAGAGATACATGATCTATTGTTTCAGGGTGCAGTGATGGGGTTTAGTTAATAGCTCCAACAGGAGAGACAATGATTCAATCTGTTAAATTTGGTTTTCATGCGTCAAACAATGAAGCTGAATATGAAAGTGCTTTGGAAGGTTTAAGATTGGCAAAACTTGGGGGGCAAATTCAGTGCGCTTGGAAACTGATTCTCAATTATTAGCAAATCAAGTATCTGGATTTTCCAAAGCAAGAAATGATCGTTTGATTTTATATCTTCGGGAATTTTGGAATTTAATGCTTCTGGTTGACAATGTTGTTGTGGAATATATTGAGCGATGGAGTAACATGGTTACTGATTCTTTGGCAAATGTCTCTTATAAGGAAGAATATCCTTGGATTTTGTTACAAGAAAGTCCTTTAATTGTTACTCAATCTAGCCGATGTGAATGTATAGAGGAATTTTTTGTTACGACTTATGTAATATGAGGCGATTGGCGATCAGATATTCTTAGTTTTCTAGCTCAAGGAATACTACCAGATGATTCACGATTGGCAAAACAATTAATAAGTAAATCCTTCGGTTATATAGTACTGGATGGAATATTGTATAAAAAGGCATTGAGCAGGCCATTGCTACGATGTTTAAGCAAGCAATAATCACAAGAAGTATTATCATAGTTTCATGATGGTGAAGGGTCAGCTCATTGTGGGTTCAAAGCTCTCTCATGTCTAGTTTTACTTGCAGGGTTTTGTTGGCCTACAATCATGAATGATGCTAAAAATTTAGTTCGAAGTTGTGATACTTGTCATAGATTTGCTAATGCTATCCACAGACCAGCAGTGCCGCTTATGTCTATATTTGAGGCAGTACCATTTAATAAATGGGGTATTGATCTGGTGGGACTTTTGTCGATGGCTTCTGGAGGAAGACAGATGATAATTGTAGCGGTGGATTATTTTACATAGTGGGCAGAGGCAGAACCGTTATCAAGGACAAAAGCAAAAGACGTGATCAAATTTATTGTTAATAGAATCTGTTGTCGTTTTGGAGTTCCTCAGAGGATTATAACAGATAATGGCCCTCAGTTTAATAACAAGGAGATGGCTTCATTTTTAACTTTGTAAGAAATTTAGCAATGCTTTTTGACGCCTTTTCATCCTCAAGCTAATGGACAAGTGGAGGTAACAAACAGAGCAATTTTAGATGAATTGAGGAAGAATTTGACGGGGGCAACAAGAAAATGGCCAAACTATTTGCAATAGGTGCTTTGGGCTTATCGGACAACTCATATAGATGCTACGAAAGAAAATCCTTTTGATTTAGCATATGGAAAGGATGCAGTCAGCCCCATAGAATCTAATGATGAAGTTCGAAGGGTGAATTTAGATTTGATTGAGGAGAAAAGAGTTCTATCTCATTTGAATATAATTCATTATCAAACTCTTATGAGGAATAGATATTATTCGAAGGTGAAAAGAAGAGAGTTTAAAGAAGGTGATGAGAAAAAATTTCTTGCACAAAAAGGAGAAAAGCTTTGGAAATTTCTCCATATTGGGAAGGGCCTTATATGGTTGTTGAGAGGATAAAACCATGGTCTTATTGACTTTGCGATTTTCAAGGGAAGATGCTTCAGCACCCATCGAATATACAACACTTAAAGCTTTATTGGGAGTAGATCTGTCTTTGTATTTTGGAATTTTTTCTTTTGAATGGCGCACTATTTCCTATCCTGTTGGCCCATGAAGGTTTTAACGAGGCATTGTGTACATATTCAATATTATCAATAAAGTTCGTTTTTGGCCAATGGTTGTTTACACATACTTGAATAAAAATATATTGACAACTTATCAAAGACTGATAATCTTTGAGGTTGGTTAAGAGTAGAATGTTCTGAAGTGTTTATAACACTTTTCGAAGAAACGACCATGTTTAATAATCACATTACAATTTTTTCGAAGTGAAAGTTTAACAGCACACTTAGAGTTTTTCGAAGAGCTACCATGTCCACCAGTTAAGGTATTTGAGGTGGTAAGTTTACAGTTTATAATTATATGTGTTTTTAATTTATCATCGAATAATATATGAAGAGAATAATAAAACAAGGAAACCGTTTGTTGATTAGATTAATTCGTTTGAGTACAAAAAGCAATTTTTTAACCTAACAAACACAAAAAATATGATAAAGTTAATCAGACAACTCCTCCTCTTCGGATGATTCTTCTTCATCTTCATATTCGGATGACGAATCAGGGATAGAATCGAAAGCTTCACTTGGACGCTTATCGATGGGAATATCGTTCCAGAAACTTGTTTGATTGATTTTAGGCTTAGTAGCGTAATGTTCTCGAAGAAGGAGAACAGTAGTTTCTTCTTTTTTATGGTTAATAGCAGCTACCATGTCTTTTGAAATTTCAGCCTCGGCAGCAGCAACATCAACAACTTTTTCCCCTTTTAAATTTTCTTCAGTTTAGCAGTCTCAGAAAGGTTAAGAGAATTTTGCAAACTTTTAAAGTTGGATATCTCTGTAGCCAGTTCAGTAGCATGATCAGTCTTGAGGTTATTCATATCCTTCTTATGAGAAGTCGTCAGCACTTCTGTTTCAACTATGTGTGTGATTCGCAGATGATTTTTCATGCAAAGAGCAAATTATATGCGTTCGGACCTTGGCACTTCATACATGTGAAATTGATCAACCACTTTGTCGTGCAAGTCTTCTCTAAATTTTTTCTCACCTTTATAAGATTCTTTGTAATAGACCATATCTTTAGCCAATTTCTTTAGATGGTTTTGAGAAGCTTCGACTTGGGAAACAAGTGCTTTTGCTGCAATATCAAGATCGATAAATGGTTGAAGTGAAACAACAATTGCAGGATTAGGAGGAGGAATAGGAAATTATGTTTCTGATGAACTAGGACGTTGAATCATATCTAAAGTGGTGGTATGAGCAACAGGACAGCCAATTTCTGGAGACGCCTCGGCTGATGTTGGTCTCCCAAAGTTGAGCATGTGATTTTGGATGACTTGAAGAACAGGATCGTCTTCACCAGTAAGCGCTTCAATGTTCTCAAAATTAATGAAAATATCAGGATCAAAGTTTTCAGCAGCCTGATTTTCATTGGTAGTAGCAGCCTAATTTTCATTAGTAGCGTTGTCTTCGATGGTGATCACAGTGTTGTCTTTGGTTGTTTGTTCTTCGACCAAATGGTTTTGTTGGTTTTCAACAGTGTTTTCATCTTCATCGACAAGTGTATACGAAGTGATTCTCGTCTATTTCTTTTTCTTTCCATGGGAGCTGGGAGAACCTTTTTTTTTTCTTCGAAGACGGTTCTTGATCTTTCCCTTCTTTGATTGGTGAGAGGGTTTTTTTGCGATTTTTCTTTTTTAAAGCTTTGGCTTCGATGTATTTGAAGGGCTAGCACCGGATGTGTTAGCTGTCTTTTTACCTTTCTTCTCTTTGATAGTTTTTTCTTTCTTCTTTTTTGGAAAATGACTCTCTGATCTGTTGCGAATAGGAAGAAATACTTTACAATCATGATGAACTAACCTTTTGCAGACAATCTTTGAATCCGGCTCTGACATCAAATTTTGAGTTAGCAAGGCAGCTTCTGAGATTGGGAACATGTGGCAGTTGAGGAAATTGATTTGCTGGAAGGTAGTATGGAACGCATTATTCCATTCTTTCTCAGCCCAAGCAACGAGCTTTTGGAAGATCTCTTTAGTAGCCGGTCAACGTGCTGAATAACACCTCGAAATTTTTGAAGTAATCATGCAAGTGGAAAGTTAAGGAGAAATAGGCAAAGAATATATCATAATGTAAAAATTTCGAAGAGCTTACGATTGCTTCTCCAGATGAGATTTAGCTTTGAAGGATTAACATCGAAAATTTCTTTGCCATTCTCTCATGCTGCTGATATAAAAATGATTTTTTGCTTCCAGAATTTATCAGCTTCTAAGAGATCATCAATGATTTTAAGGTCATCCACCAAGGTGAGGTAGTAAAAAGGAAGCTTTGGACCTTTCGACAGTTGAGTTAAGAAGATGAAGTTCTTGATACTGATGGGAACTGAAAGAGTCGAGATGTCATAATCACTAACATAAAGGTGAACCATTGATTCAGTGTCACCTGAATAGGGCACAAGTTGAGGAGTTCGAAGTATTCCACGATCATAGGATCCAGTGGAAACCGAAGACCCCAATTGATGATTTCAGGGTAGACTATTAGCTCATCGTCCTTGTAATCGAAGGGAGTTTCTCCTTGTTTAGGCAGTCGAAGAGTTATATCTTCCATTCCCTATTGTTTTTTAGAGCTGAAGCTTGGCTATTTTTATAATAAATATATCGAACTTTTTTTAAAGCAATGATATACTTAGCATCAAGACCCCTTAAGTTTCCACCAATTGTTGGTCTTTCTTATTCAAAAATAAAGCAAGTTTCTGTTTCTTCTTGAGGCTTATGGGTATTTGCTGAGTTCCCATTATCGGATTCAACTTCAGCATCGGTTTTGGTAGCCTCGAAATCAACTTCGTTGGCCTTAGATGTTTCTTCTCGAGGATATTGGGGTAATGGATTAACATTTTTTGGTAAAGCGTTATTTGTTCGAAGAAGAACTTTAGTATCTGGATTCGAAAGGGAAAAAGTTGGGTTAATTTCTTATTCGTCTCCCATGGCAATGAAAGTTTTTCTTCTTCTAATTATGGAAGAATGATTCGAAGAGGAAATTTTTTACTTTTGTCTTAAAGGAGAAATGTTACTTTGAGATGAAGAGGCTCGAGGTATTTTAGGACCTTTGATTTTGGATGAGAAATGGTTTTCGAATAAAGGAGAAGGAGGAATAGCATGAGCTTTAGTTGGATCGAAATTACCATAATAGGTTATTTCGGTGGTGGTTCCAACATGAGCGTTATTGATTAATCCTGCAGCTCTATATTCCTCTGCTCTTTGAGCAATACAGAAGTAGTCGTACGATCCAAAGACTAAGTTGTTATTAAGTTCTGGAGATTTCGATTTCTTGGGTATGTTAGCCTTGGATTTTCTGGTTGTTGGTTTCTTTCTCATAAACCAGATAAAGGTTTATCGGAGAATATGAAGGTTGACCGGAAAGTTTGGTTTTTTCTGATGTGTATACTGGGAAAAATGTGGAACACGATGAAGATATCCAAGTGCTTTGAATTTTCTCTGAAATGATCTGTGTTATGAGAATGAAAAAATGAGGTTACTGATTGAATTTATAGAAAGAAGATGAGACGTGTGAAGATTAAAAGACTCTGATAGCGATGGGGTATAATACAAAATGTTGAGAGGATTAAGAGTTTGATTTCTGTCAAACTATGTATCTAGCTATGGGTTTAATAGTTATAAAGTCATGATGGATTCGAATGGCTATATGAAACGGTTACTTTTGTATACTATTTGGATAAAAGTCGATGAGTATATTTTGAATATTTTTAAAAGTTTAACTTCCACATGACTCGAGGAGTTTTATTTTCATAGTGTTCCGAAGAGGCTTATTGGCCTCAGGAGTTTATATAATTTTAGTCACTTCTGATTGGTTTGTATTTTTTACCCCGCTTCGAATGGTTGCTCGCTGTTTCTAGTGGTTGCTTTGAATGATTGCTTCGAGTTTATTTTGCAACAACTGACATGGCATATGGAAGAATTCGAAGACATTTTAGTTCTCATTCATGTACTGACATTTTAGTTCTTATTCATGTAAATAATATAAATTTAAGGGTTAAACTGTAAATAATGTAAGTTTAGTCCTGAAATTACATGTAATATAAGTTTTAAAGAACATTTGTGATTATGTATAATTATTGAGGACTAAATAACAATTTATCCTTTTTTGTAACATATTTTACTTTTGAGACTAAGTTTTGGCTCCTCTATACAAAGGGCAAGGCTACTCTAATAAAGGGGTTGAACACTTTTTTTACTAAACTAATTTGTACTTGAACTTTCTCTCTCTTAAAACTCTCTAACTCTTTCTCTCACTAGATTTTTCTTATAACAATTGACTAAGGTGAAAACTTAACTCATTAGTATTAGTTTTCTACCTCCCATTAGCCAAGAAAAATTTTAAAATCTGAATCTCAAACCAGAATAATAACTCTTTCACAATTAGTAGTGTTTATTATCACATTCGGCCCTCCGCACCTTAAGTCTCATGTTCCAATATCGTACAGAACAAACACAATATCTCCATACACTCCTTCATTGTTTTGTGCAATGACTTTCCGGAATCCACCAATCATATCTTGATGAATTGTCCTTTCTTCCGACTCATTAGGGAGACCTCGTCTAAAAAGCTTAAGTTCTCTTACCGGCCTCAAATTGCTCATCTTGGCTATATATTGTAAGTGATTGGACTTCTTTTCCTAACAACATGAGTTATCTTTACACAATATTTTTTGTGTGGTCGTCCATTTTATCTGGTGTGGTCTTCTACTATATATGACAAGAGAGAAATGGAAGGATATTCATGAACACCAATTTTTTGATTCGTCAATCTCTCGTTGCATCTTCTCGAACCTCCGCCATAAATTCCACGAATTAAATATTTTTTTGACCAAATTAAATACTAGTTTAGTCTATTGCTTTTCATGTTATTTATTTAAATGCATCCACGACATACAAACGTCGTGGACTTCTTATACTGCATTTTGTCTTTCTCTATTTTGGTTTTGTTATATTTTTTCTAAATATTGTTTTTGTCGTTCCTCACTATACACATAATATATTTTTCAATTTTAAATGTACTTTTATCTTAATCTATTCTTAAAAACGGAAATATAACGAGGTTTATTCATCTTGTTTTTTTATTGGCGTTTGCTTAATTAACATATGAAAGGATAGTGAGCTGAATTAATAATACCCACACTAAACTATGCCGCGAATAAGTTGTCATCCTAATTATGGCGCGCTAGAGCTTAAAACGACACCAAGTCGAATTATAATAATGGAAACAAACAATATGTGTTTTCTTCTTCTTCTAATTAATCCACATCAACGGACAGAGGCACCACTTCAACGGACAGATGCACCACTACTCTATTTATATAGATAAATACAAAATGAGGGTTAGAATTTGTTTATAACATTTTCACATACGATATATTTGGCAATCTTTTATATATATACATAAGTGTAACGTGTTTGTTCTTCTAAAATATTCGGACATTTGTAAAACTTGGATTTTGAATACAGCAATAATTATATTGGCATATGTTTGTTCTTTTAAATATTTGGATATATGTAAAATTTGGTTTCCGATTACACCAATCACTATTGTAGAATTATTGATGACATTTGATTTGGTTAAGAGGTATTGTGATACGATTATATGAGCATAGTTGGATTTATAAAGATATGTATTAGACAAGATTTGTTGGAACTCTTTAGTATTAGAGGTGGTATTTAGTTACACAGACGTTTGTTGATTCTAAAGGTAGAGGCAAGTGGTAGAAGATTGGTGATATTATATAGAAGAAAAATATGTGATTACCGAAGCGAGTTGTTCCAAAGTGTTCTGATATAAAGTGAGATGGACCGTAGCATCACTGTTGGACTGAAGCGGAGTATTCTATTTGTTAGGTCCCATATATTAATTGGGTCTCATATTTTTGTCTTCCTGTATTAATTAGATTTCCAATATAAATTGGGTCTTTCATATTACTTAGGATTCGCTATTTATGAGGTTTTTTTATATTAATGGATGATGATTTATTTTAATTCATTAATGGGCTTTAATTTGGAGTGTCCGATGAATAATTAGGGTTTTATCTAAACCTATAAATAGATGAAGATATTATGGTGCAATGTGTGATGCGGTTGTAAATATAAAGAGTCGATTACGCGAGCTGCATATTTCCTAGAAGAGTGAAATAACTCTAGGTCTTTTGAGAGATAAGTGAGGTGAGACACACACACACACACTAAAGAGAGGGTTATGTGAATCACATCATCTTTTGTTACAATGAGTGTTTGAGTCCTCTATGTTTGGAGACTCTTTATGAAACCTTTTATTTATAAAATAGTGCATGTTGCCCGTGAATGTAGATTTTCCTCACAATACAAAGCACGTTAAATATTGTCTTGTGCACTTAGTTTTATTATGCTTTCTTTTATTTGTTGTCCGTCTTGAACATGGTAATTAGATCGTTCTTCAATAGGTTTGTTTAATCGTATACCGGTTCTTGCCTTCGGCCGAACGATGTCTTGGTTTCTCAACAAGTGGTGCGATGAGCGTGGAGCAACAATAGAAGGAGTATATTGATCGCCATCTGTAAGTTTGAGAAGTAAATCTCGCCTGGAAACCAAAAATCTATTAAAGATGAGTTACATGAAGCTTAGCCTAGAAAAATTTGGCAGATCAAATAAATTCAATCTCTGGAGAATTGAGGTTAAGGCTTACCTAGTATAAAAAAGAATTGGCGGCCGATATCGATGATAAATCTACACCGTTTGATTTCGTGGTATCGTCTAAAGCTCATAGTACCCTCAAATTGAGCTTGGGAGTTGAAGTGCTACGCGAGTATCTGAAGTACCTACAACGTTGGGGATATGTAATTGACTAGAGGCCATTTACATGAAGAAGTTATGGGAAAACATATTGTATATGAATAAACACCTACGCACTATTGATGGATAATTGCACAGAGATCTGAAGATAACCTAGATGATTACAATTAAATCATACACGACTTGAATATAGTTGGTGTGAAAGTGGAGGAAAATGATCAAGCAATAATAATCTTGAGTTTTGTTCCAAATGAGAGGGACTGGGTGTCAAGGGTCATTCGGGAAAGAGAGATTCAATTAAGAGGAGAGGAAACTCTCAGTCAAATCCAAAGAGGTTGGGACGGGTTCAAAGGTTATTTATTTTATATACAAGAAAAAAAAATATAACTTGGAACTTCCCAAAGAATAAAAATGGCAACAATTATCAAAAGACAAAAGCCGGAGATGTAGCAATGGTGTGTGATGATTATGAGTACGTTGATAGGGTTAATGACTTCTTATTCTTGTATGTACAATGATAAATGAGGGTGGGATTTTGGTGCGTCATTTTAGGTGACTTCCAATAAGCATTGATTTGAAGATCTGTGAATGCTTGATGGTGGAAGGATTATCCTCAAGAATTATGAATCCTACAATTTCAAAGGGATTGGAACGGTACGACTCAAGTTGTTGACATGAATTAAAAGAGTCATTAACAACGTATGGTACGTACCTGAAGTTAAATGTAACCTTTTTTTTATTGGATGTTAGATGAGGAAGTGTTTACCTATAAGGTAAAGAAGGCTCTTATCCTTTGAGTGATAGGTTAGACGTTTAGATTAACCGATGGTTTGTGACATGTGATATCTACAGGGACTTCTGTAAGACCTTATGATTTACAAGAAAAAAACATCTATATTTTTTGTTTAAAATATAGTATATTAGTCTAGAGACTACCTGAAATAGTGGTACCGATATTTAATTTTTTCCTTTGGAAAGTTTTATTAAATTTGTTTTTTCTCCAGAAATAACCAAACTTGGGCCTCGCGACGGTCATCAACTTCTTCGACATCGAGCGAGATCCTTTATGGATGCAAACATAACGCTGTTTAAAAGTACTATGATATCTATTTACCACTCATACCTTACCATTCATTATATACCTGAGACATTGATGTATAGTTGAATCAGAAGCATGCATTTCATCGAGCCATGACCGGTCCATAATAACGTTATAAACATTCGGGTTGTCAACCACCTTAAATTACGTATTTAATTTTTTTTTGTAACTCCCTATTTAAATATAGACATTGGTATATAATGTTCAAGAAGTTTTTCATCTTCTCATGTGAAACCAATTATGGTCCTATAGGACTTTCAGTAGGCCTAAGGGTTCTTCACTATGTTAAGCGTTTTATTTAAAATTATGTTTCTTGAACTCCCAGTTTCTATCAAGATCATTCTTACTTCGACATTGGAAATGGAAGTAATAATTAGTATGACATCACTATAAGGTCCAACCACCCCTCAGATATCGCCATTAGTAACAATAATTGACAAATAATAGGCTCGGTGAATATGAGCCGAGTTATATCCCTTGTACTGATACTCATGTTCAGAGGCATGCCTCTTCTTAGATTTATTAGTGCTTTTGGACAGTCTGTCACCTCCCAGGAATAGTTATGACTCAATCTCGGTGTACATCAAAATCTCATCAAACCCTATTTTTGGGGATCGACTAGAATCTCAAGGAAATATGGGATAACCATAGCACGTTATTTTTTGGATTGGGTTGTCAGGGCCTCGAGCCTCCTAGTCTCAGGATTAACTTCCTTTCAAACCCCAGTAGCCTTTATTTTGAAAAATAAAATCATTTTTCCATATTCGATGAGAGTTTAGATCTCCCCAATTAGAACCTTATAATATCGAATATATCGGTTGATGTCATTGTGATATTTGTAGAACTTATTAGCATTTATTTCTTCCCTTGGTGCAACCATCAGTCTGGATTTTGGAAATGTGCATAAGTTTTATCTTTCTGATAGATTATAGATATGCTTCATGTTAACTCGATAAAATTATTTTTTATATTATCAAGGTTTCGAGGTATTCAATGATATGTGTTATTTGTTTCGAGCCCCTCTATGTCCCTTCGGTCAGCTTGGCATCTCGGTGGAGGGTCTTCCTTTGACGATTTCATAAACCTCTGATTGGCTGGTGCAGGAGCGCTCGGGTTTATATGGGTAATCTGATAGGGTTAGGATGGTTGTTGGCCAAGAGAAGGCCTCAAATGGTAGGTTATTATTGTCGATGATACAACGGGGCTCAAATGGGTTTGGGTGGACAATTTGGTCCAAATTTTAAACACACAGTCTCATGTACCTTGATTTAGGACTCAAGTTGGGCTAATAAAGCCTTAAACAATAGATCATTTGTTTCCATATGGTATAATTTTCTACCAAAATCCCTTACAATATCTATTTTATGAAATAAGTACATAATACAACCTCATGACAATCGTCAATACTACACCCCGTTTAATGAAATCACTCCTAACAAATTGGTTTAGGAACATATAAGCTAATGTTTTAAAGATTCATATTGACTCTGTAAGTAGTTGGTTGGACCATGTAAGGCTACCTCCTTTAAAATTCAAGGAGAAATCCGTACAAAGTGACAAGTTGTTGCCTCTGAAACTCAACATCATATTTTTAAATTGTTCAGGATCTCTGGATCTACCATACTTAACCATATTGTATTGATTGGATTTTTTGGGTAACTCTCTCACTAATATTTTAGGTTTAAAAATGACCTAGCCATGCTAGACATATGAAGATAAGAATAGCCCTCACTTTTATCATTTTACCCCAGATGATGAGTCAAACCTTGATACATTTTTGGGTAAGGATGGTTAGAGCTCGGGTAGTAAGGATTATGATAATAAGGAGGTTGTTCAAAATAGTTATGGTAATACTCTTTGAACCCCGATAATGCCCCTTCAAGTTGTAACATGAAGAGGCCATTGAAAGTTTTGTTGAGCTGACAACGAAGGTAGATGCATGAGATGTTGTTGAGGTTGCACATAAGGTTGCATAAGTTGGGAAGGAAGTTGGATATGATGTTTCCAAGCTCCTAGAGGTTGGCCCTGAGTTGGTTTTTTGGCTTAGAAACATGAGATAAGGTTCGAATTTCATCCTACGTATTAAGAGAATGATCTTTTGTAACCGAATAGTATAACTAGACCTCAAACTAAGGATCTTAGTACGTAATTTTTATTTTTTTTATAACCGTTTAAAAATTAGTGTTGGGTGAAAATCATAATATTCACAAGTATTGGCCATAACCGAAACTTAGGCTGTAATTGATGAACACCTACAAAAACAGTATGAAGTAACAAGCTTTAGATTTGTACTCTTTCAAACAAGAATCTACTTTAAATTAAAGTAAATACTTACTACAAGAGATTTAACATGGTTCGGACTGTGAAGTAATCTTACATACATGGACTACATACACAGATTTTATATTGAAGAAGGTTGCAATATGACTCTCTCAAATATAAATAACACAAAATCTTCTTCTATTACAAAGAATATTCAGTTTACAAAATGAACTATGGATCTTAGTGTTTCTCTCATGTTTATCTTATACATTTCTTATTACTGTAAAACGAGATAAAAGTTTGAGACTTTCTCTCTTTAGTTAATGCTCTCTCGACATTTTTTGCAACAATTTCATACATTTTCTATGTTATATATAGAATCATTAACCAGTGAGATGAATCCAAAAGCTCACGATAGCAGTTTAAAACTTGTTCAATCATATAATCGAATGAAATTGGCAATGCATCCATAATATTTGTACGGTCGTACACTACATCATGTTATGACACCACCAAAATCTAACCAAAAATCTATGTATCTTGTACTATCATGTCCATTCATCAAGTATGCCCAGATCAATGGTTACATGATCAATGACTATGAATAAATTATCAATTTTGTATTATTCAACATATTAGTAAATTAGTTTCCTCTAGATTCACATTGGTATCCTCAAAAACCTTCGACACTTAATTCTAACTTCACTTAGCTACAACTTCAGCACTAAGTTCAGCCTTCAGTACTTAGCTACAACTTCAGCACTTGGTTCCAGCTTCAATATTTGGTTCCAGCTTCAACACTTAGTTCCAACCTTTGATACTCAATTACAACTTCAAAATTTAGTTACAGATTCAACACTAAGTTCCAGCACTCGACACTAACTTACAACTTCAACACTTGGTTCCAGCTTCAACACTTAGTTTCATTTTTTATATTTAGTTATAGCCTCTGATACTTAGTTTCATCTTTAACATTTAGTTCCAACTTTCAGGACTAAGTTCCACCATTTGACACTTAGTTACATATTCAAAATTTAGTTATAACTTCAACAGTAAATTACAACATTCAACTTTAAGTTCTAGTCTTCAATAGAGGTTCTTCCTCAATCACTTTAAGCCTATACTTAACAATTATCCACCTAGGCTCACAATGACTCTAGCATTCATTCAGGCAATGCTGCAATCACTCAAAAAAACATACAGTCCACGTGCATCTTCAGATGGATCAAGTCCCATGAAGTTTATTAATTCAATTTTGACATTTTCCAGCACATAATTCTTCTAACCTTCTTTATGCAAGAACGAAGTAGTAATATCCATCCAACCTAACTCAAGATCAGATCGAGCAAACTTGATAACCAACTTACAAAATATCATTGTTACTCCTCAGTTTCAACATCTGAAAAATCTAAACCATCACACTCTCGGTCAAGGGCAAACCTATGCAATGGTTGAACTTTCTTTGCATATACCAACCTGTATCGGGCATGAAATCAGATTTAATATAAACATTATCGACTTCATCTTGATGATCAAACTCCACCTATACTCCAACTCCACTATCAACAGTATTATCTGTATTGCTACCCTTTGCGATCAATGGCCTTTTAACTCTATTGAATACCATCTCCTTATTAATTAAAGCCTTATCAATCCTAAAATCTGATGTACCAGAATGACAAAAAGAAACACTGATAAATAAAACTTTAATCCAAAAGTAATATGATAGATGAAACCTTAATCCAATGATAACAAAGACTGAAACTTTGAGTGATAAAAAAATATTATTTCAAAAACTTATTTAAAACTTAAGGCATAAGATGCCTTATATAAGAGCTAATCAAAACCTTAAATTAAAATACAAGAAAATAATATAAATGTCTCAAAATAAAATAAAATAAAATCTTAATATAATTAGCTTGATTTGAATAATATAAGATATTTGAACAAAATAAAATAAAATAAAATAAGGTTTTTGTTTAGGCTTCTGAGTTACATCATCCTCTCATGGTTGACAAGAATTCGTTTACTACTTCTAGTACTATTTCTTTTAATGCTATTAAAATCCCAATTATTTCATAAAACCTCACCAATAAAATTTAAAAACTTTATTCTCGATCTCTCATTCCTCTAAATTATTTTAGTATTTAAATTCATCATGTAATGACACCACCAAATTTGAATTAATGATGTTGTACCTTGTACTATCTTGTTTATTCATCAAATATGCTTAGATCAATGGTTACTTGATAAATGGGTGAGAAGAAGTCATCAATTTAAGATTCTTCAACATTTTAGTGAATCAATTTCTTCTAGAATCCAAACACAACATTTTATGCCTTTGTACATCTCTCTAATAATCGATACTTTAGATGCACCTATTTAAGATGAGTCCACGTGTAATCGTTTTCTTATTCTAGTTGTTAGAAGCATATCATTTACTCTCTCAAATAAGGTTTGGTTTATATTCTCAATTATTTCATCTCTCATAGTACTTTTCAAGGTTCGGCGCCTAAAATACCAAATTTAGAACAATAGCTAGTGAATGCTCCACATTCAGAGGTTCCAAGCCATTATTAGTTCTTAATTTCTTCAAATACTTCATGGATTAATTCTTCACTTGTTACGGGAAACCCTTAGAGTCATTCAACTGCATCTTGGTAAAACCATTCCCAACACTAAACGTATTTTCCACTACAAACTCTTGTATAATTAAAAATACTATTAGTTTGGTGAGTCTACATGACAACAAAAAAGACCCAAAATCGACCAGCTCCACCCGTATGCATAAACTACTCACCATCCAATATGCATAAATATAAAAGGATTCCATAAATTTCAGGGGCATGCCTCATATTTGTTTTATAACTTTTTAAAGTCTAGTGGCTAGCTTGACCCTTATAATTCTCATTTCCTTCACAATAAAAATTTTATTATTCCCCAACATGACTTCACCATCTTAAAGCATATTCATGTTTTTAAACTAATGTTTGTTGGAATTCATATGGAATAAATATTTGGAACTGAGAACCAACTTGTCATCGTACCTCCAAAAAGAAGTCACAAAAACATAAGTATGTTCATAGTTATCTGAGACCATTGCATCATCTTCGACTTCATGCTTTAAATAACTATTTGCCTTTTTCCTCTGAGGATATTCCATATTGATAAGACCCTACCTTTTTTAGCACCAACGTCTCACCATAGAACGAGTAAACTTATTTTTTGAATCTATTAATCTAGGGATCTTCTTCGTACTTAATCATTCTCCATTAGAGTCACTCTCCAAACCAACCATTGTCTGAAGATCCTTTATATTCATAACACTCTTTGTTTTAGCCACCGTAAATGAATATTTTCTATAGAGTATGATGTTAATAAAGTGCTCTTTCAGACAAAGAACTCGAGAGGATAATTACTTGATCATCATCTTCAACCTTGACACCAACCGCATTCCAATAAAAAATATTTATATTAAAATTGTCTAAGTGTTTTTAGATCTCCTTACTACCATCTATTATTAGCATATATAATTTCTTACGAAGATACAGTCTATTTGCTAAAGATTTTTTTATGTATATGACTTTAATCTTACTTTAAATCCTCATGGCCGAAGACCTTTTATACACCTCTTAAAGTACATCATAATTCAAACTCAAAAATCAGTACATTATGGGTCCTAGACAACACTTAAATATAAATATCTTATGTATCTTTCTCATCAATGGAAGTAGAAATCCTAGTTTCACAAAAAACATCATGAATTTAATTCTCCGGAGATTAAAGTCATTATCTCTAGTGCATTTATCAAGATCAAACTTCAAAAACTCATCTTTATTATTGTGTTTGATTTTCTAGTGAGATTTGAATCTATACTCTCAAAATTTGAAATAATTTTCATCATTCTACCTTGTGTTTATCGCCAATAACAAGCATGGTTATAGAGACTTATGTTATAATTGAGGAACATGTACAAAAACTGTAGAAAATAACAAAGTTTTGGTTCTTTACTATTTTAAATAAAAAGACTAACAAGAAGAAACATTAAATTAAAATCAAATATACAACACAAGAGATTTAATGTGGTTTAGATTATGAAGAAATCCTACATCTACGGGAAACATACACAATTTTTATATACAAGAATGTTACAAGAAGACTCTCTCAAACACAACTAACATAATATTATTATTTTGTTATAAAACAAGTTCAGCTTATATAAAGCACTATGAATCTTATTTTTTTGAGTATTTATCTTCTAAATGAATTCTCTCTTTAAAACCAGAAAAGCTTAAGAATGTCTCTCTCTAGCTAATGATCTCGAAAAGTTCAACAACAACTTCATACCTCTTTCATACTATATATATATAACACTGATGAGTGAGCTGGACCTCCACGCTTATGATAGAAACTTATAACTTGTTTTCTTAGACAACCAAACATAAACAGTGTTACAACCCTAACTTTTGTATGGTCATACATTAACACCATCAAATATGACACCTGACATTATTGTACCTTGTACTATATTTTTCTTTCCTCAAGTATTCTCAAATCAACGATTACTTGATCAATGACTGAGAATATTTAATCAATTTCAGATTCTTCAACGTATTAGTGAATCAATTTTGTCTAAAACCACATAGATACCATCAGAAGCCTTCAAATATATGTTTGTGCACCTTTGGTCTAACAGGTATTGACCTTGTATCTTTGGCTCCAACAGAAACATAACACTTGTATTTGATAAAGCTTATCCTTAAGTTCCAGAAGATGTCTTTACACCTAAGTTTTGGTTTATGATATTACCGATGGATATTCAGAAACTATAACCCTCGAGCATTGACTTACACACCTTCAATCCTAAAGTTCAGCCGTCATGCCTTAGTTACTTTGCTTCAACTTCAATATTAAGTTACAGCTTTATAACTTGGTTTAAGCTTCAATACTTAGTTCCAACTTCAATACTTAGTTTCTTCATTCGACATTTAGTTACAACTTCAATATTTAGTTACAACTTCAACGTTAAGATTTAACCTTCGACACTTAGTTACAACTTCAACACTAAATTACAGCTTCATCACTAAATTATATCATTTGATACTAAGTTTCAACCTTCACTAGAGCTTTTGTCGCATTTACTCTAAACATGCACTTACTATTTATTTTCTATTAGCAAAATATCTTCTTTTGATATACCAATTACAGTTATGTCTTAACCAAATTAATATATAACATGATTAAACCAAAATGACACGCATTAATTAATGAGAAATTACATTTCAAGTACCCACTCAACTATTATATGATCATCTAGTACCCAAGTTTCGTTTTATTACCTCTTAATACCCATCTCAACTATTAAACTCTCACTTAATACCTAACATTATTTTAATACCCTAACTACCCTCACCATTCATCAACAACCACGTAACCAAAATTTATCTTTTACTTTCTCTTATTATTTTATTTTTTATAAGATCCATATCTTTCAAACCAGAGCTCGAAAAATATAAATGAAAGTACCATAGTTTTTTTAAAATGAACAAAACTAGATTCATTGATAATATTTTTTGAATTTTTTTAGAAAATAAAATTTCACCATTAACAACTCTCAGGAAATAGAGAGAGTTGCAAACAACTCTCATGAAATCGAGAGAGTTGCAAACAAATCTCAGGAAATCGAGAGAGTTGCACACAAATCTCAGGTTAGTTTTTCAAACAACTCTCAGGTTAGTACTGGTGAAGGTACCAGCGGATCGGGAGTATTTTTGTCCAAATTTTAGATAGAGGTACCGAGTGACACTATCTTAACTTTAGATACTATTGTTGAGTAAGTATTTACATGTACTTCTCTATTAATTAATTAATATGTAATACTAAAGTTTTAGTGTAATAAAAAATATATTGGTCAATTGTTTTAATTTTTATGCATTTTATATTCATACATATCGTGCACTTTCTATCTTATACTTTATCAACCAATAAATTATTATACTTTATCAACCAATAAATTAAATTAATGATGGATACCAAAATAATAATATTTTATATTAAATTTTAAATTAGAAAAAAATATAATAAATAATATAATAATTTAGTACGAGTGTAATTTAAATCTTACACTTTAAATAGTAACAAATTTTTTTTATAATTTTAATTTATCTCGATATGAATTTTATAACATATTAAATGAGTATGTATATTTTAAAAGTTAAAAACTATAATATTATACGTATGATAAGCTTGCTTTATTTTACATTTTTAAATGTGTATATAATATGTAATTAAATGCAGATATGCTATATAATTTAATTATGAGATATAATTAAATTTTATGGTTTAAAATATTAAAAAAAAATTATATTCTAAGTTGTGAGAATTTTGTTATAGCTACTAAAATGGATGTTGAAATTCATGTTTTCTGGAAATCGGGCATCGGGGATATTGATTTTTGGCTCGACAAGTGGTGTAAAAGTACAACTTTGATTATCCTATCCTACAATGAAGACAATGCTTGGTATCACTTTGAAAATATCAAAGCTTACTCGGATGAAGTTGCCTGTAATCTTGACATATTAAAGACTCTTTTTACTCTCTCGACATTAGAAATATACATGATATTTCCATCAAAGACTAGGTGAAGGACAATGATATATATAATTATCTAACAATGTTTTATTCAACATCATGGACACCTCAAACTTTATTAGGACTAAACACAATCAGTCCAATTTATTCAAGAAACTTTGGAATAATATAACTCATAGTAAATGTTCCTTTTGCTATTGGAGGATTGTTAATAACTAGATTCCTACTGATAACATCCTCCAGAAAAAACATTTCAATATAACCTCTTAGTGTCAAAGCTATTAGAATATTTAAACAATAAACCATATTATTGTTAGTTGTAATAAGTTTTGGGGAATAAGGAATTACTATGATAGCCTTTTTGGCATTAAAATTGGAAAGTTTATGACTTATATTCACTTACTAAGGTCATGATTCTGGTCTACTTCCAAATAAATCCATATTAGAACAATAAAACCTGTTATTATAAGTTAGGTTATATGGAAATCTAGGATAGTTCTAAAATATGTCAGTGGGATCAAGATACTAAGGCTGCAATGTAGATAAGGTGTATTAATCATTTAAACTTTGCTAGAAACATGTCTATTTTAAACTGGTCTCCTCTCTCATCTCAAATACATAAACTAAATATCGATGAATCGTGTCTAATAACAGGGACGCCAGTGGGGTTGGTCTTTTGAGAGACTACTATGGTAACATAACTAAAGTCTTTGGTAGGTTGTATGCTAAAACATCTCCTATGGTTGTTGAAGCCAGAGCTCTCTTTGATGGTTTATTTCTTTGTAACTGTCTGAATCTTGAAAAAAGTAGACACTAAGACTGACTCTAAAATTCTTGTTGACCTTATTAATTCTGACAACAACCCATGGACTCTTAATCCTTATTTAACTTGTTGTAGTTGCCTTATATCTCCTAACATGAATTTGAATCACATATTGAGAAATCAAAACAATGTGGATGACTAGTTCGCAACATTGGCTTTGAAATGAAAAATGAGACTTGATTTTAATCGTGCTCTAGCTCCTAATCACCTAAGAGATTTAATTTTTCTTGAAAAAATGTCCACTAGTTATATTAGATCAAATACATAAGGCTATCAATAAGATTATATATTAAGGTTTCAATATCACATTTTGATACTAATAATGCTCTGCAGGTTTAAACCTGACTAGCCTTCTAAGTTTATTTTTGCATAAATATTCATTTCCAGGTTAACTCAAAGAACATCCATTTGCGGTAGCTATCAAATTGGCATCAACTCTCATAAATTTATTGAAGTTTGGAAACAAAGTCAGCCTTACCTATTATTGGTCTGCCAATCCTATCTCCTGGTGAAATTTCCTGTCTCAAGATCTACTGATCATTTTCTTTCACTCAGATAGCTTCAATTGGCACATCTTCCTATTATTTTTAGATGTCTCTCTCATGTCCATAATTAATTAAAGATTCATTAGAGGTCAAAGAAAAATCATCGAATCCTAAAAGTTATCTGCTTATTAAGGTTTCAAGTCCCAAGACTATTGCAGTTCTTTGAGGCATTAAGCCTTTTGGTTGTTCCCATTTTCTTCTCTGGAGCTGCAATATCTTGCTAAACATATTTTTACCCTCTATTCGGTTCATGTTTATATCAATCATATAAGTATCACCAAACATCAGTAGATCGTATGAATGTTTTCTTATGCAATTATGTTCCTCATTGCATTTGTCCATAATCAATTAATGTAGTTCTAATTTCAACATACTATTGAATTTTTAGCTCCTCAAGATAGATTCGTCATCTTTGACCTCAAATTTGGCTTATCGAATCTAGAGGGTTCTTCATCGTGAGTGAAAGAGTTCAAATTTTTAAAAGTTTTTGAGTTAGCACTCAAATTTCAGTTTAGCGCCTTCTGAATATCAAGTTGATCATATACCTATTATTTTAATTCAATATAAGTTATGTTTGATGAAAAAAATAAGTTATAAGAGTTTTGATGTAATCTAATGGCTAAAAATCACCATTATTCTCCCATGTTTTGCTTTTGTATCAAACTAGCCTTTTATGTTCAATTTTATCTTCTACTCGTCTCCTATATTTTAGAAATTTGCATTATTAGTCTCCCGCACATGTGAGTACTGAGAAGCTGGCATGTGACAACTTAAACTTTAACATTTTATCTCACTATTGGTCCCCAAAAATCTAAAACCCTAATTCAAGAAACACATAGTTTTTCTCCTAAATCCCTAATTCGAGAGCCACATTCTTCAGATTTTTGGGGGACTAACAGTGAGAAAAAATATTGATGTTCGGGCTGTCACGTGTCAACTTCTCAATACTCACATGTTCGGGAGGACTAATAATGCAAATTTCTAAAATATTGGAGATTACTGGGAAACAAAAGTGAACATAGGGAACTAGTTTGATACAAACGCGAAATATGGAGACTAATGGTAATTTTTAGCTTAATTTAACTTATCTAACTTGATCAATAAATATCATCATAGAGATATTATTAAATTAAAATTCACATGTGAATAAAAATTAGAATAATTTATTAGTAATCGTTTAATATTAAATTTATATATTAATAATTAATTAAACTTTAAATAAATACGGATAATTATTTCATGATAAATTAATATTTACTAGATTAATCACCTAGTTGTCTCGAACAATCCTAATCCTTTTTCTCTCTCTTGTTGTTTGTGTTTTTTTAATGTTATATTTTTCAAATCATATCTCCAAAAAAATATCTAAAAATACGATTGATATTTTTTTAAGACGAACGAAACTATATCCATAAAAGATATTTTTTTGAATTGTTTTTAGTTTTAGAGTTACATGTAATTTTGTTGCAAAATAAGTCATGAAAAAATACGTTAAAATTGCAGAATTACGTGGAATTTGGTTGCAAAATACGTCTGAACAAAATAACTATATTTTAGTTATGGAATTACGTGTAATTTGGTTGCTAAAAAGCGACTCGATTCCAGTTGTGAAATTATGTGTAGTTTGGTTGCGAAAAAGTAAATTTGTTCCATTTGTGGAACTGCGAAAATAAGAAGAAAATAGTTTCAAGAATAGGACTTTGGTGGCTAAATATGTTTTTTTGTGAGAAAACAAAATACAACTTGTTTTGTGAAAATTATGAAACAACTAATTTTTTTGTAGTTTCTAAAATATATATATCTTTTTTTAATTATGTTGCTAAAATATAACTTTTTCCAGTTGTAGAATTACGTGTAATATGATTACAAAAAAATCATAAATATAACTCATGAATTTTGTTTTGTTCATACTTAAAAAATAAAAATATATATTTATAACGAGAAAGATACTATATTTTAAAAATTAAATAACTAATTGTTAGAAATTATTTGCGAGAAAGATACTATATTTTAAAAATTAAATAACTAATTGTTAGAAATTATTTGCGGTTGTGTCTTCACTAATATTGTTTTTTCTTTTTAAACTAAACCATTTTATTAAGGGAAATTGTACTTAAAGTACCCACTCAACTATTCAATTGTCACTTACCACCCAAGGTTTGATCAATTGTTACTTAATACCCAACTCAACTACCTTATTGTCACTTACAACCTAATTTTATTTTAATACCCTAACTACCGTTAACCCACTATATAAACCTTATTTTCTGTTTTCTTTCTATTTTTTCTAGCTTTTTGAAGATTTGAATTTGTTAGCCGCTCTAACCACCTAACCCTACCAACCACCACGAGCTGGGTTGAAATCACATTTTCCGGTGATCGGAAGCTGCTAAAGGTTTGTTTCTTTATGTAGGTTGTTGTGTTAGACCTGTCTAACCTCTGTTTTATACGTACAGGAGTTGATCGTCGCTTTTTGGAATCTTATAGCTTACAAGTAATCGTGTTGCGAGCTTTTTAGGTAATTACCTACCGATTTCGAAGTTTTTTATTGGTTTTCTCTGTTGGAATAGGTTCTATTCTACTGTTTTTAGATGTCATTGCCTGATTTATAGCTTTTCTCTAATTTTTTTGTTATAGTGATCTGTTATTGTTTAGTTAATATTGTTCGTTATATAGTTATGTCCTTGTTTTCTGATGTTATATTCTAATTTGGTATTGCTTTAGTTTTGTCTTGAATGTGTAGATTACGAGTTTTTAGGTCAGTTAGAGTATTGTATTTCGAAACAAATATCAGGACCGGTGTTACATAGGAATATCAGGATAGGATACGAATAGGTCTATATAGATATACACAATTCGCAAGATAGGATGCGAATTGTTTGATGGTGCAGTAAATAATTTGCACATAGTTTTTGTGACTAATAACAAATATCAGGACTTTTTTACATACAAATATCAGGACAATATGCGAATAGATCGTTGTAGGTATACACAATTCGCAAGATAGGATGCGAATTGTTTGATGCAGTAGTAAATAATTTGCACCTAGTTTTGTGACTAATAACAAATAACTTGTATTGTCCAGGTTAAGAGATGTCTAAATCACGAGTTTGTATTTTTAAATATGGTCACCAAACTGCAATTGTGCCTTTCACGGAGTTTGAAAGCTTCGAAAGTATCCAAGCTTATGTAGAGAACACATGGGAGGAGCTTGCCACAGGTGAGTACCTAATTACTTACTCCTGCGGGGATCACAATAATTGTTTCTTTAATAACCAGAATGATTTTGTTGGGTTGGTGTTATATCTTGATTTGGAGCGTTTAAAACGGGTTAGTTTTCTCATAGAACAACACGTCTTCGATAAGGGTTCTGGTAATAAAAGTTTTGTTGATAAGAGCTCTGGTGGTAAGGATTGTGGTGTAAAGCATAAAGAGCGTAGCTTGATTTTGGGAGAACCATCTCTTGATCAACTAGTTAGCGGGGAGAGTAGTAACGGTTTAGTTAATTCTGATCAGAGGAAAATACAACTTGCTACTGCTGGTTGGGCTGATGCTATTACAGGAGTGGGTCAAGCTTTTGAAGAAGGTGTTGCCGGTCTGAGGGTATCTTTGTACAAGTTTGCGTTAGAGCATGGTTTTTCTTTCAAATACCTGCACAACACAACAAATAAGATCACTGCTTATTGTGAAAATAAGCTCACAAGCGGGTGCAAATGGAGGGTTTATGCATCTATTGACTCAAGCACCGGCCTTATGACGATCAAGAAGTATGTCCCGTACCATACTTGCAGTCATGTTTTCTCCCAGAAGCATAAGCATAAGCGGCACAGGCATTTGACATCAGATTTGATTGCAGAGGAAATTCAGGATTCTCTCCGGACCTGTCATTCGTTGACAGCCAAAACCATACAATCGACTGTCAAACAAGATTACGGTCTTGACATCTCTTATCGTTTGTCATGAAATGCTTTAGAGAAGGCTAGGAGGGGAGTTTTTGGAGATAGTTCAAGTTCTTTTAGTTTACTAAGCGGATACTTCAAACGCTTGAAGAGCCAGGATATTACTTCAGACTGCCAGTTGGAGTTGTCAGCTGGAAACCGATTCAAGCGTTGTTTTGTAGCATTCGGTTTGTCCCTTAGTGGTTTTCATTCATGCCGTCCAATGTTGTTTTTTGATGGAACCCACTTATATGGAAAGTACAAGGGTACATTGCTCACTGTTGTAGCAAAGGACGGAAACAACAGTTAGTTACATTTATCTAGTTAATGAACGATGTTTTTGTGTGAAAATGCTGATGCAATTTGCAGTAGGTGATGCGAATTAAGCAGTGTTCTGATCCTCACATTTCGTATTTGAGGTTGCGAATTAGGTATTATGCTGAGTAAACTGTACTTACATCGCAGCTTGGGTTAGGTATTATTTAAAGTTGTGACAAACAATTCGCATGACAAGCTGCGAAATGTTTGCATGAGCAATTAAAATGTCACACATATTTCGCATGACAAGCTGCGAATTGTTCCAGGACAGCATGCGAATTGTTTACAGTTTTTAAACGTTTGCATACTGTTGTAGTGTTCATTTGATCTGCCTTTTTCCAGGATTATTCCCTGTTGCTGTTGGTGTAGTTAGCATTGAAGATTGGGACAATTGGATGTGCTTTTTGGGGTGTTTGAAACCACATTTGTTGGATCGCCAGATCACATTTATTTCAGACCGTCATTCTGGTATTGTTAATGTTGTTTCTGTCTTGTATCCAAACTGCTATCATGCGTACTGTTATTTCCATCTCATGCAGAATTTGAAAGCCAAACTGGAACATACTAACAGGGAGTATAAAAAAAAGATGTTGAGTTTCTTCCATCGTCTTGCTTATGCTCCCAGTCAAGAGCTTTTTAAAGATATACTAACAGGTTTTCTATGTGAAGGTGGTGAGAGAATGAGTGATTTTCTTGCAAATTTACCCCCTGAAAAGTATGTGCAGGCTTACGTAAAAGGGAAGCGATACGGCTCTATGGCTTCTACCGTAGCTGAATCGTTTAACAATCAGATTAAAAAATATTGCGGCTTACCAATTGTTGAGTTTATTGATTGGATTAGAGTCTTGCTTATGACTCAAGTTTCACGGAGATACGAAGAAGGTCTCAGCTGGAGTACTAATTTGGTTCCCGAGTACGAGAAGAAGCTAAAGCAGAATGTTGACATGTGCCGAAGTTGGGTAGTACGTAAGTCATCTTCCGCCATGTTCGAAGTCTTTTCGAATCCTGTGGCTGTTGTTAATCTGTTGGATTTCACATGTTCATGCGGATCATGGAAACAAGAGTGTTTTCCATGTGCTCATGCTCTAGCGGCATTACAATACACCGACCAAGATCCATTGACTGTAATAGAACCCTTCTTTACGGTTAAGAATTACAGGGAAAGTTACTCTTTCAGCATACCAGCTATAACTGATTTCGGCGAAGGGTCCAGCGCTAACGATCCTTCTTTTGTTGAAGTTCTGCCTCCGAACGTTAAGAGACGCTCCGGAAGGCCTAAGAAAAAGAGAATCCCTTCTAGAGGAGAAATCTCAACCAAGAAGTTAAGGTGTGGCCGATGTTCGAAATCAGGCCATAACCGGAGGACTTGTGATGTTCCAGTTTAAGGTCAATTCTGGTTGGCCGTATCACATTTCTTTTTGTAGTATAGTTATTGTTCTGTACAGCAAACTAAACATTTGTACATTCCTGTGTTTTTGTATTTGCTATTATTGGAGTTGTAAGCATTTCGCATCCTGTGTTGTGAATTATGTACAATATGTTGATGTATTGTTACAAACATCTATCAGGACTACATGCGAATTATGTACAATTATGTGAAATTTTAGCAGGATGCGAATCGCTAGTAAAATCATATCAAACATTTATCATATCTTACGTTTCGCATGATAGGCTGCGAATTATGGCCAGAATTGTGATGCGAATGGAGATCAATTAAAGTCCTGATATTTGTCATATGATAAGCTGCGAATTGTGATTTAATAAAAATACCAGGATATTCAGTAAGGTTGAAAATAAGTAATATAGCAGGTTAACATGTGAATGATGTGCAAAATGTATTTGGATGCGAATCCTTTATATCATTGAAACTCTATAAACAAGTTGGATTACAAAAAGGAGGATTACAATATTTCCAGAAACTAACAACCGTTTACACATATCACTACAAGCTACTGGTGCTAGTTAGTTGCATTTCAAAAAAACAAAAACCAACTCTAGCAGTTGGTAGAGGATTCATCACCAACTGTTTCCTCTTTCTCCTCTTTGTGCTGATCATCTTTGTCTTTCTCCTCTTTGTCTTCGACTTTCTCTCTCTCTTCCACTTTCTCCTCAGCTTCAATATCTACGTCCATCATGCTTAAAAATTTTGTCTTTGATGGACCAGCTTCGTCTTCCCTCTTCCTTTTGTTGTTTCGAACCTCTGCCGTTTGAGGTTGCACCTTTTCTGGCTGAGGTGCAGCAGGAAGCATTGGAACCTGTTGTGGCTGTGGAACAACTTCCACTGGTTGAGAGTCAGCAGAGTAGTAGTCATCATACATGTCTAGTTCAAAGACAGAGACTGGGCTGGGGGGGTGGTACTGCTGGCATGATCAACTCATCACTCCAGTTAACGGTTAAGGATAACCAGGAGTCACCCAGAGAACCGAGTGAACCAGAGTTTAAGTATGAGGTGGTTGTTGTGGTGGTGGAAAAAGACATGACTGTTTGAATTCGAAGAGAAGAAGAGGTGTTTTTAAAAAAAATATAGAGTTTGGTGTAAAGTTAGCCTTTGGTTACTAGAGGTATTTATAGGGATATGAGGTAATCATTACATAGCCTCCATGTCCAATCAGCATTTAATGAATTATGTACTTGATTAGATTGTTTTTTGTGTGCTCAATGGAGAAAACGTTTACCAAGGCATAAGTCACATCCTGTTCGTATCCTTGAACTTTGTATTTTTAATTTTTTATTTATGCACCAGGCTGCGAACTGGTTTTAAGCTGGTATACCAGGCTGCGAACTGTGTGTGTAGTGATAACCATCTATCAGGTTAGGCTGCAAACTATTTGATGATAAGTTAGGCTGCGAACTGTTCATACAGGTTAGGCTGCGAACTGTTCATACATACCAGAGAAGTCTGCGAATTATTTGGTTGGAATTAATCGAGTATTAATCAACCCTTATATATCAGGTTATGATGCGAACTATAAGCTAAGGAATATTCAAATTTCTGAAGAAGTAATTTGTTTATGTATGCACAACAAAACTAAAAATTACAACAGATGTATTTACAAGCAATACACGAATCAGCCATATGCGATGCGGTCTTTGTCATTTAAAAAGTAATAAAACATTTCTGCTCTGAAGGCAGTTACCATATCTGCATCGTATTTTTTCTGCACTGATCCATCAATAATATCTCTTGCATATTTACAGACAAAGATACCACAGTCCACGGTGCCTCGCCTTTGTTGTGGGATGCCTCTTTCCACTTTCACCTTCCACCCTGTGTATAATAATTAGTGTTAGGAATAAGCACAAAAACAAAAACAGTTGGTGACATACAATTCGCATCTTAGGCTGCGAACTATATGACAATGAATCCAACATAATTCACACCTTATGCTGCGAATTGTATGACAACAAATCTAACATGGGCATGTCACACGATTCGCATCATATGCTGCGAATTGAGTTATGGATAGGCTGCGAAAAAACAATTGATTTACTCACAATTCGCAGCATACCAGATCACAGTTTGCACCATGCATACTTAAAATGTGTTTAAATTTAAGTGTACAGTTTGGAATATTTACCAGTAGTGCAGGTGTCCTTGTGGTGGTGTCTGTGGCATGAAGCTTAGGCAGAAGCGAATTGTAGTTTGAAATTTTCCTGGCATCGATGTCGATGACGAGCAACGTCCAGTGGTTTACACTGTCCTTTGTCTCGGTGCACACTGGAACCATGATGATGTTGGCATCTTTGCGCCCCATCCTAAAAGCCATGTCCACCAAATTTTCTACTTGCCACCATGCTTTCATTTGATGCTGCATCCAAGCAAGAGTATATTAAAATGAGAACATTTTCTGAGAACTTTGTTCAATTTACCTAAGCTAAACTTACCGCAGTCATGCCCAAAATCAGTACGGCGTCATGATGCTCTCCTTTAGCTTTAGTGCATGGAACTTTGAAGTCTGCATCTTCAAGCATCTTTCGAATCCAAGCATCGATAACCTAACAAAGGAGTTGCAGATTTATGTTAAATATAGAATACATATTTGAAACATTGAAAATAGAATTGGTTGACAATTGGATACCTTTACGTCCAGCTACAGTTCTAAAGGTAGTTCCATGACATCACTCGCTTGCACCCTGATCCCGTATGTAAACTTGGACTCTGGTAACTGCCATACCACTGGATCAGGGGTGTCGCTCTCGTAGGCTTTAACTAACTGTATTTTGTGGTATTCTGCCAGATCGATACGGTCAGTTACTTTTGTTTTCTTTGGCCAGTCGTTGTATTCTACTACTGGCGGTTCTCGTATTGTTATTACGAACTCTTCTTCTTCCTCTACCACTTGAGGCTACGTTTGTGTCAGTAGAGTAAAACTTGGCTCCTCTATCTCTTTACTGGGCTCGAGCTTAGTAAATAATAAAAATCAAAAGTAGAAGGGCGTCAGTGATTATAAGTGCAACAAGTCCAAATAGTTCGCATCTTAGGCTGCGAACTGTATGGCTCCAGTTTAATAAATTTATTAGTATCTATCAGGGTAGGATGCGAACTGTTCGAGGTTCCACTGAACAGTTCGCATCCTGCCCTGATATTTGTTTGTAATACCCCAATCAACATTAGACACAAATCTCATGTTATGATGCGAAATCATTATAAGTAGGCCTTACTGCACGGTCAGCGACAACCAATGCCGTTGACTTGTTCGGCATAGGATCTGGATCGTGTCGGCAGAAATCATTAAAGTCATCCTCCGACATGTTCTCCAAAGACCGTTGTATTATAGAATCGTAATATACACTATCAATTTCATTTAAAAATGTCTGTGAAACTTGAGTGTAAATACCATCAACAAAAGCATCGGGTAAACCTACTGTATTATCGTGGGACTCTGGAGCTGGCGGTTGATTTGTTACCGGGCCTACAGTTTGACGTTGGCTTAGCAATTCTGGCTTTGCTGACAGCACCGTTGGTCTTTGAGGTTCCACCGAAGAAGTGGTGTTGTCTTCTAAGGATGGTCCTTCCTGGCTGAGTAGTTCTGTCTTCTCACCGGGATGGACAGGTTTTGACTCTTGAGGTGCTATCTCTTGAGTTACCCTTTCTCTCTTTGCCAAGGTTATCTGTTGCTGCTGTTGTTGTTCTTGTTGTCCTTGTTGCTCTTGTTGTTGTTGTTCTTGTTGCCGGTCTTCGTGTTGAACCTGTGGCTGCTGGGGTTGTGCTGGTGGTGTTCTTCTTGTTGTTGTTGGGGGTGTTCTTCTTGTTGTTGTTGTTCGTGTTGTTGTTGATGGTTGTGTTCTTCTTGGTCTTGCTGTTGGGGTTGTTGTTGTTGTTGTTCTTTTTGTTGCTGTTGTTCTTGTTGCTGTTGTTGTTGTTGTTGCTGTTGTTGTTCTTGTTGCTGTTGTTGTTGTTGCTGGGGGTGTTCTTCTTGTTGTTGTTGTTGTTGTTGTTGTTGCTATTGTTGTTGTTGCTGTTGTTCTTATTGCTGTTGTTGTTGTTGTTGCTGCTAGTCTTGCTGTTTCTGGTGGTGTTGTTGTTGTCTTTCGGTCTCCTATTTCATTCAAAAATAAAAAAAAAAACAAAAGGGTGGAAGGGTTAAGCATAAGTTAATCATTGTTGAGCATGATTCGCATCCTGACCTGATATCTATGTTATACATTCCTAACAATTTGCAGCTCAGCATGCGAATTGTGTAATAACCAACCCACCAATTTATTACATAATTCGCAGCTTAAGCTGCGAAACGTTTGGACATGACTACACAAGAGTCCTGATATTTGTTTAATAACATCATATCATCTACTTACATTATCTACCTCCTCTGTATGTGTCTCCATGATGGGTGAATTGTGGGCATCATCGTCCCTTTCTTCCGGCAGTACTCCATCAGCATGGTGCTCATCAGCATTAGACACGGATGCTTGCTGATCAGTGGATTCTTCTCTCTCTGGAAGTGCTGCTCGTACTTGCTCTATTGGGCTTTCAATACGGCAAATTGGCTGAGAGATATTATTGATGGGTATGGCTATATACACCCAATTCGGGTTTAAGTATACCCAAAATCAACATTTGACTTTCGTTTGACTTTTTTTGACATTTTTACCCTCCATCAGAAAATTAATATCTAAACAGCCATTAAGTAAAAAAACTACTAAGTGTATCCTGAGTATACCCAATTCACCAAAAGTCCTATTTCGCTATCTATACCCAAACAAACACTTTTCTTTGCTGAATTTAGTATCCAAATAGTATAGTTTTCATAAAAAATTTGAAACCTAATTCAAACTTCCTAAGAAAATCAAGAAAATTCAAACTAAAACACAAAATTGATCATGACCGAAGCAGAACTAGGGATCAGCGTGGAGGAGTTGATGTCGCTGGAGAGAAGGAATGATGAATTTTTGCCGGAAAAAGAGATTGAGTCGCCGGAGAAGGAGACATGGTCGCCGGAACAGCCACCACCGTCGCCGGAAAAGGTAGTCACCAACCCGGTGGCCAATGCACCATCGGTTCCAGGCCATGGAACCGATGGTGCGTAGGGCTGCCACCGGTCGGTTCCACAGCCCCAGCACCACCGGTGCTGAGGCCAAGAACCGGTGGTCCTGGGGCCTCAGTCTGCTCGGTTCTGAGGCCCTAGCACCACCGGTTCATGGCCTCAGCACCGGTGGTGCTTATGGCCGTGTCCAGCCGGTTCTGAGGCCTAGAACCACCGGTTTTAGGCCTCGAAACCTTGGATTCGCGCATGTTTTTCAAAAAAAAGCTTGATTTTTTTATGTTTTTAAGTATACCTGAATGTTTATTGTGCTTTTTTGTTATGTAACAGGGGACGGATGTCGCAAGTGGAACTGAGGCACCTTCCGCCACCGATTACAGTCATTTGTTCTTCACTACCGAGTTCTACACACACGACGCATTGGTGAAATGGGTTACGAAGATCAGAAAACTTTATGGTATGGTTATCAACATAAGTCGGCGCGACAAAGTAAACAGCAGAAAAAATCCGAGAGTTTATTTCCAGTGTGAGAGGGGGGGACGTATACTCCAAGGGTTGCAGAAAAAGACCGTAAACGGAAGTCTACATGAACGAAAAAGATTGACTGCCCATTTCAGCTTCTCGGGTCGATGGTTGCCCCAGATCAATGGAAGTTAGAAGTAAAATGTAGTACTCATAACCATGAGACTTCTATACATCTAGATGGTCATTCTTTTGCTGGCTGTTTGAATGATGAAGAGATGGAGTATGTTGAACGAGCGACCTTCATTGGAACTAACCCCAGAGATATACTGAATGGTGTGAAGAAATTGAACGAAGATAATGTTTCTACCATGCGGACGATCTACAATGCACGACAGAAAAATCGGGTTTTAAAGAAGGCGGGTAGGTCACAACTTCAGTTCTTGTTGGGTGAGCTTAAGTCACATAATTATTATGAATGGCATAAATCTGGTGAAGACGATGGACAAATCATTACAGATTTGTTTTTTGCCCATCCTGTCAGTGTTGACCTTTTGCGCACATTTCCGACAGTTTTGATTATGGATAGTACATATAAAGTGATACGATATGGTATGCCATTTTTTGAGATAGTGGGTGTGACGTGTACCGGATTGACTTTCTGTGTGGCATTTGCCTTCATGTCGGGTGAGAAGTTAAACAACTTCAAATGGATGTTAGAGTGTTTGAAATCGTTGATTTCCGTTCATGGAATTCAAGAACCTCGGGTCATCCTAACCGACAGAGATTTAGCATTGATGAATGCTATAGAAGTGGTATTCCCAGAGACAGCGCATATGTTATGTCGCTGGCACATAAACCAAAATGTTCAAGGGCAAACAAGAAAACACTTCCGCGAGAAAAGTGATCATGACAAATTTGTTAGTGCTTGGAAGAAGATTGCGTATACAGAATCAGAGATTGAATTCGATCACGCCAGACGAGACATGTTATTGGAGTACAAAGATTACCCTTTTGCAATTAAATACACTGAAAAATCGTGGCTCGATAAGTACATGGACAAATTTGTTATTTGGAAGACGAACAAAAACATGCATTTGGGACATTGCACAATTAACCGCGTCGAGAGTGCTCATTCTAACCTAAAGCGTTACATACGTAAGAGCAAATTAAACTTCGAGTTATTTTGGGGGAGGGTTCATTCGCTTGTTGAAATCCAACATGCTGCCATTAGGTCGTCGTTCGAGAAGAGTCGTTACATAGCACTGCATAAGTTCGCGGATAAACTGTTTGATGAGATTCGAGGCAAGGTTTCCCACGTGGCGTTAGAACTATTTTTCTCTGAAGTAGAGAAGGTCGAAGATTCCAAGAAGGTTGCTATTGAAGATGGGTCGGATGTTAAAGACATTGGCGGCTGTATATGCGCTATAAAATCTACCCATGGTATACCTTGCTATCACCAGGTCCGCAAGTGGCGTAAAGGTGGAATGTCTGCCTCTCTAGATGCTTTTCACATCCACTGGACAAGGTTAGAAATAATGCCTCGTACATTCCGTACGACCATGGAAATTCTCAAAGATGATCTGCTTGTTATGGAGACGAAAGATGAAAGTCGTATCAAACATATTTACAAGAAATGGTTTGAAGTTGTTTATCCTGAAACATCGTCATTGCTAGAGCCATTGGAGAAGCAGAAACACCGAGGCCGCCCACAGGTGAAAAGAAAGTTAGTGGTGGATACATCATCCACTAAACGGGACATGAGCGGATAGGAGTACCCGTTAAAAGAGGACAAAGCTAGTCATGACGCAGTCATGCAGTCTTTAAAACCAACAAAAGTTAAAAAGGGTAAAGCAGTTGGTAGTGAATCAACGATTCGGGCAGATGTGCCTAGAGTACCTCGTACTCGTACCTCTTCCATTGCCTCGCTAGGTAGCAACATCGTACAACCGTCCATTGATCGAGTCACAGAACTAATACATGACCCGAAAGTTTTTTTGCGTTGGTTTCCGGTTCACTTCAACCCTTTTATATCGGGTATTAATGATGTTAAGCCAGATGGACATTGTGGATATAGAGCAGTTTCATTCGGGTTGTATGGTCATGGAGAAGGTTGGCGAGGTGTTCGAAAGGCAATATACGATGAACTAATGGAAAACTACGACACGTACAGCAAGATTTATAACGGTAAAGAGGATTACCTGAAGGTTGCAGAAAGTATAAACTACTACGAGACACCAGCATCACCCAAATATTGGATGACAATGCCTGAAATGGGTATTGCGATTGCAACCAAGTTCGAATGCATTGTTCATTTTGTGTCACTCGTAGGGTCTCACAACTGTAGTCATACTTTTTTACCTCTTCGAGGTAAGCCTCCCATTATAGCCCAAAGACGTGAGATTGGGTTTGGATTCGTCGATACTAACCACTTTGTCAATGTAAGTCATTCGATATATGGTTTTTTTTTATCACCACTATATTACTCAATTGTTGATTCTAATTTAAGTAGTATTAAACAGCTATCAATCAAGCCCTTTTGCCCTTGCGCACGCATACATCCTACGTGGCAGAAGTTGAAGAGCGAAGAGGCTACGCATTGGGAGCTACCATTAGTTGGTCGCTGCAAGAAATATATGGAACTCGAAGGGAGAAAGCCAGTTAGTTCATTCCCAAAAGTAACTAATCTTGATGAGTTTGTTTAGTAGGTTTATGTGTTTTGTCGGGTTTATGTTATTGTTTCGAACTCATTTGTGTCTTTTGGTCGCTTTACGTCATTTGTCAGGATTTATGATGTTTAGAACTTTGTTTGACTACATCGTTTTGGTTATTTTGGTCCTTCCCTTTTATTGCAGTAATTCATTCAACTTATCAACTTATAACGATAAGCCAATATTTATTTCATAACTAAAATAAAACATCGCAAACAAGCAACAACAACATCTTCTAAACATTAGTACATAACTTGATATAGAACAGACAGTTAGTCAAAATCGTAGCCTCCATTGTCGCTGAGAATACGCACTGTTTCCTCCTTCATGGCAATTTGAGAATGAACGTATTGTGCCATTTCCAAAGACAAATAGTCTGTGATCATTACACCGAAGGAGTCGAACGCTTCATTCCTGACTTCTGGGGGCTCGTTAAACACCAAGAACATCGGTCCACTAGTTATAGACTTGTACCTAGTGGCTACCTCTTGACGAGTACGAGATCGAGGCATTTGTCTAGATGTAGACATTTCGTCGTACATGAAATACATCATACACAAAACTTCATCAAAGAACTCATCGGTATTATCGTCCGGCCGTTTGAACTTCACAGCTTTCGCAGCCTTGAGCAGATGAGCATCATAAAACACACTCCAACCCATTATGATAGACTTCAACTATGTTAGAAGGAGAGTTTTGTGTGTTTGGTGTTGTAAGGTAGACTTCCTTATATAGAAGAACGAGAGTTTACATTGGCGGGAATTTTAGAGCGCGAAAAAAGAAAACGCGGGAAAAAAAACCGGGAAAAAAATTCCAAGGTAAAATTGCGCACCATAGGTACTGTCTTCTGTGTACCTATGGTGCAGAGTCTGGTGTACCGATGGTACACCACACTGTGTACCTATGGTGCACGCAGGTTGCACCATTGGTACACAGTGTGGTGTACCATCGGTACACCAGACTGTGTACCGATGGTGCCATGCCCCGGTCGGTAGATAACGTGCCGGCCGGTGCATGGTACCATCGGTACAAGGGGGTTGTACCATCATGAATGTTATGGTGTTTTGGTGCACAGGCTATTGTACCATGGGTACGCAGTAGTGTGCACCATAGGTACCACTTACTGCGTACCCATGGTGCAATTTAAGTTGTATTTTTTTAAAATTTGTTTTGGGGTTATGGTGTTTTTTTTGACAAATTTCATCCTGAATGTTATGGTGTTTTGGTGTTATGGTGTTATGGATTTTAAGTGAATAAATTACTATTATAGTGTTTATTTTTGACGAATTTAAGATGAAATTAAGTACAAAAAATCGAGAATTACTATTATAGTGTTATAGTGTTATGGTGTTATGGTATGACTTATGTTTGTTTGTCGAATCTCAATTATAAAAAACGAGATCAAGTTAAGTACAAAAAATTAAAAAGAACAGTAGAAGCAGTAGATAGTAGATGTCATAACTCATATTACAAAGTAGATGTCATAAGTCATAATACAAAATACGATAGTGAAACAACTAAGAAGTCCACAAGAATGAAAGATCATAACAACGCTAAAACAAGTCTGATAACGAGGACAAACAACCAAGGAGAGAAGAGATGCAGGACTTGATCTCTCCACCTAAGCGAACTCGTCTCCCCACGCTCTACGGGCATAGTAACAATAGAGCGAACAGCGTCTAACAGTCTATCGTCCGTGGTACGTGGTGGTGGAGTAATAGTATGCCAACCATACTCAGCCAGGTACCTCCAGTAGGTGTTCGTCGCTGACTGTCTATATGTGGCAATGGTAACTGTCAAACGATCCTCAGCAAGCAAGTGCTGACGCCAATCTAGCCATGCGCTCTCTCGCCACGTGTACCTCGCTAGATCTCCTTTTCTGTAACCCGGTCGTAGTACAAGTGGGAGTTCGGGCTCATCCTGAACCCGTCCAAACTGACGCATGACCCGATCAAGCATGTAGCCCTCGACCGTGCTCATCATCCGCAAAGGATAAACAATAGTGCGGATCTCCTGGACTGGAAACTGGACTCTAATGTCCTCGTATGGCTCAAATAGCACCTGTTACAAAAAATTAAAACAATTAGATTGTTTTAAAATCCTAACACTTAATATCAAAATCGTAATGCAAGAAAGGTATTTAAAAACTTACATCTGCCTCCTTCTGATCAGCAAGGAGAGTACGGACAACCGATTTGGGGCGGATGTTTTGCCCAACAATCCGCTTTGGTAGCCACTTCACAATCCTAGGCTGCCTCGCTACGTGGTGAGCATTCTCTGAGGCCCTAAACGCGGGGAAGTGGTTGTAGATCCAACAATCGAGCATAGCTACAAAACCATAAAGGTTATGCTTCGATGCTTTCGAAGCATCACCCAAACCACGGAACAGGAATGCTAATGCACTCGTACCCCACGCGATGTCCCACAACCCAGAATCCATATTGGCTAACCCGTACAAGTAGTCAGCCTTGACACTTTTCTGACTAGTATCCGCAAAAATAGTGCAACCAAATAAGAACATAAGGTATGCTCGTGATACCTGGCGGATAGTCTCAGCATCAGTCTGCTCGATGTAGCGCCCCCTGGTGAAAGTCTCCCGCAGCCACTTTATCTTGAAGCCAACGCCTCTGGTGGACTGTATCTCTGTGCGGACCTCATCCACTGTCAGACCTAACATACTAGCGTAGTAGCTGTATGCCTCGTCACGTGGAGCCGTGACTATATCAAGTGTCCGACCAACTACAGGGAGACCTGTAATGCAGCTGACATCATCCAGCGTAATCGTCATCTCTCCAAATGAGAAATGGAAAGTGTTGGTCTCCTGATTCCAACGCTCAACAAAGACCTCGTCTAAGACGGAATGTGTGAAGTACTGAGGCAGGTGGGCTATAAGAGGACCAAAAAGAGTCCGCGCCAGAAATCGCTGCACATCTGGCTGAGCAGTGAGGTCCCACATACGTAGCACATTATAATGTGCATGTATGCCCAGTGTAGTGCGACCCTATAAATTAAAAACTAAGTCATAACATAATAATAGTAAAACCTTAGAGTAGACGTTTAATAATTATGTACTTACCTGTCCGATGAAGACGTGGTACGCCTCATGCTCCTTGTAGTCAGAAAACAGTGGGATCTTGTTGCATTTGAGAAATGCAAACGTCTTTCGCTGCTCCTCGGTGTGGATGGCATCTATGTGCTCCTCGTCGACCGTGTCCTGCTCAGGGTCCCCAGTGGCATCCACCCTGTCGCTAACAGGTGGTGGATGTGTAATAGTATGCGCAGGGGACGCAGCTCTGCGAGAAGGTGAGGGAGGTGGTGGATCACTGGCAGTGGGAGGTGGTGATCTATGTGTATGTGATGACGACGTCTCTCGTCGTGAGGAGCCTCCACCTCTGATATCAATGTCCTCGGTCGCTATGGCCTTTTCCTTCCTCTGGCCATGCTTGATTCGGCGCAAAGACCGATCACTCCGTATCCGTTCCTCCTCCTCCCTAAGACGAATAGTGTCAGGGTCGTCTGGTAAATCTCGTCCGCGCTTGGCATCGCAGACCCGCTCATTCTCAACCGCGCGAACAGTCTTAATACTCTTCCCTGGCGGTGGCGGACGTGACCCAGGGGAATACGCCCTGGATCGTGGAAGACGTCGCTCCTCAACCGCGTCTCACCTACAAAAATACAAAACAAAACACGAAATTAATAACAGTAACATACAAAATTTAAATCATCAACACTCTTATACGCATGGTGAAAGTAACTAAATAAAGTAATTTCTAATAAATTTGAAGTTTTTTTAAAAAAAAATGCAATGCCGGAACTTTTAAAACAAAAATTGGAGTTTTTTAAAACAAAATTCGGCGCACCATAGGTACCATAGAGGGTGTACCGAGCGGCACGGGTGCTAGTGCCGCTCGGCATCGGTTCTGTGTGCCGAGCGACACAGGTCAGTGTGCCGCTCGGCACACAGTTGGTGTGCCGCTCGGTATACAGTGGGTGTACCGAGCGGCACACCATCACCCACCGATGGTGCTGCCCAAGGCGCACCACCGGTGCATCGTCGGCCATTTTCCAGCCGACGAGTTGGCTGGAAAATGGCCCCAAATCTCTACCTAATCTATCCTAAACCCTAATTTTCTACCTAATTCTATCCTAAACACAAAATTCAACCCTAAATCTAACCAAAAACTAAAATTCATACCTAAATCTAACAAAATTAAGAAACAAAATTAATTTAGGAACTTACGTAGGAGGCGGCGGAGGGTTTTTGTTCTTGACCATGATGAAGGAGGAGGAGTGGTGCTGGTGGTGGTGGTTCGCCGGAAAATATGAGAGAGAAGTGAGGGTGAGATTTTAGAGAGAAGTGAGAGATATGAGTGAAGTGAGAGAAAGTGTAGGTTAAAGTGGAGTGGATGAAGTTAGTAAAAAAAATTGGCTTATATACCCACAAAAGGGCATTTTTGAAAAAAAATGGGTATACTTAGATCACCATTGGGTATACTCAAAATTGTGTATACTTAAACCCGAATTGGGTATATATAGCTTGACCCATTATTGATACATTTTTCTAAGCAAAACGCATGATATGCTACGAACTGTATGCACCCCCAGTTCAATACATATATAAAGCTTATACCTAGTCATTATCCAGGTAGGGTGTTCTAAGAAGATATGTCATGGTTGATGTTTGGCACTCTAACCCCAACCATTTGAAAAACCTTGGTATCGAGGTTGGCTTTGCTACCTTGTTGTGTGCTCCATGATGAAGGGCTGCATGGGGACAAGTTTTATCAACACGATGCTATGTACATAACTAATTTTTATATTGAATAGATCAATCTTACAACTACAAGGGCGACGCAGCCGACGACTTTATCAGCTCTTTCTACTGCTAAGCAACTCCTGATAGACTGTCGAAGCTTGAAAAGTATTGATCCAGCCCAGTCATAATTGTTTATTCTTTTGAGGTCTTCAACGTAATAAACCGTGCTCCAGCCCAGGATATCTCCAGATACGGAGTAGAATAGCGTAGAGCACAAAAACAGTATCAACAGCCTCGCCACGTCTTCCAATTCATGCTCCCCTCCTTCGTTTATGGCCTTCTTTATACCCTCCTGTAAAACCAATGACAACATGCTATGTTAGAATTGTACAGAATCTTGCTTTATAAAGATGAAGTCCATTTTAGACGTACCTTTATAATGGCATTTGTTATTGTTTTGGTATTACTAGCTGCTACTTTCCTGCCAGTTTTACCCATGAAGTATTTCTTCATCATCCTTGATTCGTCCTCCTCGCCGGGTGCATACTTGTTGTGAAAAGCTCCGGTTTTTGTTAACTCCATTTTCTCAGTGCCATGCCTCAACCCGAATATGATCTTGATATCGTTTTCAGTTAGCTTTATATACTTGTTGCCAATCCTAAAGGCGTCTCTTTCCAGAGATAATTTCTCGATGATATACTGAATGATTTGGTAGAATTTTTTCCTTGGCATCTCTTCCTCATAACGGATTTCGAACGCCGTTTTCAGAAGCGTGTAGAAGGGTGTGTTTCTTGCAGCTTCAATGTGGGCCCTTGTAATACGCATGTCTTTGAGTAGCTTCAGAAGGCTCACCAACCCTGATCTGTAGTAGCTAGGTTTTGTTGTCATACTTTCTGCACAAACACAAATCAGTTGGAATGTCACAAATAATTCGCATCACAAGCTGTGAATTGTATACATATAAATATTGTTTTAACAGACAATTCGCAGCTTGAGCTGCGAATTGCTTGCATAGTGGGTGATCAGGATGCGAACTGTTACACTTTCTACATGCACGTTGCAGGGATCTGGGAATTATGCAACAAACACCAAAATCAACAATGAACTACCTAATTCAGATCTAACATACATAATATTTCTCAGGAGAGTATTAGTATTACATGCAACTAAAATTCTACCCTGGCTTCGACTATAAACTCATAAACTGAGCAACTATCGTCAGTAGATACTTCATTCTAGTATAAAAAGCAACGCCTATCGTGAATTAAGAGAAAAAAGTGGTTTAAATTCGTCAAAAACGCAAAAAAAAGTACACTTTCCATGATAATGCATACCTGTTAAGTTTCAGCGGTCGGAGAACGAGATTGAAGCTTTCAGAGACGACTTCACGACAACTTTGTCGAACGAGATTGAAGGTGTGTAGTCTGAGTGAGTAAAAGACGATGACCGGTGCGATAGTGTCGAATGTGCGAACGGTGAGAAGCTGTAGGGTTTTGGGGTTTGAGAGAGAGAGTATCACGAAGTCGAACGGTTTGTTTTCTGGTGGTTTCTAAAATTAGAATTTTGCGTTTGTTTAGGGTGATAGAAAGGTCGAAAAAGTGGGTTGGAATTGAAAAATGGGTATATATAGTGGAAGGGTATTTTTGTCCAATTTATTAGTCTGAGTATTAAGTAACACTATGTTAAAAGCGGGTACCGCCGGATAATAAGATAGTTGAGTGGGTATTTTCAGGTACTTTTCTCTTTTATTAATGGATGTAGTCAAAAAATTTGAGTGGACTACATAATGTGTACTAACTGGTATTATACTCTCACATAATGTGTTTTTCAATTACTCGTGCCTAAGGAATACTGAAGCTTATTCAACTTCAATGGCAGAAAGCAGACCTTCAAAAAAGTACAGATTATCTCCTTTAGTTAATTGATTATAATATTTTCTACTCGATATCGTGTTTAATAATTGTTTTTGTCTTTTAATTACCAATTTTTGGTCATTTGGCCATACATAGTGGATTCTTGTACTTGAACGCTTTCTCAGATGATAACCTGTAAAAACTTATTTTCCAACAATATTGAAGTCACGTAAAACCTGCTTTGAAGACTTGTTAGTATGGTATATATATATATAAATAATGATTTTTTTAAAATTATATAAGAAGCAAGTTTTATAAACTATCTCAGTTTAAAATAGTGAAATAGTAGGAAATATAGATCCAGTATTTGTCTGGATTTCTAGTAGTTTTGATAAGCACTTAAGCTCATAATTATCTAGTGCGAATTTTGTTAGTCTTCTAATCTAATATAACATGAACCCATACTTTTTAATAATGTAATAGATCTTAGTTGATTAGGAGCCAAATTTTCATTCAAATCTAGTTTCATTTTATATTTAGAGGTACATATGGCTAGCCAATCTACTGCCATATGTTGTTCTCTGAAAGCATGGGCTGATGAGTCTGGATTCTGTTACCACCTCGGACAGGGTCAGTTCGGACAATGTCCACCTAACCGGACAGGGGCAGTTCGGACACCATCATCCATTGAACTGTTCGAATAGAACTAAGTACTTAAAACCTAATCACTTTTTGACTAAGCTTCCTGTTCCCCTACTTAGAACTAATGCGTCTTTAAACTCGACCCGAGTCCATTAAACACGACCCGGAAGCCCATGTGGCCCAAATATAAGGGTATAAATACCCAACCACCAACATTAAATGAGGGTAATGAAAATTAAATACAACCACGCACCTTAATTCTCCCTCTACATTCTACCCAAACATTAAATACTCACAAAACTCCACAAAATTCTAAACATAAATTACAAACTTACCTTCCGACGAAAATAAACCACACCAAATTGGCGACCACGGTGGGAGAGCGACGGTGCCTGAATATAACATTCAAAACCATCAGAAAATTCAGTCTGAATGAATCCTGACGTACCGGAAGTACCACCAGCTTTGCTCGAAGTGGTGGGGGGGAAATGATGAATATACCATCGAAGAGCGTGATAGATTAAAGGGCGAAATAGAAGCTTTGAGGGCAGAAAAAGAAAAGATGGGCATAAAAGAGAAATCAAAAGCATCAGGTGCTCATCATACTGACAACCCTAGAGAGCATGAGCCTTCGAAGACCCATGTGAGTACGAAAAAGACTCATGCTAGCTCCAAAAAGTCTCACCGGTCCAGGCCAGTGGAGAGCTCTGATTCAGACTCAGAATCTTCCAGTAGCTCCTCGGACGAAGATGGAATAGAAGAATCCTTGTCCTCCAGCAGCGATGAGGGCCGATCTAAAAAGAAACAAAAGTTGGTTAGAAGTATTCAAGAAAAAAGGATAGGCATGGAAAGTTAAAGAGTCATATAGGAAAAGGATCATCTCATAACCGGAGACACCAAACCTCAACCAAAATCAGTCCGGAAACAAGGCAAGGGAGGCCGGGCAGGGTCATAACAGAGCTAAAGCTCAGTCTCAGCCAGCTGCGCCTGCCCAGAGTCAATAATCTAGAAATAAGAGAGGGCCATGGGTTCTTCCGGAGTGGTTTGCTGAGCTAAAAGAAAGTGTGGCAACCATTTATGACAAAACAAAGGTAGAAGTACACTATAGAAGGCCGGCTACACTACAATCTCCTAGGGAGCATCGTAACAATTCCTTCTGCCAGTACCACAATGATACTGGCCATACCACTGACGATTGCATTGCTTTAAAGCAAGAAGTCCAGAATTTGATTAAAAGAGGAAAGTTGGGAGCATCTGTTAAAAGAAGAGGAGGAAATAGGCCTGATAATGCTCATCGGCCTGGCCCGAACAATGCAAGCACATCCGCTCCGGAGGGAGCTATAGTGATAATCGAGAGATTCGATGTAGAGTCAGAGTACTTGGACCCTGATCCAACTCGAAACAGAGTGGGTGCCATTGAGGAACGTTGTAAAACAGTGTCCGGGCTTATTAACTTTTTTGAGTCACTCACAATTTTCGGAGGGGATACCATGACAGCACCCACTGCTTCTTCGAGGAATAGGCACGTTCATACGTTAGCTACCCAACTGGAGGGAGGCATGACTTCCTATCAATCACACATTCCATTTCCCTTCATTGTGTTCGATAAGGATGACTTGAGGGATATAGCAGGTCCTCATAAAGATGTTGTTATCATAGGAGCATCCATTGGGGGCAATGACATAAGACGAATTTTGGTGGATACTGGGAGTTCAGCCAATATCCTCTTTTTAACTTCCTACAAAAAGATGAAAAATCCTGCGGTAATTCAGCGTTCGAACAGGTCAATTGTGGGTTTCACTAGAAGCTAAGCAGATGTGATCGGGGAGTTCGAAGAGGAATTTTTGTTGGGCAAGGTCCCTTTTCAGAAGATGGTTAGAATACTGTTTATCGTGGTGGATTGTCCCACTTGTTACAATTATATTCTAGGGAGGTCTTGGCTCTCTAGGATGCATGCAGTGGCCTCAACAGTCCACCAATGTTTGAAATATGTTGTGCAAGGACAAGTGGGAGTTGTTCGGAGCAGCCAAAAGATTGCAAGAGAGTGTTATGCAACAGCACTGGCCCCTCGGGCGTTGGGGGTAGTTCGTATCAATAAAGAATAGCATTTTGAGGGGCTTTCTGGGGTGAGGGTGAAATTGATGACCCCAGAGAGACCCCTTGAGTTTTAATACCGGTTGAAGAAGTTGAAACACATTCTTTGGGAGAGGGAAAAAATGTTAAGATAGGGTCCAAAATGGCCTCTGAACTGAAGGGTAAAATGTTAAAGTTCCTAAAAGACCATCAGCATGTTTTTGCTTGGTGCAATGCTAATGTTACCGGGGTACCCCCAGATATCATATCACATCACTTGTCCATCCGGAGAGACATAGCACATGTGATACAAAAAAGAAGAGCTTTTTCCAAGGAAAAGGCTGATGTCATTTTTCAAGAAGTCGACAGGCTTACTAAAATGGGGCATATAAAGGAGTCTCAGTATCCTTTATGGACAGCCAATCCGGTCTTGGTGAAAAAGAAAAATGGCAAGTGGCGTATGTGTATTTATTTTACAGATCTCAACAGGGTTTGCCCAAAGGATTTGTATCTGTCCCCCGGATTGATCAGCTGGTAGATTCTACATCTGGAAATAAGCTACTATCTTTCATGGATGCCTTCTCCGGGTATAACCAGATTCAAGTAGATCCGAACGATCAGGAGCATACTACGTTTGTCACTGATAGGGGCCTTCATTGTAACAAGGTGATGCCTTTTGGGTTAAAAAATGATGGGACTACCTATCAGAGGTTAGTAAACAAAGCCTTTGCTGATCAAATTGGAAGAAATATGGAAGTGTATGTTGACGACATGATGGTAAAAAGTGTGGACGAAGAGCTACACTTGGCAGATCTAGAAGAAACTTTTGCTAACTTAGTAAAAGTAAATTTGAAACTAAATCCAGAGAAGTGTGTGTGTTTGAAGTGCAGTCCAGAAAATTCCTAGGGTACATAATAAGTGAGCAAGGGATACAGCCTGATCCGGACCAGCTTAATGCTTTATTTCAAATGGAGCCTCCTCGGAATATTAAAGAGGTACAATGGTTGACTGTGAGGTTGGCTGCGTTAAATCGGTTCATCTCGAGGTCTTCGGACAGATGTGCCCCGTTTTTTCAAACTTTAAAAGGTGCAAAGAGATTTGACTGGACTTCACAATGTGATGAGGCCTTCAATGAGATAAAAAAAAACATTTGTCCTCCCCCAAGACTTTATTTAAACCTGTTGATGGAGAGACACTCTTCGTATATTTGGCAGTTTCCAGTTGTGTCATCAGTGCTGTATTGGTAAGGGAGGTGGATAATTACCCCCATCCAGTGTATTACATCAGCAAGAGCTTGATAGATGTAGAAAAATGCTATCTAAAGCTTGAAAAGTTAGCACTAGCCCTGGTAATTGCTGTTAGGAAGATGAGGCCTTATTTTCAGGCTCATCTTATTATTGTTCGGACGTCCTATCCCCTGAAAAACGTTTTACAAAAGGCGGATATTTCGAGTAGAATGATTAAGTGGTCAGTGGAACTGGGGGACTTCGATATTGATTTGTCTCCTCGAACAACAATCAAAGCCCAAGCTGTGGCTGATTTCTTAGTTGAATTCCACTCGGATAGGGATACAGAGAAAACGACTGAGATGAAAGACAAAAAGGTCTGGGTCGTCTGGACGGATGGTGGATCGAGTACTATGAGATGTGGTGCAGGGATATGCTTGACCTCTCCGTATGGTGAAAAAATGTACCAAGCTATATGTTTTGCTTTTAGGGCTTCTAACAATGAGTCAGAATATGAAGCTGGTATAGCTGGTTTAAAGTTAGCTCATATTTGTGGGGCCAAAAGGGTCAAGTTGATGAGTGATTCCCAGCTTCTTATCCACCATGCGCAAGGTTAATCTGAAGCAAAAAAGAAGCAGCTAATAAAATACTTACTTCTTCTAAAAAATGTGGCACTTAAGTTCAAGAGTGTTGTTTATGAGCACATACCTCGAACAGAAAATGAGCTAGTAGACTCCTTGGCAACCATAGCCTATACTGAATCATACCCTTGGATCCATGTGCTGGAGTGCCCTTCCATTCAACTCAATATGGGTAAGGAGGAAGAAAGCTTCGATATACAGATGGGACAACCCCAAGATTGGAGGTTTCCTCTCCTTCAATATCTCTCCGATGGCATCTTGCCTCCGGATAAGTCAATAGCAAGAAAAGTGAAGTACAAAGCTCGTGGTTTTATCATACTAAGAGATGTTCTTTATAAATAGTCTTACAGTAAACCCCTCTTACGATGTTTGGGGGTTGATGATCTCAAATAGTCCTCTCGGAATTACATGATGGTGAGGGATCAGCTCACTGTGGGTTCAGGGCTCTAACAAGGAGAGTTTTGTTGGTTGGTTATTATTGGCCCACTATAATGCAAGATGCTAAGGAGCTGGTGAGAAGGTGTGACCCATGCCAGAGATATAGCAGCGAAATTCATGTTCCAGCCACCCCGTTAGAGTCAATTTCTGAGCCTATACCCTTTGCTCGATGGGGGCTGGATTTGGTGGGACCTCTACCTATGGCGTCCGGAGGGCGCAGAACAATAATTGTGGCTATTGACTATTTTTCGAAGTGGATCGAAGCAGCCCCACTGGCAGGTACAACATCTAAAGCTGTCATAAAATTTATTTTATCCAATATTTGTTGCAGATTTGGCATTCCACAGAAGATAACGACAGACAATGGGCCATAGTTCGACAACAAGGAAATTGAGATTTTCTGTGCCTCTATAGGTATACAACATTGTTTCTCTTCACCTTTCCACCCACAAGCAAATGGTCAGGTTGAAGTGGCTAACAGAACTATATTGTCCGGTTTGAAGAAAAAATTAGAAGGGGCTGCTGGAAAATGGCCTAGCTATTTACAAGAGGTTTTGTGGGCCTACTGGACTACACCTGGGGCTGCAACACAATAGTCACCTTTTGCTTTGGTATATGGGATGGATGCCATAGCTCCCACAGAAGCAACTCTCCCTTCATTTCGAGTTCACAATTTCTCCGTACACGCTAACAAAGTGGCAATCAGAGGCCAGCTTGACTTAATAGAAGAAAGAAGAGTTAATGCTCACCTTAGAGCTGCACACTATCAGGGTTTGATGAGAAGAAGGTTTGCTTCCAAAGTTAAAAGAAGAGATTTTCAGCCGGGGGACAAGGTGTTAAGGAAAGTCTTCTTACACACTAAAGAGAAGCTGCTCGGCAAACTAGCACCAACTTGAGAAGGACCCTATATGGTCATTGAAAGGCTTAAACCTGGGACATACTGGCTAGAAAACAAGGATGGAAGGGTTTTGAATCACCCTTGGAATATTGAGCACCTCCGGATGTACTTGGAGTAGAAACTATGTAAATATTTACTTGTTTAAAAATCCATGTAAATATTTGGGGGCATACTCTTTCCTACCTTGGTGGCACATGGAGGTTTTAATGAGGTGTCCGTGCTCTTTTATAAAATTTGATGCCTTCTTAAAAAATCGGAGTGTTCTTATTTTATTTCTTGTCAAATTTTTGTTTAAACATCGGCTGGATTGAATTAAAGGTGTGATGACTACTTAAACATTTGTCATCGAAGAATTTAAACACTCTCACTTTAAGATGTTTATGATATAACTAAGGGTTGTTTAAACATTAGCCACCAAAATTGAAAAACTATGAAAGAATGCAAGAATTGTGAAAAATAAACATACTCATTAAAATGACCGGAGTGCCTTGGCCATCCAAGGACTTTAAATTGTCAATCAAAGCAAAAAGATCTATCCGATCAAACACCGGACACAGTTACAAAATGCCTTGGCCTTCCAAGGACTTTAGTTCAATCAAAACAAAAGGTAAAAGATAATTGATATTCTAAGACTGAGCCTTTGAAGACGGCTCAGCCTCACTTGTTTTCTTCTTCTTGGGGTCATCATTCTCCTCACCTAGACTCTCCCAGGTGTTCTCTTCTTCATCGGATGCGGATGCACTGGAGAAATCAAACATATTACCCTCAGCCATTGTATGAAACGGAAGGTCTAGATACTCTACAAAAGTTCATAAGTCTCCCAGATTCCTCTTTGGAAACTTCTCGTGAAAAAGCAAGACCATGTCTGACTTCACCTTGGCATACATCTCTTCTTGACTGTCTATCACATTATTGGCATAAGCATCAATCTTGGCCTGGATTTTTGCCTCTTTCTCCCTTAGTAGATCAGTTTTTTCCTCTATAGCCTTAAACACCGAGTCCTCGAGTGCGATCTTGTCGTTGGTCAAAGGAAGAATGACTTGATCCTTGGTCTTCATCTCCTCTTTTGAAGAGGTGAGATCTTTCTCTAACCCGGACAACTTTTCCCGAAGGCCTTTGATGGTATCTTCTAAGGTAGCAACCTTTGTGGTCCAACCCTCCTGGCTCTTCTTTAACTCATCGTTCTCTCTCCTCAAAACATCAGCATTTTGGGTGGCAGTGAGGAGGTCATTGGACAGTGTCTCTTTGTCAAAATTAAGGGCAGTAATGATTGCTGACTGACCTCGCACTTGTTTCTCCAGAACCAGCACCGGCTGAATATTACTCAATATAGAATGAGTTATAATATCTTTTTCACTTGAAACGGTGAAGGTTTTACCAATGAAGGTAACAGTGCTCGAAGTGCTCGGAGGGAGTTAGGGCCCAGCAAATTCGTCTCTGGGAAGGTTTGCAAAATAGTCACCAAGCCCGTCAAGCCCTGTAATGTCGACACCGTTGATGCTAATATCTCCTCCTCCAACCTCATCGGTTTGAAAGTCAACGGGGATCTCTTCTGCTCTTGTTGGATCATTAGGGTCAACAGGAGGAAAGGGCTCTGAAGGCCGGAGAGAAAGGTCATCACCCGTGGAAGTCTTTTTCTTCTTGGACTTCCTATCCTTTCTTTCTGCTCCTCGTTTCCTGTCCCTCTTAGGAACCCTTGGAGGCTTTGGAGATCCTTCCTCTTCCCTAGTACCCTCATGCTCCACTACTTCAAGAAGAGCAGCGTCAATTTGACTTGAAACTAGCCCCTCTTGGTTTGTTGAGGCAGTTTCCTCTGCTTCGGCAGGGTTAGCCTCAGTCGCACTCTTCTTGCCCTTCCCTTTTTTGCCTTTCATTTTACTTGGGGCCTTGGCCCGACCTGGAAAATATAGTGACCCGTCCGGTGCGTGTGTTCTCTTAAGGACTACATCCGGAGGGGGTGGAGTGGTAAGTTCCTCCCAGGTCAAGTCCCTCCGGCCAGTAGTGTTCCAAAGATGGGACCTTGCGAGATTGCCTCCGGTAAAGACGTCATGAACACGGTTTCCCCACTTTTCAGCAGCCCAAGTGTTGATCTTAATACAAGTGGTCTGCCCGGCCTTTAAGTAATCATTGAAGTCTTTAGGCAGCTCTGTCAAGAAAAGAGACAAGACCAGTCAGTTAAACAAATTTGATAAAAATAAAAATGAGAATGTGAGGTGGGATTCTTACGATCACTTCGTCATCTGCTGGTGAGGAGACTCGGGTTGACTCCGGCTTTGATCTTCCTCCCATTCTCCCAAGCGCCATTCACGAACAAGAAATGAGTCCTCCAATTTCTCTCCGACTCGAGCAGGTCATCCACCGCCTTATAGTTATCACCCATGTTGAAGTGATAAAAGGGGATATGAGGGTTTCTACAGAGGCTGGCCACAGCAGCGAATTCCTCCATCGGAAGAGGAATTCCGGAGAGCCTAGAAGCCATGATACAGGCCATGAGGGTGTACCAGGCATTAGGGCTCAGTTAACTTGGGCAAAGCTTTATGAGGTGCAGATATCTGACTATCTCCGGATCTAAGGGAAACCTTAATCCCCAGTTAAAAAGTTCAGTAAAGATGACCACTTCACTAAGCTTGCAGTCCATTGGCATTTCATGGTCTATTGGGATCCTTATTTTTACATTCTCCGGAATCCCCCACTTCGTTCGCATCCGACCCAGTTCGGTTGTGTGGATGAAGGCATAATTATTTTTTTGTAAAGCAAGTAAATACTTAACATTGACCTTGTGGAAACAAGGTCCCACTTTTCCCACAAGACACTCCGGCAAATCCGGATGCCTTAGACATAGTTTTTCTTTGCCTTTATCCTTCTTGGCAGCACCAGTGTCACTTGTTTGTTCGGAGACTTCAGACTCGAACGGAGCCTCTTCAATGGAATCCTCCATTGCTTCCTCCATTATCGAGGAGGGGTTTGCGGTTGTTTTTTGGGGGGAGGGGAGTTAGGAGTTGGTTCAGTCTGGCCTCCGAATTGTTGGGCTTCAATATTTTTTTCAACTCTGGCCTCCGGCTGGGGCTCAGATGTGGTAATTTCTCTTCAGAGGCTTGGGCTAGAGGCCTTCGGACCGGACAGCTTGTCCTTAGGAACTTTTATGGGTGCCTCTGACCCCGTGTTGCTGTCTTTGGCCCCAGATTTTGAAGGTGTGCCTTTTGAAGCCTGCCCTTTTACCAGGCGACCTCTTCTCCGATCAACTAGTTTATTGGGAGAGACTTCTGCATCTGACCCCATGGCTATAAATGGGGAAGGCTTTTTAAAACTGGTAACTGCTTGCCCTGGTTCAACAGTGGGCTCTGATTCTTGAACCGACGAGCCTGAAACAATAGGAGAAAGGTTGGTTTGAAACAATCTCCTCGGTTTTACACTTCTGGTTGAGGAGGAACCCTGGTCAGGTTCTGTGTTTGGGATTACTGGTTTGTCGATAGGGAAAGTAGGTAGGCCTGCAGCAATGCGCTTTTCCCGTTCAACTTTTTGTGCCTTTTCTAGCTCTGATAGATTAAGCCACCCGCCTTTGATTAAAGCATTCCTAGCTGTGAACATAAAATCACAACCAAAACGAAGTATTTGTGTTTGAGAGAGAAAGCTCTGAAATTTGGCAAAGTAAGTATGAAGATGATGGTAAAACAGTAAAGAAGTGATTAATTTATAGTTAACACACAAAAAGAGGCTTTGATACCTACGAGAATTCGAAAGGATTGTAATGATTAGGGAACGGCGCTGACATCATCTTCATTAAATGAAGAGGTTTCTTTTCAGAGAAGGTGGGAGCGAAATTCTAGGTGAAAAAACGTCTGAAATAACGAACCAGAGAGAGACACGTGTCCCACGAACTCTGAAAATAAACCGTTTAAATTCAAGACCCTTTTTCAGTCCAGATAAAGCTATAACACAATTCGAAGGACCTGTCCGGATGTAACTGTCACTAGCCACAGCCTGTTTTTCAAGTATTGCCAAAGATTTTTGAACACCACCTAAAAACGGGGCTACTGATGAGTCCGGATTCTGTCACCATCTCGGACAAGGTCAGTTTGGACAATGTCCACCTAACCGGACATGGGCAGTTCGAACACCATCATCCATTGAACTGTTCGAACAGAACTAAAGTACTTAAAACCTAATCACTTTTTGACTAAGCTGTTTGTTCCCCTACTTAGAACTAATGGGTCCTTAAACTCGACTCGAGACCATTAAACACGACCCGAAAGCCCATGTGGCCCAAATATAAGGGTATAAATACCCAACCACCAACATTAAAATGAGGGTAATGAAAATTAAATACAACCAGACAGCTTAATTCTCCCTCTACATTCTACCCTAACATTAAATACTCACAAAATTCTAAACAGAAATTACAAACTTACCCTCCGACGAAAATAAACCACACCATGGGCAATAGTCATGCTTGGTGCTATATGTTTTCTAAAATATTCTAATATGGGTTCTAGGAACCATGAAGCTTTACCCTTGGATAACATTTCAAAAAGCACAAGTGAGTCAGATTCAATATCCACATTGGTTAGGTTCTTATCCTTACAAAGATGAAGCCCATCGAGTAGATCCCTACTATCTGCCAGAATAGGGTTAGTTTACCATAGACCCTACCATATCCTACAATAATTTTATTTTTATTATTTCTAAGAAGACCCCCTCCACTAGACTTATCATTGACACAACAAGAACCATCCGTGTTTAACTTGAAATTTTTATCTAAAGGACGTCTCCAGGCTAGTTAGATACATTTTCTAATTTTAACTTAGTGATATAAACAGCTGAACTCAACAACAATGTTTGAGTATCTAATCCAGTGAATTCTGTTAAGTAAATTAGCTAAATCTAGACCTACTAGGATGTGTTTTATGTGGTTGATAATCAAACTAGCAATAAATATTTGGTCTTCGTGTTTAGCTTTGTTTCTTGCTCTCCACAAAACCCAATATAAATTATGAGGTAATATAGTTTTAATATGCACATCCCTATCTATAGACCAAGAACATAATAGGTGTGCAAGGGTCATATATTTATCTAGATGTAAATTGAACTGCTTGGATAAGAAACTCCAAACGTCTCAAGAAATGTTATATTAAATAAATAGGTGATTTATCGTTTCTGAACTGAGGCAGAACTAACATTTATAAGCTACTGAAACATTTCCTCAAGAATCCAATGTATATGTATCCAATTATTAAGTAACCTCTTGTTTAGGAAGGAAACACTTCAAATGATTGATGTCGTTCCACAATTCCCTAAACATGTAAGATTGATTACCTTTATTCCTCAACTAATTCCATGCCTATTTGATTTTAAATTCTTCATTGGTAGTCAGCGACCATTTAATTTCATCATTTTTAGAACTCTTAATATGAATCTTTGATATCTTCATAATGTGAAATGCTAACACATAAGATTTTAGTTTGTCCAACATATAACCTTCATAACTAATAAGTATAAATTTTATCTTCGACATACCAATTGTTGTCTTCCATCCTAGATAAGATAATGAATGGTTTGTTGTTACACTATTTTTAGTCCAAAAATCTGAATACCCTTTACCAATTTTCCAATATATATACTATGCTCCTACTTCTCTTATGGTTAGCATCATTTTCCATATTTTTGAGTGATGTATTGAGTAATTAACCTGAAGAGGATGAATGTTCTTGCAATATATATTATGCATAAACATGGTCCAAAGTGTTTTGTGCTCTCTAAACCTAAACCCTAACTTACAAGAATAAGTATCATGTGAAATTGAGACTCCTAATATCCAGGACACCTTCTCCATAAGGCCTACAAAGATGAGACCATCTTGTCTAATTGATAGAATTGCTAGCTTCTGTAAATCCTCATAGGAATCGATTACAAAGCTTTTATATTATAACTATCACAGTTTTAGGAAGAACATAACATTAAATCCAATAAACTAGAACGATCATTAAAACATTCTGAATTAAGATTAGCCTACCTCTGAATGATATATACTTAATTTCCCACTCCAATCTTATACCACTAATTTTTTAGATTAAATCATCAAGTTTCTAGCCTTATTACAGACACGAATTGGGATGCCTAGATTGGTAAAAGTTAAGCTACCTATTTAAAACCCTGATGGTATTCCTAACATTAATGATCTTGATTGAGGTATTTTTGTTGAGGTAATTACCTTAGTCTTGTCCTTATTAATACTTTGACCTGACTTACATTGATAGTTCTGTAAGAAGTTACTCAGCCTATTTATGCTAGATGATGAGCCATTAGTGAAGATTAGAAAGTAATCTGCAAAATCTAAGCAGCGTATTGAACCTCATATTCTTCTTTGATTCAAACAAATTTGTCATCCTACGATTAAATATTTTTCAGCTATTATGAAAAAGGCTAAGGGAAATAGGATCCTATTTCCTAATAATTTTTAAGGCTTTAAAGTAACCCTTATATTCTTTATTAACTAAGATTCAAAACCAAGAAGTAGAAATACTAACAGAAATTTTGTTTAGGAATGATCCATTAAAGCCAAATAGCTCAATAGCCTTGAGGATAAACTTGTGAGATAATCTATCAAATGCTTTTGACATATCCACCTTGACAAAAATATTACCACTCTAACTTTTTTGTTAAGATCATGATTCAATTCATGAGCAAGAATGATATTTTCATGAATATTCCTACCATTGAAAAATCCTCATTGCTCATCGGTAATTATCTTGGGTAAGATAAGGCACAATCTATTGTTTATAACCTTATATATAATTTATCAAAGAAGACTAATAGGCCTGAAGTCATTCTAGGTTTACAGAGTTGTTACCTTAGGTATTAAATAAATTATAGTAATAAATATTCCATGAGGAGAAGCTTGCTCCTGGAATAAAGATGCAATAAAGCCACAATATTCTATGAGGCTTGAAAAAATATTCCATTGTAATCATTAATCCACGCGGAACTAGAAGGGTTTAAGCCTTTAATAATTTCCTTAATTTCATTTATAGACGGTACTTCCATAAATATTATGTTATCATCATTTGAAATTAGTTTAGGTATAAACTCAAACCTTGAAGAAGAAAATCAAATATGCTATCAAAAGAATCTCAATTCCAAGCTTTAAGTTTTTGCTTTAACCTTTTAAGTTTGTTCTAAAACAATATACATAGGTTGACCTTTCGTTTCCATATCCCAAATTTGTTCAAAAATACTTAGAAAATCGAGATGTTTAACCCACATATTTTTAAATTAAATGACGCTTTGGCCTTATTTAGAGTTTTTGAAATTGTGATACATAAAGGAGCATGATCAGAACATGTCTTTGCGATATGTAATACTTTAGTTTCTTCAAAATAGCTAGCACAAGCATTGTTGTATAAAATTATGTAAACGCTTCCACTTTCTTTTATTAGTCCATATAAACTTGGATTCTGAATAACCCGCATCATCAAGGTGACAATCTGTAATAGTGTTATTGAGCTCATCTATGCTTATTAGACATAGTGTAGAATAAGACATTTGCTCATGAGCAGAAGCTATTACATTAAAGTATCCCATTAGCAATCATTCCTTTGAGAAGTCTGATAACTCTTTTAAGTTATTTCATAAGTCTAGATGTTCCTCCCTAATGCATTTAACATAGAAAATTGTAACTAAAAACTTCTTGTTCATAGAAGAGTGATTGGCCTTTACATGTATAAACTAATCATAGTTCCTGATAATGTCCACTCTAGATTCATTCTTCCATATTAACCAAATATTATTATTAATATTAGCTATATAGTTTTGAAAACCAATACCTCTAGAAGCCTTCTCCAGATTTTCAACACCTATCATGGGTTATTGCAGAGAAACAAAATCAATGTGTTCGGCTATTTTGATTGCATTGAGTCTTCTTTTTGTAGCTAAGTTTCTAATGCCCCAAACATTCCAGTTAAAAAATTTAATTGTCTTTTAAATTCTTAGTAGATTATGTAAAGGGTCGTTTCAACTAAGGACCTTTGATATTAATAGAGGCTTTATTTTATATGACCTTAGAATTCTTCAGTTTTTTGTTTAAGATTTCCTTCAAATATTTGTTTGTTTCTATTTTACTAAGTGTGGGAGAAGATGGCATACTACCTATGTTCTTCTGGCTAAGATAATTAAGTTATGAGTCAAAGTTCTCATAGTCACTTGAAGCTGAGAAATTAACACCTGTTTCAAGCTTCTATTATTTCAGATTTTTTTATCCCTAAGTTATCAAGGATTTATTGTTTCTTACTAACTTTTTTACTAATATCCTCCACAATAGCAACTGCTTAAGATAAAATGAATTGGCAACAGAATTATGAGTTACCTGAACCTCATTGAATTCCAGACTATTATGCATCTCTTCTTTGTTGTTTAGTGAGTTTAAGTCTATTTCCTTTAGAATGATAGATTTCACTTTTAGAACCAATCTTTCAATTAGATTATTAGTCTTAGGGATGGAATAAGCTTGGAAGTTCTTATCAGCTTGAAAAAAAATCTAATATATTACCAAAAGAATCTATGTTCCAAGCTTTAAGTTTTTTATTTAACCTTTTAAGTTTGTTCAAAAAACAAACATATTTTGACCTGTTATTTCCACGTTCCAATTTTATTCAAAAATACTTAGAAAATCATGATGCTTAACCCATATATTTTAAATTTAAAGGAAGTTTTAGTCTTAATTATAGTTTTTGAAATTGTGATACATAGAGGAGCATGATCAGAACATGTCTTTGTCATATGCATTAATTTAGTTTCTTCAAAATAGTTAGCCCAAACATTGTGATATAAAAATCTGTCTAAATGCTTCACTTTCTTTTATTAGTTCATGTGAACTTGGATTTTGAATAAACCGCATCCTCAAGATGACAATCCATAATAGTGTTTTTGAACTCATCTATGATAATTAGACATAGTGTAAAAAAAGACCTTTGCTCATGAGCAGAAGCTATTACATTAAAATATCTCATTAACAGCCTTTCTCTTGAGAAGTCTGATAAGTCCTTTAAGTTATTCCATAAGTATACATGCTCCACCCTAATACATTTAGCATAGACAATTGTAACTAAAATTTTCTTGTCCATAGAAGAGTGATTGGCCTTTACCTGTATAAACTGATATCTTATTATTAATGTTAGCTATATAATTTTGAAAACCAATATCTCTAGATATCTTCTCCAAATTTTTCAACACCTAATAGGCTCTTGCAAAGCAATAAAATTAATTTTTTTGCTCTTTTGATTGCTTTAAGTCTTATTTTTTTAGTTAAGTTTCCAGTGCCCCAAAAATTTGAGTTAAGAATTTTAAATTTCATTTAAATTGCTAATTGATTATCTGAAGGGCCCTTTCAAATGAGGACCTTTAATAGTAATAGAGGCTTTATTTAATCTGAACTTAGAATTCTTCAATTTTTTATTTAATATTTTCTTAAAATATTTGTTCGTTTCTATGTTACTAAGAGTATTACAAGTTAACATACTACCAATGTTCTTCTGGCTAGGATAATTATATTATGAGTCAAGGTTCTCATAGTCACTTGAAGCTGGGAAATAAACATTTGTTTCAATCAACTGGATTGCTTCTATTATTTCAGATTTTTTTATCTCTAAGTTATTAATAATTTCTTGTTTCTTGCTAACTTTTTTTACTATAGCAACTTCTTGATAAAATCAATTGGCAATAAAATTATGAGTTACCTGAACCTCATTGAATTCCAAACCATTAGGTATCTTTTTTTGGTTGTTTAGTGAGTCCAAATATATTTCCTTTAGGATGATACATTTCACTTTTGGAACTCATCTTTTAATTAGATTATCAGTCCTAGGGATAACATGAGCTTGGAAGTTCTTATTAAACTGAGCGTTGTCTGATGGAGGAATCTTATCCATAAGAGAATTACTTGGTTTGGTAATTTTCATCAACTTTTTACAAGTAGATTCATTGTTTCCTAAATGAAAGCATATGGGGTAGCAAAGAGGAATTTCACCATATGAAATATCCACCCAACAACCATCATTATCCCCAAAACCTATCCTTACTATATGGATAAGTTTACATGATACATCAACCTCGATCCAGGCTCTGTACTAGTTGTACTTAGCCATGTTCCTTTTAGCAACCCACATCTTTAAAACATGTCCAATTGAGGAAGCCAAAGCCCTAATGATGTTGCCATTTTATACGAATTTTGGTATTTTGGAAAAGAAATCCAGATAGGAGTGATAAAACATTCAATCTTTGTGTTGATATATGGTTTCCATTTGAGAAATCTCATGGAATATTATGTAAAAGTCCATAATTTTATTTTCCAAATCTTATACAAATTTTCTTAGATAAACTTTTTTAGCACGATGTGCCTTGTATCCCAAGAAGAGATATTAACCTCGACTATAAATTTAGACGCTTCTGAGAAATTTTTGAATATATTTGAGTTGATGTTTACCTTAGTAAATTTTCCAAACGAATGTAAGTTTTTATGAAGTTAGCGAAAATTCCTTATCCTTTGTAATTAGTTGAATAGACATGATCGTTTTTTCATTGAATGCATGCATGATAAAAAAATTATCTTTTTGGATATCACATAGTTGCTATATATTGTTCAAAATCGCATCAAATAATATATAACAAATTGTGGAAAAATAAATTAGAAACTCTTTTCTAGATTAACCTAATGAATAAACAAAAACAAGAATACTTACAGGTTTTTTTACTGCTTTCCATCTAGTATTCTTTTGTTTATTTTCATTCTTCAACGATTTTGTATATTTCCTTTAAGAAACTTGCATAATGAGTTAGTAAAAAGAAATGGGTTACATACACTAAAGAAAGCGGTCGTCTGTTTAATTAGGATTTAGCATGATGAAATTCTTAAACCTATCCCCTTATTTATAGTCTTTACAATGTAAAGCCCAACATTGTAAAACCCATCTTATTATACTTCCTTGTGTACGGGGACCATAACCCGATAAATTGATAATTTAATTTATATCCCTGACTTATTAATTCAGGCTTAAGTGTTGAGATTTGAGCCATATTCATCACATTTTCCAAATTCAACACGGTTACTGCATGTGTGTCCATAACGTCTTTTCACCCATGGGTCCAATTTAGTTAATTAAATAATAAACTTGATTACTTTTAATATGGACTTCTTTAAGACAATGACCGAATATGTCTCTTCATCATGTTGGTTTATAAATATATTCCAACAATAGTTGCTTCGGCATATGTCTTGAATTGTTTGTCCAGATGAACCTCATTCTTGTTTTCAATTGTTGAAGCAGAGATTTGTATATCCAAGTTCTAAGAATTTCATTTGTTAATATGACTAAGTAAATCTGTTCTTTGTTAGTGCCGAAACTTTATTTCATCTTTTTCCAAGTTCCACATTCCTTGTTGACGATTCATTCTTTGTTGACAATTCATTATTTTATTTTTCGAAATAAAGTTTGAAAGAATTTCATTATTCATCTTGAATACCTTATATGCTTGAACTAAGATTAAATCTTCTTCCTTCCCACTTTGATTACTTGGAAGATGGCAAGCAACTACCCCTGAGTCATGAGAAACTTTAAAAATTCAACAAACTAAATCTTCAATTTTTAAAGTGGGTAGATAATACCATAATTCATCAACGAGATTTGAGAACTTGTCTTCTTATAACTAAAAAATTAAAAATACGAACATATACAACATATTATATTCAAATAAAATCGTATGGTCACTGATATTGTTGAAAATATTTATACCGACAAACTCCAAAATCTAATTATTTATGATTATTTTAATTGTATCTGAATGAAGATTATTAGATTAGTAGTTTTTCTCTGCTCCAAGATTCCGGTGACTTTTCCGGTAAAATAACCTTCTCTCACTTTGTTTTTTCTTCTTATCTCTAGTTCTCGTTCTGACTTCTAATCTATCTTTATCACGGAGATAAGAAACAATGATTTGTTTGAAGACGATTTTCCATCTCTGTTTCAAAATCAAAAACAGAGGAAAATTGATCAAAGTTTGGAGAAGAAATCCTTTGTAGATCTGTTTAAAGATCAGAATTCAAAAAGTCATGATATAGAATTCAAACCTGAGAGAATTAATAGAAAATTGGACCATATTTCTGTTCAGTTCTCCAAAGAAGTCAATGATTCTCTGTTGTTGAATACTTAGATTACTCCTATCGGAAAATTCTCTCTGGGTTTACTAAAGAAAGATGTCTTGGATTCCTTCTTTAAATCTTTGAAATTTAAAGGAATGTTTCGAACCACAAACTGAGATTCTCATCATATTTTTATAGAATTCGATCTGAATGAGAATGTTTGCAAAATGTGGTCTAGGTATGTCTAGAAATTTGGAAGTTTTACAATGCAAATCTTACGGTGGTCACCTGATTTTCATCATAAGTACGAGAATCCTTATGTATTGGTTTGGGCCCGGTTCGATAAAACCCCGAAGGATATTTTTACAATGAAGGTTTCATGCGTGAAGTAGCTGCTACTCTAGGAAAAACTTACAAAATCGAAGTTCCAAAAGATAATAGAGCTTTCAAGAACTCTGTCTATGCTTTGATAGAGTTAGATTTGTCTATGAAGATTCATAACCAAATTTGGATTGGTTTTGGTACTAATGAAGGGTGTTGGATTAATGTTAAGTACAAGAATTTTCCTTGTTACTATCATTCTAGTTTTCATTTGGGTCATAAATTTGATGAGTGCAAGAAAAAAGTTGAGTCTACTACTCAAGAATTTCTTCTGCAATCCAAGAATACTGAAAGCCAGGTTGTTAAAGAAAAGGAATGTGCTGTTAATTTGGATATGAGGGTTAATAATGAAGTTGTTAGTTCAAATTATGAGTTTGTTCCTATGGTGAAATTCATAGAGAGGAGAAAGAAAAGCATTCAAAAGACAATTCGTATAAAGAAAAGAACAAGGACAATACTATTTCTATTAATAATGATGTCCATACAAGTTTTGATGGTAACATTCCTGAGAATGCGGAAATTATGGAAGTTATACAACATTTACAAGTTCAATATGGTAAAAAAGATCTTCAGGATGATGTTAACGATATAGCGGGCTTCAACTCTCCAATTCAAAACAATATCGGAACCCTTCAACATTCTCCTCAGAATAATGTGTAGTCTCCCATGACCCAAGACTTTAGTACCTTTCTGAAAAAGAAACTTAAGCCAGCAAAGAAACTAAAGAAACCAAGTAACAAGATCATGAAATCTCTCAAGTATAAAGAGACAAACAGGAAACTAAAATCTTCAACATTCTCCTCAGAATAATATGCAGTCTCCCATGGCCCAAGACTTTAGTACCATCCTGAAAAAGAAACTTAAGCCAACAAAGAAACTAAAGAAACCAAGTAACAAGATCATGAAATCTCTCAAGTGTGGAGGGACAGACAGGAAACTAAAATATTTATGTGACAATGATAAAGATCATTAATTGGAACCTGTGTGGTATTAATAACAATGCAACTATCAGGAGACTGAAAGATGTGATTTTCAAAGATAAGATTAGTATACTGGTTATCCAGGAGCCTTTGAATCATTCTGATAACATTTCTAATATTGCTTATTTCTCGGGTTTTACGGGTTACTTTTTCAATTCTTAAAATTAAATTTGGGTCTATTGGGTGGCTGATCTGAGTATTAATATCATTGTTAATCATGATCGATGCCTTAACTTAAAAGTTAGTACTAATGATAAATCTGTTTTTCATTTATCTGCTGTCTATGCTAAGTGTAGCAGGTTGCTTAGGTTGGATTTATTGGAGCAATTAAAGATGATTTCTAAGACTAACTGTGGTTGGCTAGTAGTTGGGGACTTTAATGTTATCACTACTTCTGATGAACAGATTGGATGCAAGCATATATACCAGAATAGTATTAAGATCCCAAATGGGATTTTTGCTACTGGATTATGCTTAATTCCTAAAACATTTAATCCAACTTTTTGGACCCATTACCGGCCTATTAGTCTTTGCTTTTTGACTAACAGAATCCTTTCTAAGCTAATTAATACTAGACTGTCTAATATCCTCCCTAAGACCATCTTTTGCACTCATGGTGCTTTTGTCAAGAATCGTTCTATACATGATAACATTCTGATTGCAAGAGAGCTTACTTTTGATTTGAATAGAAAGCCTGCTATATGTAATATTATGGTCAAGCTTGATATATCAAGGGCTTTTGACATGATGTTTATTCCTTTTATCCTTAAGTTTTTATCTCTTTTTGGATTCTCTAGACAATTTATTAATCTTATAAATGACATAATTAAGGATATTAGTATTTCTATTTTGATTAATGGGAAGGCATATGGTTATTTTAACACTGCTAGAGGTTTGGGGCAAGGGGACCCTTTGTCCCCAAGCCTTTTTATAATCAGTGAAGAGGTGCTTCTCAGGGGTCTTGTTATTCTTTATAATATGAATAATTGCATGCATTTTTCTTCTAGATCATCTATCATAATTCCTAGCATCTCTTTTGTAGATGATATTTTAGTAATTACTAACAATATGGCTTCAACTATTCAGTTTCTTAGTACTTTCCTAGACAGATACCAGCTAATTGCTCGACAAGTCATAAACAAAGACAAGACTCAGATACTTACCTCAAGGAGTAGTCCTCAAAGCAGAATACAAGCATTGGTGGCGAGCATTAGTTTTAAGACTGACCATCTCCCTATCAGTTATTTAGATGTTAATTTGACCTGCAACAATAAAGCAAAGAACTTCAGTAAGCTGTTAGACAACATCAATAGGAAAATTGTAATCTGGGACAACAAATATTTATCATTTGGATGAAGACTTTCTTTGATCTCCATTATCCTAATATATATTCCTTATTACTGGATGCATAACACTTTTATCCCTCAATGCGTGATCAACAGACTTGAAAAAATCTTTAATAAATTTTTATGGAGGTCTAAATTTGATATTAAAGCAATAAACTGGACTGCTTGGAAAAATCTTTGCAGACCTTTTGATGAGGGTGGTCTGAATATCAGAAGACTTATTGATATTCAGACTACCCTATACCAAAAACTTTGGTTTAATTATATGAAACAAGATAGTTTTTGGTTTAAACTAATTAATGACATTTATAATAAAAGAAATCACCCTCTTAAATCTAATTTTAAAAAGTCTAGTTCGATCACATGGAAGCGTTTGGCAAGCATTAAAGATACTGCTGAATCTAATGTGTGTTGGTTACTTAGCAGGGGTGAGGTGGATTTTTGGTTGGAGAATTGGCATAACCAACCTCCAATTATGGATCCCAATAGCCAGGATGCTAATCTATAGTACTTGGAACATGAGGTTAATTATTTTTAGAAAGGAAACAACTGGGATGTTATTTTGTTGAGTAGTTTTCTTAGTGAAGATAGAGTGAAGCAGATTACTTTGTTCAAAATTGACCATTCTAAAGCTGACAAGATGATCTGGGCAAACTCTCATAGCCTTGATTTCAACACTAGTCACACATGGAACAACATAAGGCAGCATTTCAACAAGTCCTCTCTATTCAAGAAGATCTGGAACCAGCTAACTCTGAGGAAGTTTTCTTTCTTTTTATGGAAACTTATAAAAAACTTCTTACCAATTGATACCACTATGCAATCTAGACATGTCAGTTTGGCTTCAAAATGCATTTTCTGCTCTAATTGTGAAAGTAGAAATAACATATTTGTTAACTGTAAATTTTCGTGGACCATATGGACCCATTTCAGTTCTCTTTTCAATATTAAAATTCATTATTTTCATGAGTCATACTCACCTAGTTAGAGAGTGGTTCTGGTTTTCTAGCCTAAAGGTCCATATTACGCATGTTGTTCCCTCAATTATTTGTTGGACTATATGGAAATCTAGGAATGATATGAAATTTAAAAACAAGTTTATTTCACCCGATTCTGCTATTACTTACATTAACATAATCATATATAGTCTGGACACTAAACTAACTAACAAACATTGGTTTAAAGTAATGGATGCATGCATTTCTTTTGGATGCAATTCTATTTATGAAAAGAAGAGGAAGCAAACTTATCTGAAATGGATTCACCCGACTGATGGAAGACATAAGCTAAACGTGGATGGAGCGTGTTCACGAACTGGTAAATCCTCTAGAGAAATGATTTTCAGGAATCAGGTAGGCGATATCGAAGTGGGTCTTGGCAAAACATTTGGGAAGATGACCCATATTCTAGCTGAGACGCTTGCTCTTCTTGAAGGCCTCTTATTGTGTAGAGAAAGAAACTGGTCGAAGGTTGATATCGAATCTGATAATCAAGCCTTAATCGACTACTTGGCCAAGGGGAAAAACTCTTGGTATTTGTCTCGACTGCTTTCCATTTGCAGGAGAATGATCCACCCAAGTATGACCTTAAAGTTTATTTCCAGAAATCAGAATCGCGTCGCCGACTGGTTGGCAAAATGGACCCTTCGGTGTAAGCAAAAGGTCGAGATTAATCGAACAAAGGCTCTAATTGAACTTCAATCAATCGTTCTCCTTGAAGGTTTAGGCTTGGGCTATGTCAATGTGGAATCAGATTAATCGATTCTAAGGTTTTGTGAAGCTAATTTTGGGGATTTTTTCATTGGAGTAATTTGAAGGCGAATTGAATAACTTTTGACAAATGAGGTTGGTTTCAAATTCATGCACTGGTTTTTAGGTTAAAGAAGAAGGGAGAAGCTTGAAGCTATAACTATAGAAGTCTGCTCATCAAAATGATCCAGATTCTAAATCTGTTTTTAGTTTCTTCTAATAACTTTTGACAAATGAGGTTGGTTTAAATCTGTTTTTAGTTTCTTCTAATAACTTTTGACAAATGAGGTTGGTTTCAAATTCATGCACTGATTTTTAGGTTAAAGAAGAAGGGAGAAGCTTGAAACTATAACTATAGACGTCTGCTCATCAAAATGATCCAGATTCTAAATCTGATTTTAGTTTCTCTTATAAATAGTCTTATTAAATTTAAGATTTTATTTTGTCCATGAGTCTAATTAGGCTCTTTTAACTTTTGTAAGTTTTAATTTGGTAATAAAGTGGATTTTGATAATAATAATAATAAAATAATAATAACTGTATCCGAATAACTACTAAAAATTCTCTTTAAAAAATAATACACCCACCCTAGCATACGCATGTCATATACGTTTTTAATCGATAATCTAAAAGAACATAATAAATATGATAAACCGAATTAAGTTGGCAGATACTACCAGAGAAGAATATCACTATATCATTCAATATTTAATTAACAAACACCATAAAGCAAATTTATATCATAAATTTTAGGTAAATATTTATTTAAAAAACATCAGAATTTAGATTTATATAATTAATGTTAGGTAGAAAACGTGTATAAAATTCAAGTTAACCCAAATCGAACTTCCACAAGGATAACGATAACCTTCCGGGGTGTGTCCTTGTCATTCAATTCACTTGTTCTTTCCATTTATTGACCATCACATTTTCTCTCTTTGATAACTCACTACTACTCTTAAAAGAAGTTAGTTTCTCAATGCAAATTCAGATCCATTTATTTCGCAAAACCCCACCAAAAAAGTTCAAAACTTTATCTCCCTCTTGAATCATTTTAGAAACTAGCACCCACCCATTTCCTCATTTTGAAAACTCAAACATGGGTTCGATTTCAACAATCAAAACCAACGAAATCCACAAGTTTTTGTTCCATCTCATCACCGGAAGATGGTTCATGGTGTTTGCTTCGTTTTTGATCATGTCGGGAGCTGGAGCTACGTATCTGTTCGGGACATACTCGAAACAGATAAAAACAACTCTCGGCTACGACCAATCAACCTTAAACCTTATGGGGTTTTTCAAGGACCTAGGTGCTAATGTTGGTGTCTTGTCTGGTTTAATTGCAGAAGTCACACCTACTTGGTTTGTCCTCTTGGTTGGCTCAGCTATGAATTTCACTGGCTACTTCATGATCTGGTTAGCTGTTACAGGCAAGATTTCGAAACCTAAAGTGTGGCAAATGTGCTTGTATATATGTATCGGAGCGAATTCGCAGAATTTCGCTAATACAGGAGCTTTAGTGACCTGTGTTAAGAATTTCCCAGAAAGTAGAGGGGTTATGTTGGGGTTGTTAAAAGGTTATGTTGGTTTGAGTGGTGCTATAATGACACAGATTTACTTAGCTATTTATGGTAACGATTCGAAATCTTTGATTTTGTTGATCGGTTGGTTACCGGCTGCGGTGTCTCTTGTGTTTGTTTACACGATTAGGACAATGAAGGTTGTCAGACAGAAAAATGAGATCGATGTTTTTTACCAATTTTTGTATCTTTCGATTTTGTTGGCTTTGTTTCTCATGGCTATGAATATTGCCGAAAAACAGGTTGGTTTCTCGCAAACAGCTTATGCAGTTAGTGCGACCGTGTGTTGTATGTTGCTGTTTGTTCCTCTTTTTGTTGCTTTAAGAGAGGAATTGAACCTATGGAATTTGAAGAAACAAGGTGTTGTTGATCAACCAACCGATGTAAAAGTCGAACGACCAGATGTAGTAGATCAACCAGAGGAGGAATCGAAGCAGAAAATAGAAAACACTAAGTTGGATGGAAGTGGAACGGAACTGAAAACGGTTTCGGCCTTCTCGATACTAAACAAACCACCTAGAGGAGAAGACTACACAATCTTACAAGCTTTGACAAGCATCGACATGTTGATTTTATTCATAGCTACATTATGTGGATTGGGTTCGAGTTTAACAGCAGTAGACAATCTGGGTCAGATTGGCGAGTCACTAAGCTACCCACCTCATACGGTCAGCTCTTTCGTGTCACTCGTAAGCATATGGAATTATTTCGGAAGAGTCTTTTCCGGGTTCGTTTCAGAAACATTACTAATCAAATATAAAGTCCCACGACCACTAATGATGACATTCATCCTCTTACTAAGCTGCGTCGGTCACCTCCTAATCGCGTTTCCATTCCCGGGTTCTGTCTACATTGCGTCAATCATAATAGGGTTTTCATTTGGCGCTCAGTTACCATTGCTATTCGCAATCATATCAGAACTATTCGGGCTGAAATACTACTCGACGTTGTTCAATTGCGGGCAATTGGCTAGTCCTGTTGGATCCTACATTCTGAACGTCAAAGTTACGGGTTGGCTTTACGATCGAGAAGCGATTAGAAACCTGAAGAGTAAAGGAATGACAAGGGAATCAGTAAAGGAACTGGTTTGTCTTGGTAAAGAATGTTATAAACTTCCCTTTGTGATATTGGCTGCTGTTACTTTCTTTGGTGCTGTTGTTTCTTTTGTTTTGGTGGTTAGGACTAGAGAGTTTTATAAGAGTGACATCTACAAAAGGTTTAGAGATGATTGTGAAACAGAATTGGAAGTGTCAGCTTCTGGTAATAGAAAAGAGTGAGAAACTGGTTTCAATATAACTGGGTTGGCCAGATTTTAATGTATTGTCATACTAATACTTATATTTTCAGTTTTATGTAATTTCTTGTTGCAAAATGTACATAGTTGTAGTGTGAATCTAATGAGTTGATTTAACTAGGTAAAATTGGGATACTGAAAGTGATGTGTTTTGTTCAATTCAATCAAGAGGGGCACCGTCATCTGTTATAGACTTAGAGCATCTCAACACATAACAGTTATTTTAAAAAATATTTATTATTTTTAAAAAATATTTATTATTTTTAAAAAATATTTATTATTTTTAAAAAATATTTATTATTTTTAAAAAATATTTATTATTTTTAAAAAATATTTTCAATCAGTTAATCTAAAAAGTTTACAGATTTTATTTTGATCTATATTTACTTAAGCGGTTATATAATTGGTATATTTTTTCTTTATTTTTTTTATCCGTTACAAAATTAAAAAACTAACTTAATTATAAATTAGTTGTTGTATTATTTAATAATCTAAAATTATAAAGTTCATAATTTAATCTATATCTAACTTAAATTATAGACTAGAATGCTCTTATAGTCGACTTTGAGAATCGTTTGTCCAATTCATGGGTCATTTTCTAATACTATGAACGAAGTTAGTACTACTAGACTACTGAAAATACTAATACTGCCAAACTTTAACAGTAGTACAAGCATTTGGATTGTAAGGTTTTAGACTTAAAATAAGAAATTCCATGTTAGTTTTCTTTTTGGTTGAAAATTCCATGTTAGTGGTCGGTAGGTATACATTATTATAATTTTTGTTAACAAAACCTTGGACTTGATTTGTTGGATTATATTTGAAGCGTATTTAATGGTTATAATTTCAGAATTTAACATTTTAATAATAAATAAACTAGTATTTACTTGTTCTTTATCATATAAATAAGAATAAATATTTATCTTTGACTATTATAATAAAATCATGTGATTAAGGATGCAACTTTTAGAGCTTAAATTAAGGAATAGGTTATTTTGGAGAAGGCTATATAAAGGTGGAAGTCACGGGATCAGTCGGCATGTCCCGACATATGTGACCATGTCAGTTAGTGTTTAATATATTAAAGGGAGACTTAAGTAATTAGTTTTATACGTGTTTTTCTTATTTGATCCAATTTATTAAAGAAAATATTTAATTTCCATCCAACAAAACATTTCAGCTCCAAATCAAAATATTCCGTCTTTGTTTTTAGGAGCTCCTCGAACTCTTTTTTCTCCCAAAAATTTATTTGTGCCAACATCGATATTTATCTTTTAACCGAACCTTCCGATAGTGAAATCTGCTATGTCGCTGCCGATAGACTCTTTTTATCGACTAAAACCTAAATAGGTAAGTTGTGATTTACTTCTTTTTTTTTTACCTTACTTGAATCAGCGTAGTTGCTAAAACAATGCTACCCTCCCTATAAGACCAAGAATAACTAGCTTGGTTCAAAATGGGTGTGCAATTAGCACTTGCAGTTATGTTTCATTAGTAGGTTGTGTGCTGCTTTTAACTTGGTAATTGGGTTTTCAAACGGTTTTATGTTTACTCAGTGTTTAAAGTTAATTTTTAATTCAATAGGGTTAGGAATTTTGATGTTATGTGTTAAAGATCCATTTAACTGACGTCTTCACCCTAAGATACAGTATTTGAACCGTTAAACCAAAGAACCGTTAAACCAAAGAACCGTTAAACCAAAGAATTGTGGTTTCATGCCCCTCTTATCCTAAAATAGGGTACCTTGTGTTTTGCTAGGGCTTATTTCTATCAAACTTACCCTTAATTATGGTTTAAAGAAGTCCAATTTAGTTACTATGACTATGACATTTGCTGTTATATGCTAAAGCTCTATTTTACTGACTTCTTTTCTCTTGCTTTTGCGGTTCTTAAATAAGGATTTTGGGTTTTAAACTGTATCATAACAATTCAATTCTGGAAGACTATTTATGACTAATTTATATAGAACTATGCTTACTTAGGGTTTTGAAAAGTGACTTATTAGCTATATAGGGTGAGTAGGTTGTTGTAAAACTAAAGTCGATTGAGGAATGTATTCTGAATGCATAAGCTTTAATTAGGGTTTAAATGGGTCACTCTCTTTTATTTAGGTATTAGCTTTATTTTTTAATGTTAAATTTACATTTGAATTGTCTCTTCTATCTCTGGAACTAACTAGGAGAATCTACTATTTCCATACTATAAAATCAACTTATTATCTGGATTTACTGTAGGCTCTAATCGATGTTCCTGATATGGTGAGGATAAACTATTATGTGGATGACTAATAATATGTTTGTTTTCTTGGTAGCAAATAAAGCAAAGAGGGTGAAGACTTGTGCCGAGAAGAGTAGTATAAAAAGAAAATCAATGAAGCAAAAAAATATATAAATAAAGACATGGTCCCATGGCCTTTTTATATTCCGGTCGAATATAGAATCGGTCATCAAACATCTGCGGACAACGGACATTAAAGTAGATCACACTGAAGCTCTAAAAACTACACAATTTTACAACTTAGTAGATAGGTTGTTTTAATTAAGAGAGCTTCAAAGTGAGGAAGCCGTGAAAGCTCACCATGAAGATAATAAATATGTACAATAAGGAAAAGAAGAGCTTTACATTTGGTGGGATAGATGTATCGTTGACCAGAAATGACGTCATGGTGATTTTTGGAATAAACTGTGGTGCGAAGAAGATCGATAAGATTAAGAGTTGAAGAATTGAGTCAAGTATTATCTCAAGATACTTTAAAGAAGTAAAAACATAACAAAAAATAAATTAAAAGATGTGATAGAAGATGGTTCAAAGATGGACGATGTTGAGACGGTCAAAGATGTAGCAAAATGATAATAATGTACCTTTGTGTATCATTATTTATGTCTACATCTGGTGACTGTCTGTCAGAAAGCCTAGCAAGGTTTATAGACTTGAAATTCGAAGAACTTTACAAGTATGATTGGGCGCTGATCATTGTAGAAAAGTTGATGAACTTTATCGACAAAAAAATAGACAAAATCAGCAAAACACTATGTGTTCCATGGCGATACTGATTGTAAGTAAAAAAAATTCAAAAACTAAAGTTACATTAATAAAATTAATGTTATACTAACTTTATAAAAAAAATCTCTACAATTAGTTTTCTTGGAGCACACGAGGGTCAGAATCCGGAAGTTGGAGATTCCACAGTGCTTGAGATGGGAGGGAGCTACTAGCTTCCGAAGCCAAGACAAAGTTAAGGATTTGGTACAAGAGGTGGAACCATCAGAGGTGAAAGAAATTAAAATTTAAATTGTTAGCATTTTTAACATTACTCGTGCTAAATTTAACATGATGATTATGATATTCTTGAGATCATGTGAAAATACTATTAAAAAGACGGTTGCAGTAAGTGACACATCAGTCTGTAATTTGTATGTACATATGAGTCATAAGGAAAATGAAGCATATTAATATACTATAGTATTAAGTTGTTTAATTACTCATTTTAACAGGACTTTAGAACTCAATTTACGAGGTTGATTTTTTAGCCTACGAAATGGTAACTATATTATTGTTAAATAGAAGATTGAATAAAGCCAATTAAAAAATTGCTCTTCTGTTGTGTAAAGCATACAACTATGAGTGTAGTTCAGAGTAAAAATAGTGTATATATGTTAAAATATTTGTTTACGCTTACTAATAAGTTGGCACTACTAACAATATTAAACCAAATATGTTGTTTGTTGATGTTTATGTAATTGAATGTCACCTAGTAACTCTGTCCAAAAGAAGAGACTTTGATAGTTAGAGAGAAGTTGTCAACTGATAAAGAAGATAAGGAACAGATAGAAGAAGATGATGAAGAAAGTGACAAGGAGGATGAAGAAGGAAGTGAAGAAAAAGAATATGAGGAAGCATATGATAAAAAAGAAATAAAAAATGATAGAGGTGAAACTCCAGACTATGGAGTAAGAGCCAGAAGTGTAACAATGAGTGTTACACAAATGGAGAAAATAAAAGTAAAAAAACATATTGAGAAAAGTGAAAAAGAAGAATAAAAGGAAAAAGAAGAGAGTGATAGAAATAATCAACAAGAAAACTATGCAAACGAAGATAAAGATTGGAGCGAGATCACGATTCTCTTACATGAGCAAGAAGAACTAAAATATAATCTAGGACAAGCGGGTGTATTATTTAATTTAATGATCATGTATACTAATATGCAGGAAAGGATCAACAAGATGACTGAAGAACTACACCAAGTCACAGAAATGTTTAACAAGGTATAATATCCACAAAATTATTCTTATCCGGTTTTTAATCATATTCATGTTATTTTGTGAAAAATTATTAACTCGTAAAATAAAAATAGAGGATAAATGAGCTGAAAAATATAGTGAAGTCACATAAATGTTTAACAAGGTATAATATCCACAAAATTATTGTTATCCGGTTTTTAATCATATTCATGTTATTTTGTGAAAAATTATTAACTCGTAAAATAAAAATAGAGGATAAATGAGCTGAAAAATACAGTGAAAAACTGGAAATAGAGCTTCAACAAACAACTCAAGAAGAAGAACATGGAAAAGGTACAATTACTCATGTTATTAAAGTTTAACTTATTCCTGTTATTAAAGTTTAACTTATTCGTGTTATTCAATTTATAAAAAAATTACTAACTAACATCAACAGAAAGATATAGATGTGAAAGAGAAGAAAAATAACTAACATTCTTCCTTGGTAAAAGAAGTCCGAGAAAACCCACCAAGAAATAAGAAGAATGATCCCGAGTTTGAATATCATCCCATGAAAAGACAGAGAAAATGAAAAGAGGCTGCATCAATACATATTGAAGACTGGGATGATGATTTTCAAAAAGTCAAGGTAAAAAAGATCAAATTTATTAAAAGAGAAAAAGGACAGACGACTTCATATCTAACCAATGAAGATATCTGTAAATTTAATGCACTTATCCAAAAAATAAAACAGGTAATCAATTTAAACATTTCCTGTTATATAATTTACTTAAATAAAGAACATAATTCTTAATGAATTGAAATGGATATGTAAAACAGCACAAGTGTCTAGAGAAAAGATTCAACGTTGGTCATTGTGGATCAACTCCATAAAATTATCACCAATGGAGATATTGGCATAGAGGTAAAAAGATTTATTTTTTATCTATTTCATACTTAATTTTAGTGTAAATTTATTCTCTAATGGGTCAAAGAAGTAGCATAATGTTTGCTGGGAACCTTGTACCCAACAAGACATTAATCATTCATACTCATACCTCATTGAACAATAATCCCCCAAACTTCACTCCAAATCCATAACTACTAGAATATGACATATAGAGGCATGCTGTTTTATTGGGCAACCTTGACCTCTCTCCTACGAAACATCTTTAATATCTTGTTATGATATTATATATGTTGAAATACTCTATTTTTAACTGAGTTTTATATACTACTACTTAGTTAGTACATGATTTTTGAAGTGTTTGTTGTCACTTAATCTAGTTAACTAGCCAAACTGAATAGATTAGTTGTGCTGAATTCTAGTTTCTGTTACAACTTTTAATCAAATTTTGTTTTGATTTACTTTGAGATTTTTACATTACAGATAATTGATGCATATCCTTCATGCATAGGAAGGAATCGAACGTTAAATGGGAGTGACTCACAAAGACCACAAAATATCATATTGTCAGCAGCTGCAACTGTATATCCACTAAATCATTTTTATTTATAAATGATATTCACATAAATAAAATATAGTATATTCTAATCTTTATTTTTATATTTTTGGTTTAACATCAATACTTAAAAGAAAAGAAAATACTTACAAAAATATTGATAGTTGACTGACTCAAAACCGTCAAAATCGGTAATAATTCGCAGATTACTATACTGATTCACACGCTATCGGGTGTTGCAACTTCCAACCACTAGACACTGCTGCTGGTTGACATTGATGGGAATGTGTTGATTTATTACAACCCTTTACATCCACATAATGCAAAAAACGTGGAAAAATATCTAGATGCAACAATAGAGATTGTAAGTTTATACATATATAAATATTATTATTAAATTATATTAGTTCTAATACTTAACTAATTGATTTTTTTTATGTATTGAAGCAAAAATATTTAGAAACAATAAGGTTTCTAAAAGAGGATGAACAATTCATAAATGAGCGCAATTGTCCATAATAAAATCTAGGTTACGCTGATTGTGAGATTATGGTTTATGCATACATTAAAAACTTCTACAGAATCGGAGGCCCACCTTCATCATACGAGGAAAACAAAGCTTGCAAACAAAGAGCTGAAAATATTTTACACAATAGTAAATGATGAATATAGTTATTTGTAAAAATAGATGAGCAATTTTTTGAAGTATTACTTTTAAGATATATTTTATATTTTTTGTAAAATATATGAATGTTGTTGTTTGGAGTAAAAATATATAAATGCCGTTTGGAATATTACAAATTGTAGATTTTAATTTTTTTTAAAGTTCGATTGAGATTGTTTCATTTGATGAAACTTGGCTAAATTTTTTTCTAATTGTTTATCATTGTGATATATCATAATGTCTACTTGTATATGGTTTCTCGTTGTTTACTCTATTGATAGAAATCGTATTAGTAAGTTGAGTTTTGTGTGTAATTAATTAAGTGTTATGTTTACTATTTGTAGAAATATATTTTATGTTTGTATATGGTTTGTAAAATCATAGGAAGATAAATCACAAGAAGATTAATTACATGATAAAAAATTACATGAGTAATTTTCTCAGGAACAAAAGGCCTTAGAAATAAGAAATATATCAAACTTAATTGGTATAAAATAACTTATAAATAAAGAAAATAAATTACGCATCTTATAAAAACGTAACAGCAGGTGAAAAATCAAAAAGAAAACAATTCTTAAATTTCAACCTGGACAAAAATTAACAAGGAAAGAAGTCTATGTAAATAAAAAACATCTTATAAGTCCAATAATTTGTGAAACATAACTGCATATTAATAAATAAAAATCAAAAATTAAAACTAAACAATAACATTCTTCAAAATTTACTAAATTTCAATCATATTAGAAGTAAAAAAAATATGTATCCTTACAAATTGATGAAACAATGAAAACAAAAATTTCTTGGAAATTAATCTCCTTAAAAATATAATAGATTGATAAATCGATAACAAAATAATACTCAAATGTATGTCTTATGGCAGAAGCTCTTGTTGTGGTTTCCAACTCTTTTACACTGGTTCATTTGATCTTCTTGAGAATAAGTTCACCTCTTGAAGTGATACCTTTTTTTGGCCTACCAGGTTGCATCTTCAACATAGGTGGTTGAACAACCGGAGAACCACATATAGCAACAGTTTGACCAAAAGAAGAATATGGATGGATGGATAATGTGTAGCAAGCTTTATATGATGTCCAATAAAAGTACTTCTCTACAAAATCATACGGACTTTCTTGAGTTTTTGTTATGACGGCTAAAACATGCGCACAAGGGAAACATACGGATTGTCAATGGCCACATAAACATGTATAATCATAAATATTAACTACCATTTCTAGTATCGAATGTACTTAAAAACATAGTCCAATGATACATGAAAAAACAAAGACCGATTATCCTAATATTATGTCTATACATCTTATCCATTCTCGAACAAAACACACTAGTCCATTTACTGGATTCTACACGAAGATGGGACAACTGAACCATAAGGTTAATCTGAATCGTATCAATCAATTCAATTACTGGAAGATCGCGATACAACATAATTCGTGCATTAAACTACTCAATTGTACTTGAAGAAATAAACCTCAACCTTTTTTCCTTTAAAAAATGAATTCGCATAATTTTGTGGAGAAAGGTTATCTAAAAAGTTATAAACACTCTTTCCACCAATTTTTAACAGTTTTTCCATGGAGTTAAAAACTCATGCTCTGTAGGGGAAAATGTACATGCTTGAAATTTGATAACTATCTTATTTCTAATTCATTTAGGCATCAAATTAAGTTTATCCTTCAAATTTAAAAGAATGTGATAGAGACAAAAAAAGTGGTAGGAGTCTGGAAAACAGACCTCACTAAGCTAATGCTACCTTCATGACGATCAGAAATGAAAGTTATTTTCAGATCACCAACATGCGTCTTTAACAATGATAAAAACCTAAAAAAATTAACACTTTTAGTACATTATTACACACAAACAAAACTGTATATAAAAAATAACAGGAATAAATAGATTCCTACAAATTATAAACAAAACTGGAAAAAACATAAAATTTTACCTTGGTTTCCATCTTTGGCTATAGCAGACAGTAAATGTTTTTTATGTTTGCCAAAGAGAAAATTCCAATCTATGTATAACATTGGCATACAGCTTGAAACCCCATTAATACATGCAGTAAATGCAACGAAATAACGTTTAAACGTCTTAGTTTTTACTTCACAATCAAGCACAAAATCACACAAAGATTTCATAACACTAAAATATCCTTTGATCAAAGCGTACGAAGAAGAGCTATCACAAGATACCTCAACCCTTGCTTTCTCTAAAGTACACCATGCAACTCGATATGAAATTTTTAATCCATGACGGGTTTTTAACATACTTTTAATAGCACTAGCACAAATCTTATTATTGTTTCTTACCCCACTTAGAATTTCTTTACCAACGATATCACTAGATAGATGTATATTAGCTACATTCTTGGAGAAAACCCCACAACTATGCTCTTTGACAAATTTCCTAATAATCATAAACTTAGTCCCATGATCAACAGTGTGATAGATTTTATAACCATAACTTTTAATCTCCTTAAAAAATAGCAAGCATAAACACGTTCTTTACTATTCCGTTTGTATTTAAATCTAAAACCGTGCTCTATAGAAAATTTAGATAAAGATTGTTTAAAACCAACCAGACCTGTTTTAAAGACTTGACCTACATCTTCAATTTCTTTAGCCCAAGACTTGATAGCAAATTCTACTGATTTATTATTTAAGAAGTTAATATCAGAATAGTCTGTTATGGTATTCATATTACGTGACATTGCCATGAAATCTAATCTATGGGCCAAAATATTTTCGGTAACAACTTCAACTTGGATTTTTATATAAATTGAACTGCTTTACTCAGAAATTATAACCGTATTAGCAAACTCCTCGTCATTAGTCAATAAACAACCTATAAACTAACCAATACTATACTTCATAGTAATACAATCTCTACTCAAAGAGGTCCATTTATTAACAAAATAATCGATAATACCGTTTAAGCTGTGAAAGGATTTTAAAGAACGAACAACAGCATCATCCCATACTTGATATGTATAAAACCAGTGGACATTATACCTGCAAAAAGATATAAAGATATATTATTGGTTACAGACACTATCATGTTGTATCCAAAATCATCCAAATATATATCTTGAGTTTTTATTTATGTCATACATTCAGGAATACAATTTGTCTTTATTATAATAGAAACACGAATTGTCATGTAGATTTAACCAAACTTAATTCTACCAGCCTAAACTCTACCACACCATTAACCATTTAAAGTATTTAAGTCTATATATGAACTAAATTTTCATTTTATCCTATACTCATTACTATTAAATATCACTCATCTTTTTCATAGAGAATACGTTTTAATCTAGTATGCATAGTAGAAACAGATCTATTGTGATATTTGTAAATTAGATACATGTAAGTACTAGTTTCATATATTGAGACTTGAGGAGAAACCGGAGGAGAAAGAACGATAAAATACAAAAAAAAAAAGAAAACTTACCTTTCGAATTGAGAATACGACGACCAACGAAAGTGAAAATAGAGTGAAATAATAGCTAGAGAATTTGACGACAGTGAAAATACAAAAAAAGAATGGCCAACAAATATGTTTACCGTCGTCGTTGAAATCAAAAGAAAATAGGGTCTCTCATCTTGAAATCGATTAGGAAAGAGGATTGAGGTCTCTAACCTAATTTTGAAGTAACTTTTCATTAAGGGTAAAATTGTATTTAAAATTTAAATTTGGACTAGTGGATAAATAAAATCATATTTTGGTAGATATAGGTAAAATTTATTTGACGCTAGACTTATTGATAAATTGTGACGTGTTGTACCATAATCTGTATAAAACCCTATATTAAATCATTAAACAATTGTCTAGTGCATTGTTTTATTCATACAAAATAAATGATAATTACCAAATATATTTTTTTAATAAAAAAATATATTATAGTAAGAAAATATCTACAAAATATATAAAATGCGTGACCTAACACATATATTTTTGTACAACGAGTAAACAACAACTGGTGTTTCTTGTTTGCTTCTTGTATTTTGTTTTTCTATTTTTATATATTATCCTCTGTTTTATTTTTAGTAAATTAATTATCAATAATCTCTTATAACTAATCTATTAACTAATTTAGTTATAATAGATTATTGATAACTATATAATGGTAGATTGTACATTGTAGATTGTAACAATTAGATCATTATTAATATTCAAAGCAAGTTTTTATTTTCCTATAACTTTGATATGGTATCAAGAGAACCACCGATAAAAGATTAACTTGTTTTTCTTTGTTGAAAGTGTTTCTCTTATGATGGATAACACAAATGATGTGGAAGATCAATGAGGATCAGGTCAAGAAATTAATCTTCGAAGCAATAACAATAAAGAGGTTTTCAATCATCATTCTCACAATCCAGGTATGCTAATTACTAGCACAAAATTAACTGAGAAAAATTATGTTATTTGATGTAGATCTTAAACTGTCTCTTGCGGCCAAACAGAAGCTCAATATTATTGATGGAAGATCAATGTAGTATGTGTTATTTTCTCCTGAATATGACAAATGGAATCAAGCCAATAGCATGGTCTGTTCCTTGATTATTAATTCGATTTCTGATCCTTTAAAAGAACAATTCGTGTTCTTGGACAATGTTAAAGAACGGTGGGAAGAAATAGTCCAAAAATATGGATGCTACAATGTACTCGTGGTTTAAAAATTGAAGAGAGAAATCAACCTTTTTAACCAAGGAAGTCCGAGTATTGTTGCTTATTTTTCAAAACTTAATAGACTGTATGATGAAAGAAATGTCCTAAGACCTTTTCCTATCTGTAAGTGTAAAAAAATGTTAATGTTGTGTTTACTTTGAGTTAACTTAAAAAGAAGATGAAGATAGGTTGATGCAGTTTTTGCTTAGGCTTAATGGAAATTTTGAATGAGCAAAGGATCAGATACTCTTGATGGAGCCCATGCATTCCATCAACAGAGCATATGTTCTAATTCTTTTTGTTGAAAAAAAGACTAGCTCAAAAGATTTGAATATTAAATCTTCCAGCATGATGGTAAGAAAATATTAAGCAAATGAAAAAAGAAATTTTGATAAAGGAAAGAAAAAATTCATGAGATGCACTCATTGTCTTAAAAAAGGTCACATTAAGGAAAATTGTTTTAAGCTAAAAGGCTACCGTGAATAGTGGGACAAGAATAATGAAAGAAAGAAAATTGGCTCAAATGCTGCTGCGAGTTCAAACAATGTTACTGCCTATTATGATGCTAGTCCTCTTGATGATGGTCAAGAAGATAGAAATAATGTGCAAGGTTTAATGTATACAGTTATGAAGGTTCAACAAGACTTGGAGAAAATTCTTGCAAATGGTAAAAGATTTGAAGATCACGAAATGAATGCAAGTGTTAATCTTTCTCATCTCGAAGACTTCTCAAGTATATATTCATTATCTAATGACACAAATATTAGTAAAAAAAATTATAGATCATAAACAGTAGAGCATCTAATCACATGTATTGTGATCATTCATTTTTTTTCAAAAATATTTTTTAAAACATTCTTTCATTACTTTACCCGATGGTTCATTTAAAAATGTTTCTTTTAAATGAACTGTGATAGTGCACGATAAACTTGTTTTGCATGACTGTTTATATGTTTTATATTTTAAGTTCAATTTATTATTAGTAAGTAAATGTGTCGCCACTTATTGTAATTTTTTCAAATTCTTAAATGATCACTGCTTTCTTCAGGACCAACACTTTGATCAAGTGCTTGGAGTTGGAAAGAAGTACAAAGGGTTTTACCTTATCAACCATCAATCCTTCAATAAAAGCTTCATTAGAACTTATTGCTCTACATTTGATTTTTCAAATCCTAAAGGTCCCAATGTTTATCTTGTAATAAAGCCTAGCATTTGGAATCTTAGACTTGGTCATTGTTCCAATAAAGTTCTGAAAATTTTAAATGTAATGAATTTAAATAATGAAAATGTTATATGTAACATTTGTCTTTTAATAAACAACATAGACATAGTTTTCTTTCCAGCACATCTATTTCTTTTAGAGCCTTTGAATTGATTCATTTAGACTTATAGGGTCCTTATAGAACATTCATTATTACAGGTAAGAAATATTTCTTAACTATAGTTGATGATTACATTGGATGCACTTGGAATTTTTTGCTTAAAAACAAATATGATACTTTCTATATTTTAAACAATTTGTTATCTTAAGTTAGACTTAATTCAATGCTCAATTCAAAATCTTAAGGACTGACAATGGTACGAAGTTTCTTAACCGACCTATGTTTTATTCCTTATCTAATCTCTGCATAATTAATAAAAAAACTTGTTCTTACACTCCTCAACAAAATGGAATATTTAGAGAAAACACAAACATTTACTATAAGTGGAAAAATCTCTTATGTTTCAATCTAAAGTTCTTCAAGGTTTTAGGGGATAATATATTCTCACTGCCACTTGTTTTATAAACAAAACTCCTTCTAAAATATTAAACTAGAAATCTCCTTTTGAAATGTTAACTGGTTCTGCTCCTAATATTAGTGCTTTCAAGGTCTTTGGTTGTCTATGTTTTGATTCATTATCCCTAGAAGTAGTGACAAGTTTCATCATCGTGCCTTTACGACTGTTTTTATTGGATATGCATCAAATCAAAAAGGATATAGGTTGTATAACTTAAAAACTCATCAATTGTCTATATCCAGATATATCATTTTTCATGAAAATATTTTCCCTTTCAAAGATAATATTATCAATTATAATGATCATATTCCTACTCTTATTGTTTATTCTTATGACGAAGTTGTTCTTGATCAATCTAAAACTGTTTTACCAACTAGTGATATTATAATGGATGATAAGAATCATGTTGAAAAAATTATTCATTCTTCTAGTTCTAATGAAAATGTTTATCCTTCTATATTGTACAATGTTGATACTCATGTTTCTGTTTGGGCCAGCAAAAGGGTTAAACATAAACTTTATTGGCTCAAAGATTTTATTCTTCAAGCTTTTGGTGATAAGCATGCTTCCAATAAAGGTTCTTAATTCTCCTCATGTCCCTCATACTTTTCCATATATTAAGAATTTTGTTCTTAATAAATCTTATACATATTTTTTAGCTAATGTGTCTTTTCTACAAGAACCACAATTTTTATGATCAAGCTAAGCTTCATGCTGGCTGGGTTGTTGCTATGGAAAAAGAATTAGAGGATTTGAACTCTAACAATACTTGGGATATATTTATTTTTCCTAAAGGTAAGAAAGCCATTGCTTCCAGATGTATATTCAAAATTAATAGATATCCTGATAGAACTATTAAAATATTAAAGGCAGACTTGTAGCCAAAGGCTTTACTCAAATTGAAAGTGAAGACTATAATGACATATTAAAATCTTGTTGCCAAGTCTGCCACTGTGAGAATAATGTTTGCTTTAGCTGCTTCCAAAATATTACCAGCTCATCAACTGGATTTCAATAATGCATTTTTGCATGGATCTTTAGATAAAGTTATGTACATGAAAATTCCTCCTCGTTTACTTGACAAAGAGGATAACAGAGTTTGTAAGATAAATAAATTTGTATGTGGATTAAAGTAAGCCTCAAGATAATGGAATCGTGTCTTAACTGAAAAATTGTAGGCTTTTGGTTTCATTAAATCTATGGTTGATAATTGCCTTTTTGTCTTCAAAAAAACCTCTTTTGAAATGTTTTTACTTGTCTATGTGGATGATATTTTGTTGATTAATGATTGCTCTTATCAAGTAATAAAGATCAGGACCTAATTAGACAAACTGTTTATAGTGAAAGATCTCGGCCTTGCTAACTTTTTTTTCTTGGAATTAAAGTTCTACAACAACCAGAAGGAATTTATTTGAATCAACACAAATACATTCTTGACAGTGACATAGACTAGTCTAATTGGATGCAAACCTGCAAAGACTCTGATGATCACGGCTTTGAATCTCACTGATCTTAACTCTGAAATAATTTCAAATGACAAAAACAATAAGAGATTAATTGGTCGTCTTTAATATAAACTTTACTAGAATAGATATTATATTTACTATTTAACAGCTTAGTCCGTTTGTACATCAACTCCGGGTTGTTCACTTAATTTTTTTAATTCATCTCTTGAAGAATCTCAAAGGCTCTCCCTCTAAGGGTCTGTTTATGGGTCATACACTTCGCTTGACATCCATGCCTACTGTAACGCTGACTGGGGATCCTACACCATCATATGTAAGTCTTTCATATGATATTATATCTTCTTAGGCACTTCCTAGTGTCTTGGAAAACAAAGAAAGAAGCCACTATTAGTAGAAATTCAGCCGAAGCAGAATACAGATCCATGGCTTCCACAATTTGTGAAATCCAATGGTTATCTTATATCCTTTGAGATCTTAATATTTTCTTTTCTTTACCTGTCAATTTAAACTGTGATAACATGGCAGCAATCCATATCACGTCCAATCCAGTTTTCCATGAACGTACAAATAATCTATATATTGACTGTCATGTTGTTAGAAATCAGTATCTTTCTGGCTTCATCAATCCAGTTCATGTGTCTACAAAGTCTCAATTAACCGAAATCTTCACCAAGTTCTTGCCTACAAAACAATTCTCTTTCTTGTTGTCTAAGATGTAGCTTACAGATTTCTTCGCGGATGCATCTTGAGGGGGGATGCTGGATTATGAAGCTTTTGCTTCTTGTCTGCTTCTTGTATCTTCTTCTATGCTTATTGTATTTTGTTTTAAGGTTCTTATATATTATCCTATGTTGTATTTTTGGTAAGTTAATTATCAATTATCTCTCATAACTAATCTCGTAACTAAGTTAGTTATAAGAGATTCTTGATAACTATATAAGTGTAGATTATAGATTGTAACAGTTTGATCATTATTAATATTCAAAGCAAGTTTTTATTTTCATATAACTCTGATTACAACAATACTGACCAGGATAAAAAAAAGTACAACAAAATATCGATGTACTATCAAAAGTGAGTGAAATTGATCTGACAGTTGTAAAGTAAGCGTGATGGATTCACACGAAAAATAACCTAAAAACAATAGATTAAGTTAGTAATGTTTAACTCGCCAAGTAATTTTTGAGATGTGAAATTTGTAATGGAAATCCAAAAGGATACAGTGGAAGATTATCGAACCTAACGAAGGAGACTTCGAGAATATCCTAGCATTTCTTTCCTACCTGATATGGTAGACCACCATACATAAAAAAATGTGTCAAATATGACCCAAACCATTAGGAGAAGAGGCCCAAAAACTGACAGCCATGGACTGTTAGAAGGGGAAATGAGACATCCTAATATGATGAGACATCCCAAATTGGAAGGGAAATGGACATTCTATAAAGATATGATTGGTTAATTCTAGAAGTTGTTGCACAAAGCAAAGTCGGTGACTGTTTTATAACCCCAAGCAAAAAGTTTATATCTAGTAGTGAGCTTCCAGTTAATGGAAAACCATACAAAGAAAGAGTGCTTGGAGATGTTGTGTTTGTTCTATAAGAGATTGACCTACGGGAATTGAAGTGTAGATAACTGAATGTGATGATGTATACTCTTTATTGTGAAAGAATTATTATTCTGGTTTAGGATCTAGATATTAATATATTTCCTAATTTTGAGGCCATGAAGAAAAGTGATAACGTTACCAATTTTCTGCATATGGATTATGATATCTTTTGTTAGAACGGAGGTGAGTGGGTTAGTTCCAAAATCCGTTATTGATGATATTAGAGACCATGTTATTGTTGCGCATTTTAGCATTACATATAATACTATGGCCATACTGGTTAACAAGAGAGTTAGAAAAGAGCCAAGGGTCATACCTGAGAGAAGTTGAGAGGTTGCTGAATATATCCGCCTTGTATATTTTGGCAGCAATGGGGTTTAATTGATGATTTTTCTCCACTCCCAGCTAGAAGATGAGCTAATGCGAAGGTTCAAAAGACTATTATGGTGCTTTGATGGCTCAATTTGAGGATCAGATCAAAGTGGAGGAGTCGACTAGAGTCCGAGGTAGACCAGTCAGCACTCCAAAAAATTCGGGACAGACAACCAATAATCAGGGGTAGTCTTCGAATGACAATGGCAATGACAATCAGCAGTCGAGGCAAAAGAACGACAATTCGCCTCCTCATAGTGGTGGTTATTCAAATCACACTCCATCTAATACTTACAACAGGCCTAGACCAAATACCTGTGTCAAACCAGAATACTATGCTGATCTTACATAGAACGTTTCTGTAATCTAGGATAAGACCAAGAGCTTCGTAAATTTTAGGAAGCCAGCCCTAAAAGAGGAGAATAATAACAAGTTTTGCAGATATCTGATGACATTGGGCATGATACAAATGATTGCATTGCTCTGAAGAAAGAGTTCCAGTATTTGATTGAGAATGGAAAGCTCCTGACTTATGTGAAGTCACATGGGAGTGCATCAAATAATAATGGCGCATCAACTTCGAAAGTTGCACCACCAACTGAGAATTTGATGATTTTGGATTCACAGACTGATCCTTTCGATGCTTCTTCTGAGTATGTTAAAAAATATCCGAACAGGTTGCTTCTGATGACAGTCGAAGAGCCCGTGGAAAAGGGACGTCTTCGGGAGTTATGCAAGTTATTTGAATCTTTGGCTATTTTCGGAGGTGATTCAATGACTGGAAACTCGGATAGTTCAAGGAAGAGGCATGTTGTCAACTTGACAACTCAAATTGAAGGGAATATGTCAACGCACTTGTATGGGAAGAAAGATATTCCTTTCATTTGGTTTGACGAAGACGATCTGCGAGGTACTGTAAGACCACATGAAGATGCTGTGGTGATTGGAGCTGAGGTGGTTGACGTCAAAATTCGACGTGTGCTGATTGACACTAGCAGTTCTGCCAATGTCCTTTTTAAATCCACCTATGATAAAATGAAAAATCCACCTCGGATTTCTCAGTCGGATCGAACGATTATTGGATTCACGGGTGTAACAGCTCGTGTTGTTTGAGAATTCGAAGGTGAGGTGAGTTTGGGAAAATGACCATTTATGAAAATGGTCCAGGTACTCTTTGTGGTGGTGGACTGTCCCACAAGTTATAATTCTATTTTTGGAAGATCGTGGCATTCAAGAATGTATGGGGTGGTGTCTACAGTTCATCAGTGCTTTAAATATGTGTTTGGAGATAGAGTTGGGGTTGTTCGAGGCGATCAGAAGGTCGCCAGGGAATGTTATGCCACTGCACTCCAAATCCGAGGGTCCAGCAGTGGAGATTTAATGTGGGAATAACAATTAGAGGGGGCACCCGCGGATTTGGAAGAAAGGGTTGACGATCCGAGGGAAACCCCGGGGTCTTTAACGGTGAGCGAAGAGATAGAAGAGTTTACTTTTTCGAAAGTGAAGGTACTTCGCATCAGAACATTATTGACCCATTTTCTACCTCAACAATTGTTGGATTTTTTATCTCAAAATTTGGATGTCTTCGCTTGGAGGACAGAGGATGTAACAGGAGTGGTCATTGAAGTAATTCGTTACAGTTTGGCCATCGATCTGAAGGTCAAGCCGGTTATTCAGAAAAGAAGAGTGTTTTCCTCGGAAAAAGCAGAAACGATTGTTGCTGAAGTGGATCGGTTATCTAAGGTCAGACATATAAGGGAGTCACAGTACCCTTTGTGGACGACGAATCCGGTGGTAATAAAAAAGAAAAATGGGAAATGGAGAATGTGTGTGGATTTTACAGATTTGAATAGAGTTTGTCCTAAAGATCCGTTTCTTGTTCCTCGAATAGATCAGTTGATTGACTCTACTTCAGGCATTTTTATTAACTTTTATGGATGATTTTTTTGGATATAATCAAATCCAAATGGATCCAAAAGATCAAGAATGCACAACTTTTATAACTGATAGGGGCTTACATTGTTATAAAGTGATGCCCTTCGGATTGAAAAATGCTGGAGTCACTTATCAGAGATTGATGAATAAAGCTTTTGCTACACAGATCAGAAGAAATATGGAGGTATATATAGATGACATGGTATTAAAAAGCTCGAAGGATGAAGTGCATCTTGATGATTTAGAGGAAGATTTTTTAAATTTAAGGGCAATCAGGTTGAAATTAAATCCTGAGAAATGTACCTTCGGAGTTCGATCAAAGAAGTTTTTGGGTTTCATCATCAGTTAAAAAGGAATAGAAGCTGACCTAGAACAATTGAAAGTTTTGATAACAATGAATTCTCCTCGGTCAATCAAATACGTGCAAATTCTGACATGAAGGTTAGCAGCACTTAACCGATTTATTTCTAGATTTACTGACAAATGCTTTCCTTTCTTTCAAGTGTTACGAGGACCCAACAGGTCTGTATGGACGTCGGAATGTGAAGCAGCTTTCACAAATATTAAAAATTTGCTGTCATCACTAGAGATTTTGTCAAAGACTCGAAATGGGGAGAAATTGTTTTTGTACATCGCGTTTCGAATTTTGCACTGAGCGCAGTGTTAATCAGTGAGGATTCAGGAGTTCCGAAGCCGGTGTATTACAATAGTAAAAGTTTGTTGGCAGCAGCAAAAAGATATATGAAATTGGAAAAATTAGCATTAGCATTGGTGATTGCTGGTAGGAAGATGCGTCCATATTTTCAAGCTCCTACTATTGAAGTCCGAACTTCATTCCCCTTTAAAAATGTGTTGCAGCGACCTGATATTTCTGGAAGAATGATCAAATGGTCAGTGGAGTTGGGGGACTATGATATTTTGTTTACACCTCGAACTGCAATAAAGGTGCAAGCATTAGCAGATTTTTTTGTTGAATTCCACTCAAGCAGATCAAAGGAGGAAGAAAATAAATAAGTCGTACCTATTTATTCAAGGTGGGTTATCCAAACAAATGGAAGATCTAGTGTTTCCGGGTGCAGTGGTGGAGTTTAGTTAATAGCTCCAACGGGAGAAACAATGATTCCATCTATTAAATTTGGTTTTCATACTTCAAACAATGAAGCTAAATATGAAGCTGCTTTGGCAGGTTTGAGAATGGAAAAAATTTGTGGGGCAATTTCAGTGCGCTTGGAAACAGATTCTCAGTTGTTAGCAAATCAGGTATCTGGATTTTTCCGAAGCAAGAAAAGATCGTTTGATTCTTTATATTTGGGAACTTCGGAATTTAATGCTTCTGTTTGACAACGTTGTTGTGGAATATATTGGGCGAGGAAATAACATGGTGGCTGATTCTTTAGCAAACGTTTCTTGCAAGGAAGAATATCCTTGAATTTTGCTACAAGAAAGTCCTCCAATTGTTACTCAATCTAGCCAATGTGAATGTATAGATGATTTTTTTACAACTAGGCAAAATCTGAGGCGACTGGAGATCAGATATACTTAATTTTTTGACTCAAGGGATATTACTATATGATTTACAATTGGCCAAAAAAATGAGAAGTAAATCCTTCGAATATATAGTACTAAATGGAATTTTGTATAAAAAACATTAAACAGACCATTGTTACGATGTTTAAGCAAACAAGAATCACAATAAGTATTATCAGAGTTGCATGATGGTGAAGGGTCAGCTTATTGCGGGTTCAAAGCTCTGTCACATTTGGTTTTACTTGCAGGATTCTATTGGCCTACAATCATGAACGATGCTAAGAATTTAGTACGAGGATGTGATACTTGTCAGAGATTTGTCAATAATATTCACAGACCAGCAGTGCCGCTTATGTCTATATCCGATGCAGTGCCATTTGATAGATGGCGAATTGATCTGGTAGGACTGTTGTTGATGGCTTCTGGAGGAAGACAGATGATAATTGTAGCGGTTGATTATTTTACAAAGTGTGCAGAGGCAAAATCGCTATCAGGAACAAAGGAAAATGATGTCATCAAATTTATTGTGAACAATATCATGTTACATAACATATGGAAGTATTTGAAGATGTTAAGATCCGAAGACAATTGGATTCGAAGGTTTTTTTAGTTCTCATTCATTTACTGAAATAAGAACTAGGGGGCTTCTGATATGGAAATAGGATTTTAAGGACTCAATTGTAAATAATATAAATTTAAGGATTTAATTATAAGTAATGTAAGTTTTGCCCTCAAATTGTAATTAATATAAGTTTTAGAGAGTAATTGTAACTATGTATAATTGTTGAGGACTAAACATCAATTAGCCCTCTTTTGTAAAAGATTTCAGTTTGAGACTAAATCTTGGATCCTCTATATAAAGGGCAAGACTACTCTAATAAAGGGGTTGAATACTTTTACTTTGAAAACTCATTTGTACTTGTACTTTCTCTTTCTAAAAACTCTCTAGCTTTTTCTATTTCTAGAATTCACTCCTAACAATTTACCTAAGGCAAAATCATAACTCATCAATAATGACTTGCTTATTTGGAAGCTTTCTCAAGATAATAACTTCAATACGAAGCAAACATGGAACAACTTAAGGCAAAACTTTTCTTATTCTAGTATTTACAAAAAAAATCTGGAATGTTCTCTCTCCTAGGAAGTATTCTTTTCTCCTTTGGAAACTTATTAAAACTACATTGCTACTGACTCTATTATGCAGACAAGGCATATAAGCCTCGCATTAAAGTGTCAGTTCTATTCTAATTATGAAGACATAAACCATTTCTTTGTGAACTGTTCTTATTCTTGGAGTATCTGGAAATATTTCAGTGACCTATTCAATATAAAGATCGAATAATATATGGTTCTAACTCATACAGTAAGGAACTGGTTCTGGTTTTCTAAAGCTAGAGTTCATATAACACATGTTATCCCTTCTTTAATCTGTTGGGTGATTTGGAAGAATCGTACCAACTCCAAATTCAATGAAGCTTTTAATTCTGTTAACAAATCTATCATTGATAAATCTAAAATTATTATGGGTCTTGATTCGTCAAATACTTTAAAAAGGAAGTATTGGTCTATAGCTTTAGATGCAGATCCTAGTTTGGGATGCAGATCGTGTATCAACAAAACCAATAAAGTGAATTACCTTAAATGGATTACGCCTCATACATGTTGGAGATGAACATTGATGCTTCATGCCTTCGCAACGAAGAATCTAGTGGTGGGATTGTGATAAGAAACAACAACGATGTTATCATTTATTGCTCTGGTAATACGTATGGTAAAATCTCCCCAATGTTGGCTGAAGCAAGAGCATTACTGGAGGGCTTGTTAATCTGTAAGAAAGAAAATTGGAAATATGTCGATATAGAGTCTGACTGTTTACTTCTAATCAAGCTTCTAGCAGATGGGAAATCACCATGATACCTCTGCCCTTTAATCAAGATTTGCTGAAATCTCATTACATCTTCAATGAACATCAAGCACATTCTCTAGAGTTCAAAACCAGGCTGCAGACTTTCTAGCAAAATCGATTCTAAAATCCAAAGAAAAGCTAATTTTTCCTTATTCCAAAGCCTCAAATCAGCTTCTAACAATAACTTTGCTTGAAAGCATGAGGATATGCTATATAATCCCTAATCAAGAATAATCTCCTTATGTACAATTGATAGTTTACCGCATGTTTTTTTTCCAAACTTTCAGATGAAATCGGATTGAGAAGAATCAGCTTTTTAATAGTGGGATGTCTTGGAATAAGATTGAAGTTTTGTGGAGTTTTGAAACCTAATGATAGGATGGAAGCCCAAATATTCAAATCGGGAATGAACCATCTTTCTAGAGCGAATCTTAATTTCGAACTAAATGTTAGGGGGGAAATTAGTCGGAGTGTTAAATTTTTTATTTCATAATTTCCATAAAGCCCTCCTTATTTTTTTTTTGGCATTCTTATGACCAAAAGGTCATGAGTTCGAGTCCCTCTACATACATTTTCTCGGCTGAGCATGTCACCTTGTGTGGTTTACCTTCTGGCGTTGGTTTGCAGGCTATCGCGTCAGACTGAGGGTTTACTCTGTGCGCACTCAGAGTAGCAGCTGCGGGTTCCCTCCAAAAAAAAAAAAACCCTCTTTATTTGTAATACCGTTGTTTGGATCCTTAAGTTTGATCATAATTCTGTTTTTTTGCTTTAAGAAAAAAAAGGACCTGATATGAATATGATTTAGTAAATTGAATATTAAAATAATATAATGAGACGTTGTTTTCTGGCCAAGCCCCTAAAGTAATGCAAGCTATCCAAACAAAAAAGTATTTAATGCTCCTTAGTCCTTACCAGTTCAAACCGAACGGGTCGGGTTTTGCCACATCTATCCGGTTCACTACTTTACATTTTAAAGTCTAACTAAATCCGCGCGTCTCTCTCTGTTAACGCTTTGCCTTCAATACTACGATTAAGGTTTGAAAATTCGTAGGCAGAGACATGACGGACATGGATGGTCCTCTTGATTTCGAGACGGAAGATCAACTTTTACACCCTCCTCCGGTTGTCAACAAAAAAAGGTATGTATTCCTATCTTTCCATGGTTCATAATCTCCTACACTGTTTAGGGTTTGGGTTTTCTAATTGTTGTCCTATGATATTTTTGTTTTTGTTGCTTGTTAGGTTTTTGCGTCATACCAAAAGGGTTTGGATAAGTGTTTTTTTTATCATCATCCTCTTTTAACTTAGATGTTGATTTGAGAACCCACTTAGTAAAGTTTTGGTTTTTATTCTATTCCTTAAACCAAATCGATGTTGTTCGTGATTAGATAAGTTTTATATGTCGAGTATATGTGTTGTAGGATCATTTATGATTTGAAGATTTCGTTAACTGTTGGTGTGTATCATATCATTTGCAACTTTAACCAGGAAAAAAGTTATTGAGTTGGACGATCTTTTGGCCGATTTTTATAAGGAGAAAAGTAAGTGTATTGAGAAGGAAAATAAAAAGAAGAAACAGACTAAAGCCCGTAAAAGCTACAATTCCGATGATGATGAGGATGGCAAAGAAGCTTTGCTGTCTGTATATGTTAGCAAGTGTCAAAATCAGGCATGTTGATATACTTCAATTTAATTTGTTTCGTGTTTTATTGACAGTTTATTGTTATCGATATAAGTGAAAGATGCGATTTTTGTTTTTGTTTTAGATAAAAGACTTAAGTGGTGAGGAAGAGATTCTCGAATGGGGCCTATCAGCTTTTGGAAGTCAGGTATATTCTACACAAGCTAATGTTTGGGTTTCGAGAGTTGAACATTCTGCAGAAACCAAGTTTGATAATTGCTTGTCCTTTTAAATTCGTTCAGAAACCAAGACCATCGGTCGTATTTACAGAAATTCAAAGCTGCTCTCTATTGCATAGTTTTATTGATAATAAGCTCAACTCTCTGGTGGAACTTACCTCAGATACAGGTTTGTGTTGTCACTTTCGCTTTTCGTTTTCCTGTTGTAAAACCATGCATCATTTGATGCTACGATGGCTTTGAGTAGATACATTGGGAATAGTTAAAAATGCCTAATGCCCGTATTTACGTAGTAATTTATATTTATTCACACAGGTGCTGCTTTCCTTGAAGGATTACTGTTAAATGGCTGGCTCAAAACTGTGGTTTTGACCTGTGGTCATGTAGAGAAGTCCTTAGCCACATGGACGTGTAACCTGAGTGAGTATATCTATTGCATTTAGCTCCCACTTAGTTTGTTATCTGATATATGCATTTGTACTTTGATATCTATCCAGTTTTTTATTCTCCAAGAGAAGAATTGAGGATATCAGCCTTTGAGTTCTGGTCGACTATTCTTTCTTCGTTTGATGAGGTACCCTGGATCACTTTTAAAGTTAGATAACGATTTATATTGACTTTGTTCACTAATATCAATTTGACTGGAAATATTTATTTCCATTAGCTTGACCTGAATTTTACCATTGTCGTATACATTAGGATCGTGTCAGAATTGACTGGTTTCCTAGCTTCTCCGACTTTAAAGGTGCTCTTGATACATATGGGTTCCTATTCGAGCCATCCAATAACAAGGAACCAGCAGGTACTGGTAAGTTATTTCCTAGATTTTTACACCACCTTTTCGGCATAATTCAGTTTACAATGTGCATCAGTGCACAAAATACAATCGTGTGTTGACACACCATGATAAAAATTCTAAACTTACGGTAGTATCATTTTGGTGTATGGTTTAAGGTTGACTGTTATTTTGGTTTTGTAAGATTCTGGTGATAGAGCGCCTTCCAAAAACATAGGAGTCTGGATAAAACTTGTGTCGGCTTGTTGTAAGATAAGGTATGTGCCACTGGTTTTATAATAAAAATCACACGAGTTCCAGCAGGGAAAATGTGCAATTGTTCAGCATCTTGTGAACGCAATTGCTGTACAGGCTTCGATCTCGCTTAAACTATTTTTGATCTTTTAGTTCCTGCTGCATTTCCTTTGCAGAACGAGAAGGTGTTTCTTTTCCGCTACAGAAGCTGAAGGGTTAGTTGAAGTAGTTATATGCCTTCTTCTCGATCGCCAGCTTCAAGGTCTTTCATTCCTATTAAACGAGTGTATGGAATCGGTTGTTGAGTATTTTGAAGACACAAAATGGGCTACGAGCTGTGAGAAAATAGCGAAATCACTTGGGCAAAGGTTTGATTTTCTACTTGTAGCATTTTGTGATCTGGTTCGAGTCTCACTTGGGCCAAGCCTCTCGTGTAATTCTCTGATTTACTTTGCACATCGCTATAAGGTGGTTATTATGGTCCCTCAAGGATTGCGAGAGGTTAGGTAGGTCATGCACTAGTGTGCCCTACAATGAGTCCTCGGGTACCAAAATAAAAATAAAAATATACTGTTCTTTGCTGTTTGTTCGAACAGTATAATACGTACTTTACTGTTTAAAGACTTTGTACTAAATATCAACGTTGATGCTACCCTAATACATCTGCTTTTATGAACTATTTTGTTTCTTTGTTTCTATTATGTTCATTTGGTGTATGTGACTGCAGAGTACCCAAGGATTTGAACTGCTTGCGAACAGTGGAATGCATTTCTGGAGTTAAAAATCGTAGCAAGCACCTTAAAAGTACAGTGGCCTATCAAATGCTTCTTGTTCTTTTTGATCATAAGGTAAGTCATATCTGGACTGCAACATCAGTTTTCTATATTCAACATACATGTTGATTTGTTGTTGCTTCCTTCAGGCTACGGATGATGGGATTATGAGCTTGTTGATTTCATTGAATTTGAAAGAGAGAGGACTTGATCTTTTTAAGGTATACATTTACCTTGTTCTGTCAGAGAATTGGCTTTTGCCTAATTCAGTGGTCGAAAAGAAGCCTGTACTCAGTGCAATGTGGGGTGTCTTTCTCCGAAACTGTTCTTGCCAGATCAGCAGCACAGATCTGAGATCTTATGCCCCAAAGGTGAAGTCTTTTTTTCTTCCATATAACTTGCCTTAATAAGTTCAATAAATCATACTCCGCATCGTACTTTTTCAGGTTCGTAATAAGGCAGCATATCTATTACAATTCAATGGCAGTTTTTAAATTATTGCAAGGTAGTTGTTAATTCTTCACCTCTTTCTTCTCTATTCGTTTTGAACTAAGACGAAATATGAAAAACTCCTAAGGATTTGTTTGATAACTACGAATTTAGGGTTGTTTGGTGCCTCACTTGGGTTTATGATCTTATACGCCTAAAACACTTGCTCTTTTTTAGAGTAAAAAAGACTAGACCCAACTAACATTTGCTTAGCTTATAAGCCAACAAGCTGATGCACCAAACAACCTTTTACTCTCGACGGCAAAAACACTGTTCATTGAACCTCTGTTGTTTATTCCTGGAAAAATCTCAGTAAAGAGAATGTAAATCTCAGAGTAAAGAGATCGCCCAACTTTAGAATATTCTAAAACTTTAGTTTTGAGATGTAAAACATGATGAAACCTGGTTTTGATATTCTCAGGTAAGCTTAACAGGGTCGAAGAATCGGATTAGATGATAGCTGTTTTAGTAGTCCCCCAGTTTGGTCCATATTGTATGATACAGGAGAGGACAATCATTAGAAGAAGGATTAGACAACTTAATTATTTAGAAGTTGATTTATTTAAGAGGCGTTATCTAGATATAGCTTCTGTATTTAATGACTTGTTTGCTTCTATTTATTTCATAACAAAAATTCTAAAATTATGTATTTTGAAAAATGAGGGCATATCACTTGTAAACTATCTAGATCCCTTGATGTTGTTTTTCTAGTATGTAGAATAGTATTTCAGAGTAGGGCTATGAAACGATTTTCTGTCAGTAGTAACAAATTAGGAAAAAATTGAATTCTATTCAAGTAAATTATTCAAATTTTAAATTGGTTGTACTGAATTAAAAAGCTATTCTTGTTTTCTAAAAAAAAACTTTTAGAATATAATTTCAATTTAATTTAAATGCTATTTCTGAATAATTTTTTGAACTTTTGATATCATCCTTCTGGGGATAAATTATAATAGAAGTCTTACATTTTTTGAGGGTATTTTTGGTATAAATAATTTAACAGGTAAAAAGTTAATGGTAAAAAGTTAATTTAAATTAAATTTGGTGGAAAATTTTAATCGAAATTATAATTATATAAAAAAGAAAGAGTAAGAGTATACAATTGATGATTTTGTATATGAATGTATAGAAGTTAATCTTATAACCAATGAGAATTCGCATAGAAGTTTTTACAAGAAAAATTCACATGCTACAAGATTAGGACAACTTGAACTATATTTGTTTTTGCTATAATTTAAAGCATAGAATTCAAATTGAGATACTCAAAATATAAGGTTTTTTAATTATAATTTTTTTTTTAATTTTGTAAATAATCATTGAGATTTTTATGATATATAAATTTATATTTATAAGTTAATAGATGAAGAAGAGTTGTCAATAATCATTCGGTTAAATAAGATTATTAATAATCACTTCAATGTTTGAGTTTAGCAAAATCTCTATGTTTGATAAAACTTTTCAAAAATATTCCTCACGTATAGAAATATAAAACTCACATCCTTTCGCTTTCTTCTGCGCGATCATGTCGTTCTAAAATATAATTTTTTAGATCTCTCACATTATAGATTTCTGCAACAATTTTCAATAAATTCTGAAGCATTTTCAGCATAAAACAACTATTAAATCAGGTTTTTATGAAAAACATTATTCGTGTATAACATGCATGACCTAATTGTTTGCATTTGGTTTTGATGATTCATATATCTTTTATGTTTGTATTTGGTTTTGATGATTCATATATATTTTTACGCAACCGTCTGTACAATTAGTAACCTGGAAACTATTTATATACATGCTTAAAGGTTTTGGATAATTTTTCTTCTCTTTTCACAACCGATTAAATGTATTTAATTAGAGTTAGTTTATAGTCTTACAAACTCTATTTCTATTTTGTTTTTCAAACTTTAAAATATTTTTCATAATTGAACTAAACTTATTTACGCACCCAAATTACAGTTAGTTTACGGACCCACTTTTGATTTTGTTTTTCAAACTTTAAAAACCTTTTTGCCAATCAAATTGAAGGTATTTAGGTATCCAAATTATAGTTGGTTTCAAAATCCACTTCTTATGATTTTCTCACAAAATCCATTTTTCAACAATGATAAAAAAACAAAGAAACCTCTTATTGGAGATGAAAAAAATCCTCGACTTCTCAGATTGTGTGCCTTCTTCTTGTGCATCACTGCCTCCTCCAGTAGATTCTCGTGGCATGTTTCCCATTTGATATCTCCTTTCTTGTTTAGAATTGTTTGGATAGAAGAGTATGCAGCGCTGATTTCTTCAAACCTGCAAAACAGTGGTAAAAATGGTGAGTTTCTCAGTCACCATAGGATATATAATCAAGCATTCCATCAACATTATCCAAATACAGTCAATAAAATCAAGGCTTCAATCATTCAACACAAAATGAACCACATATCTATACAATTTGAAGACCAAGTTTATGAAGAACTAGTGAAGGATACATCATAGACATTAATTGGTAAATTTTCAAAAGGTTTGCCAAAAAAATATGATCTCGATAAATTCTTTAAAGACATAAAGTTCAATGGTGACTTCTCGTACACCAACTAGGATTCAAGACATTTATTTCTTGAATTCTCACTAAAAGATGATATAGGTAATATATGGTCTCGTGGAGTTTGGTCAATTGGTGAGTACTCCGTGAATTTTTTGAAGTGGTTGCCATCTTTCAATGTTAGAAAAGAATGTCCTCTTGTTCCTATATGGACTCGAATGGAGAAATTACCCGAGGAATTGTATAATGAAGGAATCATCAACTCCATTGCTTCTTCAATTGGCACTCATCTTAAGATCTGGATACCTCCCAAGAATAAAGCTATTTTAACTATTGTTTTCATGTAGGTCATGATACTTCCACCTGCAAAAGAGGCCAAACTATCAAAGTGGATATAAATAAAACAACACAAACTCCCCCTTTCAATGATAATACTGAGCATCTTAAGGAAAATATTCTGAGTTAAATCAAGAATCAACTAATACTATTGAAGAAAAACAGAGTATACTTGTTGTGTACCTGAACCCTGATATCAACAAATCGCCTGTGAAAGACCAAGATAATGGAGCTGTAGTGAGTATAGTTGGTGAAATTACTAATATAATTATTAAAATCAGTGATAAATTACCTAAAGAGTTTCAAGAGGCTACCAGGAAAACTTCTGATGATCTCCTGCAAAGTGAAGATTTAAATAAAAATGTGTTTGATGGTACCAATAATCAGGATGAGGAAATCATTGATGCTATCAATTTACTTGATAACATTACAGGTTTTCCTCATCCACCTGATGAAAGCACTCCTCCTGCTGCTAAAAATCCTTCAATGGATAACATTGGGAGCCTTCTTTCTACTCATACAAGAAGAATAAAAAAAGTTGATCCTAGTTTTGATAAAGTTCTTTATAAAAAATTAAAGCAAGCAAGAAGAAGCAAAATAAATAAGCCTCCTGTCATTAGATCTCTTCAAATGGAAGAGACAACAAGAACCTCACTAAAAAGTCCTAAATGATCAAGCTTTTATGCTGGAACATTCGAGGAGTTGGTAACCAATCTTCTGTCAGAAGATTGAAATCCATAATTAGAAAAGAAGGTATCAAAGTATTATTTCTACAAGAACCTATGATTAATTGTGATCAGATAAACAATCTATCTTCTAAACTCAAGCTTACTAATTCTTTTGCTAATGTCTCTAACAAAATTTGGGTGCTTTGGCATAAGGATTTGGAGATCAAAATCCTGGAGGACAGAATCCAGTGCTGCCACATGGAAGTCAAACACTCTCTCATTGATAAAGGTGTTAACATCACTTGTAATTAAGCTAAATTTTAAAGAAGTAATATAAAATAGTCGTGGAATGATTTAAGATCTTTTGAACCTACTGTGAAAGAGAGGCTTCTTCTAGGTGATTTCAACTTTATCATCTCTCCCTATGAACAATATGGGTGTTCAACTTTCTATCAACATAGTGCAAATAACTTCCTAGACCTGATTAAAGACTGCCACCTAGAGGATGCTGGGTATCTTGGCACTAGGTTTACGTGGACTAACAAGACTAGGTGGAAAAGACTTGATAGGGTTTTGTTTAATCTGGAATGGTCTGAATTCTTTTTTATCACTAACGTATCCCAACTTCCCCGTACATGTTCAGACCACACTCCACTCTGTATCACTATAACTAAAGATATTAAGAAGTTTAGCATATCTTTTAAGTTTCTTAATATTTGGACTATGGACAAGGATTTTTTGGGTTTTGTGAAAGATAACTGGTCAATTCCTATGATGGGCTACCTTCAACACGTACTCTGGAATAAGTTAAAAAGGCTAAAGGATGCCTTAATGAAATGGAATAGAGAGCATTTTGGTAACTTGTTTGATAAAATTAAACAATCTGAAGAAAACTTACAGATTTGTGAAGAAAAATACAAAAGATTCAACAACCCTCAAGAAAAAAATTGCCTCTCCAAGGCTACTACTGAGCATTTGCTTGCCTATCCATAAAAGAGAACTAATGGAGACAAAAGACACATGCAAAGTGGTTAATGGATGGTGATAGGAACACTAGTCTTTATCACAATTTTGTAATGAAGAAAATAATACAAAGAGCTATTAAAGGAATCAATATTAACAATATTTGGAATAATTATGAGGATGCTATAAATGCATCTTCAGAATCCTACTTCTAATATTTTCTCTCTTCCCCATCTTACTTAAATAAACATGCTGAACCTAAATGCTTGAGAAATAACTTGTTTAAAATCATCCCTAAGTTAGTTACTGAATCTGATAATAAAATGATGGTTGTTGAGCCAACATAATCAGAAATTTGGACTTCTATTCAAAGTCTAAATCCCTCTGGAGCTGCTGGAATGGATGGTTTTAGAAGTATTTTTACACCATTTGTTAGCTCATTATAAAAGATGACTTTTGTAAATCCATTAAAGCCTTTATCCTTGGCCAAATTATACCCAAAGGGATACTAGATATTGACATATGTCTTATACCTAAGACTGCTAACCCTTATAAATGGAGTCAATATCGAATTATAAGCTTATGCACCCTAACCAATAGAATAATGTCTAAATTAGTTAACAACAAACTATATACAATTCTTCCTAAGCTTATATCTGAATTTCAAGGTGCCTATGTGCTAGATAGATCAATTCATGACAATGTGCTTATTGCTAAGGAATTGATTCATGATATAGGCAGAAGAACTAATGCTGGTAATATGGTAATCAAACTAGACATGTCCAAGGTATTTGATAACTTAGCTCACAGATTTGTTATTAGAGTGCTCAAGGGCTTTGGCTTCAACTATCAAGTCACTAAGCTAATAAATAATATTATCAGATCAGTTAATAATTCTGTTCTTATGAATAGTAGGTCTATTGAGTACTTCAAAGCTAATAGAGGTATGAGACAAGGGGATCCCTTGTCTCCAAGCCTCTTTATATTAGGTGAGGAAGTGCTGATAAAAGGGATTAACCATTTATTTGAAGAAAATAAAAGTATGAAATACTCAAATAGAGGAAGTATGAGTATATCTATACTAGCATTTGCTGATGATGTATTAGTCTTCACTAATGGTTATCAAGTTTCCCTTGAGAATATTGCTCATTTCCTGCAAGTTTATCATGAATTTTCTGGTCATTGAATCAATAAAAAGAAACCATAGATAATTACTGCAACAAGCATGTCAATTGATAGAAGAAATAGTCTAACTATACAAACTAGCTACAATACTACTCTTCTCCCTAAAGCCTATTTGAGGGTAACCTTTAGTCCCCATAATAAGGCTTCAAATTTTAATCCTTTATTAGAAAAAAAATAAGAGAAATGATTTCTAATTGGGAAGGAAATATGTTATATTTTGGAGGGCGTCCTACTTTAATTAAATCTGTTCTTATGTTTATCCCTCTCCACTGGTTACAGAGCTACTGGCTCCCCTCAACAATCATATAAAATATCGAAAGATTGATGAATATATTCGTGTGGGGATCCAGCAGTTATGTTAATAAAAGTCAATGGTTATCATGGCCCTCTGTTTGTAAATCTTGTGAAGAAGGAGACCTTAATATTAATAGTCTCCTTAATATCCAAAAGACTTTTTCTTGTAAACTATGGCTAAGATTTAGAGATAATAATTCTCTATAGTCTAAACTACTTAATAGTATCTATTGTTCAGAGAAACATCCTTTGCAGGTTGACTGCAAATATGGATCATAGACTTGGAAAAGGTTGGTCAAAATCAAGGAGCTTGCTAAATCTCACATGAAATGGATTTTGGGCTGTGGTAATATGGACATATGGTTAGATAGTTGGTTTGGTAGACCACCTCTTATTAAACTTATCCTAATCAAAATAATAACTGGTTTAAGGGTAAAAAGGTTAGGACATTGTGGGAAGCTAATGGTTGGAACAGTACTAAGCTAAAGGAAATCCTAAATGAATATAACATGAACTTAGTATCCAATCTTAAAATCCACTGTTCTACTAAAGACACTATACTATGGACTTTATCTAAGGATGGTTTCTTTAATATAAAAGAAACTATCAAAGGCCTAAACCCTCCCCACAACAACTCTAATCTATTTAGTAATCTTTGGAACCAAATATCTCATATGAAGTTCTCCTTCCTTGCATGGAGACTTATCCTTAATAAAGTACCTACTGATTATATCCTTCAATCTAAGCACATTACAGTGGCTTCTAAATGCCAATTTTTCTTTAATATTGAAAATATAAATCATCAATTTATCTACTGTAATTTTTCTTGGGACATCTGGTCTTATTTTGCAGGAATTTTAAGGGTAGACATTCAAAGATTTATGACAATCAAGCACATGTTCTTGACTTGGTTTTGATCTGCTAATAACAAACCCCATGTCTAAACTATTTTGCTTATCCTAATAAGTTGGGTTATTTGGCAGCAGAGAAACAAAAGAAAAATGAACTATGTTCACTTTTCTTCCTCTGCTGCAATTAATTACATTACAAATGTGATGAATAATCTGGACTTTTCAAACTTGCTTAAAACTAAGCACTGGAAAGGATGTGAGGATGCAGACCTGAAACTTGGCTGTATCAATCACCTTCGTACCAAAAAGAAAATTTCTTACCTCACTTGGAGTCCTCCTGTTGCAGGTCGCTACAAACTTAACTCTGATGTCAGTTGCTCCACTAATGGAGAAGCAAGTTGAGCAGTCATCATAAGAGACCACCAAGGCAAACTGGTGCTAGGCTATGAAAACAATTATGGTCTGCTAACTCCTATACAAGTTGAATCACGAGATCTCCTGGACGGGCTCCTCCTGTTTAAAATTAAAGGATGCAATGAATCGATATTGAGACAAATTCTGAAACAATTATTTCACTGTTATCTAAAGGAAACTTTTCATTGAATTTAAGTTCCACTCTCACCAATATCAAGTCCTTAATCTCTTGTAAAATGACAACTCATCACATCTTTCGAGAACAGAATCGAGCAGCCGATTGGCTAGCTCGATGGACTCAAATATGTAAGATGAAAGTCGATACTGGAAAGTTTAAATATAGGTTATATTTGTATTGAAAACTAACTTACTTTTCTCTTCGAAGTGATTTTAGGACATGTGCAGAAGTAGCTAAATGGAGCTCCTCTTGGAATCGAACGAAAGCAGTGAATCTGTGTTAGAAGCTTGCTCTTCTCAAAGGAAACCTCCATCGAAATTGTCTCTCTCAATTGATCTCAGGAAGTGTTAGTTACTTCTGATGCATGCAAACTTTCAGTTGCATACAAACCTCCAGTTCACCGGCGCCTCATCTTTGATTGAATTGTCTTCTTCACTTAGGATTTGTGACTCAGAGACATTGATAGAGATAGTGTTGGCCTGGTAGTTACCTTGAAAAATAAAAAATCAGAAATTTATAGCTCATTGCAATGGCTACTTGAGATAGAAGAATATAATGTTTCGATCTAAAATTAGGGTTCGAATGTCAATTTGGGAACCTTTGGTCCAAATAAGTCTATTCAATCTAAGGATTACTCTTAGTCCTTAACTTTTGTAATTCTTTCAATTTAAGCAAGAAAGTATTTTAGCTCTAAAATAAAGATCCACTTCTTATTTTGTTTTTCAAACCTTAACAAAAAATTCGCAACCAATTGAACGTATTTACTCATCCAAATTACAGCCAGTTTCCAGATCCGTTTTTTATTTTGTTTTTCAAACCTTAAAGACCCTTTCGGAACCAAATTGAACGTATTTATCCATCCAAATTATAGTTAGTTTCCAAATCCATTTTCTTTTTTATTTTTAAAAACTTTTTTCGCAACTGAATTGAATGTATTTACTCACCAAACTTACAATAGTTTACAGACCCATTTTATTTTTAATATTTCAAACCTATCTTTAAGAATAATTTTGCATCCGAATTGAACGTATTTACGCATACAACTTACAGTACTTTGTAGACCCATTTTAGTTTTTTGTTTTTTAAACTTTAAAAACATTTTTTGCATCGAATTGAACATATTTACGCACCCAACTTACAGTAGTTTTTATACCCACTTTGTTTTTTTTTGTTTTTCAAACCTTAAAAAACTTTGTCACAACTCAATTGAATGTATATACGCACCCAACTTACAATAGTTTTCGGACCTACTTTCTTTCTTATTGTTCAAAACTTAAAAACCTTTTTTGCAGCCTAATTGAACGTATTTACACACTTAAGTTATAATAGATTAAATACTAATTTACATGTATTTTTGACTTTCTAAAGCAGATAAATAATAATAAAAGAATAATATTTTTTAGATCATGACTTATACATGTAATTCAGGTGCTAGATTAACCATCAATATGAGAAGTTCACATAAATGCTTTACAAAACACATATTTATACCATATCATTAAAGGTGCAGATGACTATAAGCATATTGACCTTGCTTCAAAGAAGAACTATGAGGTTTTAACCATCTTCATCCTAAATCATTTTGTGTACGTCTCAACGCATGCTTCAGATTTCCAATAAGATGATAAAAACAGGATGTATGGTAACAACTAAGGAAAATAGTTGAAACATGAATAATTATACCAACATGATATAAAAGTGACTTGACAACCAAGTAAATGAGGCTTTGATGTCTCCAAAAGTAATTTCCAATTATCAATATCTTCAACCCCAACAATAACAAATGCTACTGAAAAAAAGCTTACATAAGATATAATACACTAAGTATCTACTGAATAAATAATTTGGCAATCAATTGTACATCCATAACAGAAACGCGATTTTGCAAAAAAATTGCACGTAACTACCCAACATGTTAACATGTAATTCCGCAACAAAAATAGAATTATGTATTTTCACAACATGAAACTAATTTTGCACCTAACTTTCAATGTATGTTCGCAATTACAACACCCTTATTTTTCCAAATATATTTTTAACACCAATTAAAATAAAAAAGAATATATTTACAAATGATTTTTTAAATAATGTAACATACAATTTTTAGCTATTGCAGAAAGTAAAACCCCTCAATTTATCCCAGTAAAAAATGTTTCATCGATAAAGAGCATGAGATGAAAAAAGTGAAAACCTTGAAGACAAGCTCATAAGATATAAAATATTATTTAAAAAGATGGGTGTCTTCATCATACTCTAGTAGATAATCACTTGTGATGTCCAGACTCTTTAATGCTTTAAAATAACCTTTTAACATGCTGAAGGAAGTAGAACTATCTCCGTAAACTTTCCTTCAAGCTATCTCAAAAGAAAGTGATGCCAAATGATAAGAAGTATCTAAGCCATAATCAGATTTAACAATGAATTGAATATAAATTGGAGTAACATTACTTCTTGATCTAATATCATCACATATATCGTTGATATCAAATCAGACGTCATATATTTTTTTAATTTTGATAAAGAAATCAGGATAACACTTATGATCATCGACACACTTTTTAATAACCACATATCTATTCCAATGATCAATTGAAGCATAAAGCCTTAATAAACATCATTTGCTCTTTTTTCATCGAATAATGAACATTTTTTTTCTGCTTATAAATTTAACTAAATCCATGTTCATAGAAAATTGAGATAAAACAAGACGCATGAAAGTAACACCACTTTCAAATACCTGCCATACACCTTGAATACCATTAATCCAACTACAAACTATTTTTTCTTATGTTAAAAGACGAACACCCGAACTACGTTCTAATTGATATATTATCCTCAACTATCTTATCAATATTTTATGATAATACTCTATTCAAATCAATACCATTCATACTTAAAAGTCTAGTTTCAACAGTATCAACAATCTCTAATCTCAATATCTTGACTTTCACTATGGTCAGCCAATGCAATCAATGATATAATATCATCTTCACATCATAAAAAACACTTCTTATAGTCACAATATGAATAGTTAAAGCTAAAACGATCATTGACCAACCACTCATACTTATTTATTATGAAATCAACCATGCTTTCATAATTTTCAAAAGTATTAAGTAGACAAATGGAAACCCGATAATTTTGTTTCAAAATAATCGATAAGGACATTGCAAGCATATAAAAAAGTTAGATTATTTCTGCATTCAACTTTCACATATTTCTGCAACCAAAACATAACAACAATACAAATAGTTATTACACAACCGATATGAATGTATTTATGCAACCCAACAACACTTACTAATTCCACAACTAAAATGAACGTAACTCTGCAACACACCAACACTAACTAATTACGCAACCAAAATGAACGTAGTTTTGCAGCCACACCTATAAACTACAAAAAGTCTCCAAATCTGTTTTCAAGAAATCACTATTTTTAGATAACTGTCAAAAGATTTACATAAATATATGAAATCAAAAAATCATCAAAACTAAAACAATTATATAAATCATAAAACAAAAGCATAATAATTCGACACAAACAAAATAACAATTTTTTTTTTCAAAAATCACATTAATCGATAAACGATCTCCCACAAAAAAACGATTGTCAATTCTAGATAAAATAGGTCAAAAGAAAAAATCTAAGTTCTATTTTTTTTTTATAAATCGCAATCTAAAATATAACAACCAAATATAAAATTTATTAAAAAACAAATCATTAACAAAAAAAATAAAGATGTAGTTGGTAATTTACTAAACTTTGGATTGAAACAAGTAATAAATATTAAAAAGAAAAAAATAAACATGCTTAGGTGAAACCCAAATATGGAATTTAGGAAACAACGTCCGCACTTTTGGTTCGGATTCAGGCTCGGAAATATAAAAAGTTAGGCCCGGATCTATAAATTCCCTTTTATTCAGCTTCGGAAAGCCGTTGAAACCTCATCCCGGATCTGCTTTCGATTTTCCTTTCGCTTTTCTTTCTTTGTTCTCCGATATTTTCAATCTCTTTCTCCGATTCAAGTTTGAAAAACCCCAAATCCAAAATCCATAGCTGACACAGAGAGAGATAGAGTTCAGGTACTTCCTTTTAACTGTTTATGAGCATCAATTATATTCCAATCCAAAAACGAAAGAGTGTGAATAGGGTTTTCATTTCTCTAGGTTTTCCGATATCGCGACTAGGGTTTTAACAGTTTCGTACTAGTTGCCGTTGTTGAGATATGGAAGGTCAAAAATTGACAAAAAGACCGACATTTGGTAGCATAGTCAGGAAGAAATTGTCAGATATCACAAATTCTCAGCGCCAACAAGAACAAGCCACAAAACTCGATAAAAATTCGTCCCAGATCCTTCCAGAAGAAGTAGAAGATTATGTTAAGCAACTTCAAAAGGTATCTGATTTGTAGGTTTATTTTTTTGATTAGTGTTTTTTAGTATAATCCCTTCGATTTTGAATTTTATGCGTTTTCATTACAACCATGTGAAACCAGGAAAACATGACATTGACGAGACTTATTGAAGAGAGAAAGTATCCTTTTGGTTTTGTTTGCACAATTTGGAATCCGATTAGAAACGGGTTCGTGTTCTTAAATTGTTAGTACTTAACTTTGATTAGATAATATGATTATAGAGTTTACAAGTTTTTAGTTATGTATGGTTTATGTGGTGAAAAAGGATTTGATTAGAAAATGGTTGTGTTGTTGAATTGTTTGTACTTAGACTAGATAATAGTTAGATTATAGGGTTTAAGTGCTTTGGTTATCTTTGGTTTATCTGGATGACAATTTGTTTGAATCCGAATCTGATTTGAAAAGGGTTGGTTAAATTGTTAGTACTTAATTGCGGCCGGATAGTAAGATGATAGGGTTTTAGTTTTTAAGTGTGTTGGTCATGTTTTAATCTATGAGTATGAAAATTTGGTTCATCAGAAATCCAAAATGTTGGACTCGCCACTTGGCCTTAAGCTAAGAGTCTTATGTATTTGAGTGTTTTGACATTCCATTCTAATGTACGAAAGAAGTTCGAAGATTTGTTAGTTCTTAACCTGATTCAACAGTAAACTAATAGAATTGAGTGCTGGTGAGATCAAGTATATGCGCATTTGCTTGCAAAAATATCAGCTGCAGAACTGGAATCTTGTTCAAGAAAACACCCATTTGGTTGCGGTATGTTCCTTTCGCAAACTGACTTTGTCTCCTCCTTAGAGCTATCATTTGACTCTGCTTTTTTTTATATTCGTTTTCAACAGGAGATTGGTACAGCTAAAAACAAGGTAACAATGTTTTTATTTTTTAAATTTGGTTTTCTGTTTTCGGTACCTTGGGCCAATCTCATTTGGAACAAGCACAACATACCCAGACACTCCTTTATCGTATGGCTGACAATCCTTGGGAAACTAACCACTAGGGATCAACTACTGGCTTGGGGTTACAACACCCCAAACTTGTGTATTATGCAATACCTACCCTGAAACCATCAACCACTTAATGATGGGTTGTGCTTATTCCCAGATGGTTTGGGAAGCTTGCTTCAGGAAGCTCTTAACCATTCACTACCTATGATTGGCCCAGCTGGCTGCACATGGCTAGCAATTGGGCACCCCTCCTAATGGCCTTGGACACATTTTGCGTACTGCAGCAACTGCTTCGTGGTGGTTTACTACCTTTTATTCTGGTTTTAGATCATTTTTTTTTTGTAATTTGTGTGATGATTTCATTATTGTTAATGGTTTATCTCAGTTGAAAGTACTGCAGCATGAAACTTTGAGTAAAAATGCATTACTCAAGACTAAGAATTCTGAACTTAAGGTTGGTTAGTGTTTTTTACTTTTTTCAGTTTTTAAAAGTTTAAGTTTCATGTTTTGTATCATGATCGTGTTTATATATTTGCTTGTAGAAGAAAAGACAAATTGAGAGAGAAAAACCTGAATTCCTGACATCAGTGGTGTGTAAAATCAGAATACTCGAACCTTCTTTTTCTAATTACTTTGAATCTTTTTGTTCATTTATGTTCTCGTTTTTTTTTAATGTTCTAGATCGAGGAAGAAGCAATAGGAGAGGGTTTAAAAAACACCGAGAGATCTCACAAACCAAACAGAAAACGCAGCGCTGCTAGAAGTCAATGTAAGTTCAGTGATCTAATTACCTAAAGTTTGTAAAAATTAATAAGTATTAGACCCAACTGATTACCAATGACTTTTCTCAAGTTCATGCCACTATATTTAGATGATACGAGATATCTTGAATTTCTTTTGTCTATGAATCAGTTTTGCGGTATTTAGCTCGATTTGGACATGCTAAACCGTAACAAACCGTGATAAGTTCTGTTTGGTGTTTAAAAACCAAAGTCGAACTGGCCTTACTGAAACAGACTGAAACCAACATTTTCGTATAACGAAGTCAAACTAACTTGTTGAATCCTTTGCAGCTATGGGTGCTTCTAGTACACAAAGACAAGGTGAAGCGGAAGATAAGGCAGAGAACAAAAGGTTATATAGTTGGAAATTATTGTATTCTAATTGACATTCGCAAAAACTTAACAATAAATACGATCGTTTGATTGTCTCTGTGTAGACATTGCATGAGGAGACAATCTGAGATATTCAGATCTGAAGATACATGCAATTTGTTTGAGATCGAAGAAACTAAGCACATGACTGGTTTAACTAGCGGTAGACGTTCAATGGGAAGACCATCACGTAGAGCAGCTGAGAAAGTACAGTCCTATAAAGAAGTTCCGCTTAACGTAAAAATGCGGAGAGATCAGTAAACATACAATGACCGTATGTTCCTGGAACTAGTCTTTTTAATTCCTTTTGTTTTATTAGGTTCCTGTATGTATTACATATATATATGCTGTTGTTTTGAGCTCTCCGAACATATTGCACTGATGTTTTTGTCGACTTTCTTGTGACTACTGAACTGATTATGAAAAGAACCTTTAGCCGAGTCTGTGTTGCTTGGATTCAACTTGTTTTATGGTGAGGCTATTCAGATTCTTCCACAAAAAAAATCTGATCGTAAATGTCTGGATTCTGAATTTGAAATACTGCGCAATTTGACATCCTAAACGAACCGTACACCGTTTTATTTCAATGGCCAAGCGCAGCCTGAAATCAAAGTAGTAAAAAAGACAAAGGACTATATATATATAAATAAGTGCTCTCTTTATCTTCTCAGAAATGCTTTAGAATTTAGTAGTATAATTTTTTTCAAAATTTTCCTAGGAATCTACCTTATGTAAAATAATCACAATTTAAAGCACTTGAGAATCACGTTTTGAAAACAGTTCTTATTGTATATTGATTATTAAATTATGTAATCTAAACCATAGGTTTCTTTATCGAAGTTATTTAAGATATGATTTATGACCGATGATGAATAACAAACTTTTTTGTGATATCGAGGAAGCACAAAACGAGGTGCTAAATCCTTTTTAAAAAAAGAGAAATTAAGATAGGGTGAAGCTATTTTTTTATAGGATTTTTTATTTTTTTTATAATTCAAAAAAAAAACTTCATGTTGTTATTTTCTTCCAAGAGAAATAATTTATTTGTCTTTTTTTTATATTTTATCCATTTATTTTACATTTTTATTTTATTTTCAAGAACACATTAACTTAACCTTAGCCACACTCTCTAGCATATAAATTACTCCTACCTTTCTTTTCCCCTCTTTTAACCTAACCCATAAATCAATAAAAAAAATCTTCTCTTGTAGATCGACTAAACCGAAAGAGCAAGTTCTTCTAAAGAACCGAGTTCATGTTCTAACATCATAATCAGGTCTGTATCTTCTAATCTCGTTTTTTTAACTTTCAATTTCAAGTCTTATCTTCTAATCTCGTTTTTTTTCTTTTCAGTTTTACAATTCCATATCATAATCTCGTTTTTCAGTTTTTCTCATCTAATCTGTTTTTTTTCTGTATCTTCTATGTATTTTGGTTCGATTTTAATTTTTTCATTAGGGTTTTTTTTATTACGGTTCATGTTGCTTCGTTTTAAGCCAAAACCATAAAAATCCACCATTTTTAATGGAAACATAAGAAACGCACATAATTTGAGATGCCATCTCGAAATTAGGTGCAATTTTTTTTTTGAAAAAAAGACGCCTCATTCCGAGACAACATCTCGGAATCAGGTGCCTTTTTTGTAAAATAAAAATTACGAGCACCTGACTTTGAATCAGTTGCTTATTGCTCAGAAATGCAGAAATCGGGATTAGCTCTAAAAACAAAAGTTTCGAAGTGGTATTTTCAAGTTACGGTATTGTAAAACATAAAAACACGATTAAATTACCTTGTTCGTTGCTTGAGTGTTTTTCTCGGTAAAGTTTGGGTTTCTAGATTTTCCATGATTAATCTTCGATAAAATTGAAGTTTTTTGTTTTAGGTTAATTTTAGAGGGTAAAATCATATAGTTTCTGATGTGTTTTATACTATAAGGCTTTCTATTTGATTAATGTCATCTAATGTCAAATTTGAAAGTAAAGTAAGATTAATCTTGTAAAAACAAGTATAAGTGTTTTAGAAAGTTTAAATCATGGAGGAAATAAAAAATCCTATGGAAGAAATAACTTCCGCCATTAAAATATTTGAAAAGTATTTTTACTGTTAATTTCAGTAACTTCTACAACTATATACATTAAATCTTAAATGTCTCAAATTTTATACCTTTATAGATACAAATCAATTCTTAAATAAATAATATATATGAATAAATAAGTGTTTGTACCAGCAAATAAAAAAGATAGATAATATTTATATGAAAATTTAGCCACATATTTTAATTACCTAAATAACATATTTTATTAGCTTATAGTTACTAATTAAGTTTTTTTAATAGCATATGAGATATGCTTGACCATGTATTTTTTAGTTTTGGAAGACGAATAAACAACTTCGGATTTAACAATTTTTTGTGGTGATTTTTTAGTGTGAAATTTATTATCTTTTATTGTTATTTGTTCTCCGAAAAGATATTTGATATTTTCGTCAAAACTGTTTAAAATCTTATTTGTTTTATAAATACATAGATATTGTTTTTTAAGCTATTAAAAATCTTAGCAAGTTCTAAAACATTATAACCACCACCAACAACAATAATTTTTTTCAAGTTTTGAAGGAAAATGAATCTCGACATCTGAATCTATAACTTACTCACTTCGGAGTATATCAGGAATGAAAAAAGGATCCAACCGAAATTAGTATGTGTCTTGCAGAGTAAAATTTACCATCAACTGCAATAATACTAGGATCCACATTCTACATTTGTGAATAAAGTAAATATGTACGAAAAAAGAGTGTATAATATACGATTTTATCAAAAAATTCATTACCTATCCAAGATTCTCGATAAATTTAACCTCATCATTTTTTAAAATATTCTTGTAGATACCAGTTAGACACTTCAACTTTGATTTCAGTAGCTATAGGTTAATATGATATGTTTTATTGTACTTATAGGTTAATATTGATAAGGAAGAATAAAAAGACAAGGAGAAAAGTGTAAAGAAGAAACTTGACAGGAGAAAATATCAAAGGAAAAGTATGATAGGAGGAAAATGTATAGAAATAAGTGTATAAGGGCTGAATTGTATTAATTATAAAGAGGTAGTCGAAATAGGAAGAAAGCAGAATGTAGGGACCAAAAGATGTAATTAGTCCAAGTTAAAGTGTGTGGGGTCCACAATTATACAATAAAAGGACCACACACGCTTCACAAAGGCCGAGATAAATGGTACGAGACTTTCTCTCTCTACATTACTTAGCAATCTAAACTTTCTCTCTCTAAATCTAACTCTGAGACATTTCTGTATCACAATATTCTCTATCAACAATCTTCGTATCGCAAAATCACCCATGGACAACCTTTAAACTCTTCAGTGGCGCCGTTTGTGGGAAACGAAAATCGCTCTGTCGACAATCGCTTCTAGGAAATAATTCCTATTCCGAGGAGGACCATGGAGGGCCAAGGGAATGACTTGATTAACCACTGCGAGGAAAACATGGAGGCAGATGACTTCCAGAACGATATGGAATCCGAAGGAGAAGGAGGTCGGCGAGTCGGGAACGTTTTCGATGACTCCGCCCTCCTGGCTCAGAGAAATGAATAGCTGCTGGAATTCGAAAGGTTGAAAGCAGAAAAGGAAGCCGCACAGAAAAATCTTCGATCCGAGGTAAGGAGAGAAACCGTCATCGAAAAGGAGGAACGCGAAATTGAAGTTCGTCCCAAAAATAGGGACGACAGATATCAGAGGCGCGAACGGCGATCCCCGAGGAGAAGAGAGGGACACCGATCGGACTCGGCCGCTTCAAGTGACTACTCACGGTATAGCACCTCGGAATCATCTCCTCGGAGATACCACCGGAGGAAAAAACGTGATCATAGGCGAGCCGATTTCCGAAGAGGAAGAAGTTCGGAGAGAAAATCCTCGAGGGAAAAGAGTCGCCATGACCGAGGTGGTGATCAGTCTCATGAACAGGCCAAGTGCCCTGGCAAGAAAGATGATATGGGCCCTCGAAATTCAGAGTGGCAGCATCAATACACTTTACCTTCCGAAGAGGGTTTTTACTTTTCGAACAACAACAATTTGAGGTCCAACATTTATCGAACAGGTCACAATTGGAGAGCCTCTCCCTTGTCCTCGGAGATCTTAGTGGGAAACCTCCCGAAGCACTTTGATATTTCAAAGTTAGAAAAGTTCGACGGGACACAAGATCCGGATAATCACATCGAACAATTCAAGAATTTTATGATCAATTTCGACGACGATGATAAGCTGCTATGCAGAGCATTCTCTCAGACTTTCAAGGGAGTAGCATCTAAGTGGTACAACAGGCTACGTCAGGGCTCGATAAAAAAATTTGATATGTTCTGGAACATCTTCAGACAACACTTCGTGGGTAGCAAGAAGTTCCGTACCAACGGTGACACAATCATCTACTGTCGACAGAAGGTGGGGGAGAGCCTTAAAAATTACACTAATCGCTTTGTAAAGACCAAAACGGATATGGAGTATTGCAAGGACTCAGTGGCACTTGCAGCTTTCAGGATAGGTCTGCTCCCCGGGTTGTTAAAGGACATGGTGGCGTAAAGCCAGACGATGACCTTTAGAGCATTGCTAGATCAAGTTGAGAAGAGAATCTTGGTAGAGGAAACCCAAGCTTCGGAGAAAGGGTCAGGAGAGCAGTTGGACCAAAATCAATTCCAAAGGACTGAGTCAAGTACCCAGGGCCCTTGGTCGAATGTTTAGGCTAAAAGTGCGGGTCAATATCCTCCGAGGCAAAAGTCGAACCCGCAATACTATGGCAATCAGCAAAACTACAATCAAGGGGGAAGACTCATGTCAAACAAATGGGTTCGACCCGATTATTTCGCGGAGTTGACAGAAAATGTTGCTGCGATATTTGATAAAGCTAAATCTACGGTCACGTTCAGGAAGCCTTTTCCCATACAGACACCGAGGGAAAGCAGAAGCGTTAACAAATATTGCAAGTATCATGAGGATATTGGGCATGACACCAAAGATTGCATAGCTTTGAAGAAGAAGGTGCAAGCTCAAATCAAGAATGGAATGCTGTTGGAGTTCGTCAAAAAACACTCCCAGAAAAATGCCGTGGTAAAAGCTGTCTCAAAGAATACTGACACAGCCATGGTAATTTCCGAGGGGGTCGGCGATTTTGACATTGAACAAGAGTATCTGGACCCCAAAGTGGGGAGGAACAACGTGAACCTGGTAGAAGAAGAAGTTCTGAAGGGGAGGGTGGACAGTCTTTGTGCATTTTTCGATTCATTGGCAATTTTTGGGGAGACATAATCGCGGGAAATTCGAACAGCTCTCGAAAACGGCACATGGTCAACTTGACCACCCAGATTGAAGCGGGAGTCTCCGCGCAAATGCATCGCTCGCCTTCCACAATTATTTGTTTCGATGATGATGATATGCGGAATGTTGCAGGCCCTCATGAGGACGCTGTAGTGATTGCGGCGGGTATCGCTGGGGATCAGATTCAGAAAATACTCATCGACACAGGGAGCTCTGCGAATATCTTGTTTATGAGTACTTACCGCCGCATCTCTGACCCACCGGTTATCCGAAGATCCGACAGGACAATAGTGGGCTTCACTGGTGCCACGACAGTTGTAGTAGGAGAGTTTCAGTGTATGGTTGAGCTGGGCCGAGGACCATTTAAGAAAGAGGTGGAGGTATTTTTCATTGTGGTCGACGCACCAACCTCATATAATTCCATCCTGGGTCGCTCTTGGCTGTCCCGGATGCATGGCGTAATCTCCACAGTGCATCAGTGCTTAAAGTATGTGATCGGAAACAATATTGGGAGAGTCCGAAGTAGCCAGAAGATGGCACGTGAATGTTACCAGGTAGCCCTGTCCTCTCAGTGGTTCGAGGAAGCGTTGTTGAAATTCGAAGAATTGATTCTGGCCTCGATAGTTCGAGGAGCGTTGTTGAAATTCGAAGAGTTGATTTTGGCCTCGATAGTTCGAGGAGCGTTGTTGAAATTCGAAGAGTGATTTTGTCCCCGATGGTTCGAGGAGCTACTTATGAAATTCGAAGAGGAAATGGGTATTTGCCTGGCAGGAGAATTATTCAGTCCTAGTAAAATAATTTTTACTAAGACCGGGGGGCTACTGATAAGGAAGAATAAAAAGACAAGGAGAAAAGTGTAAAGAAGAAACTTGACAGGAGAAAATAGCAAAGGAAAAGTATGATAGGAGGAAAATGTATAGAAATAAGTGTATAAGGGCTGAATTGTATTAATTATAAAGAGGTAGTCGAAATAGGAAGAAAGCAGAATGTAGGGACCAAAAGATGTAATTAGTCCAAGTTAAAGCGTGTGGGGTCCGCAATTGTACTATAAAAGGACCACACACGCTTCACAAAGGCCGAGATGAATGGTATGAGACTTTCTCTCTCTACATTACTTAGCAAACTAAACTTTCTCTCTCTAAATCTAACTCTGAGACATTTTTGTATCGCAATATTCTCTATCAACAATCTTCGTATCGCAAAATCACCCCTGGACCACCTTTAAACTCTTCAAATATGATATGTTTTTTAGCTATATGTAATTAGGATATGCGATCAAACCTTGATGTAAGTATCATATTTTCTTTTTGTATTTATTGGTACTAACCTCATATATAAAATAAGTTTGGAGTGCTATTTCCATCTCCAATCATTTTGACAAGATTTTCATTTTAGATAATTAGATTAAAATTGAAAACTCCAAATAATGTCAAAAAAGTTATGACTTGTGGATTCCATCATTTGTTAGTTATCGATAGTGGTGACAAATAGGACCTCCCATTAGTCCCAAGTTTCATTTAACAATTTTAAACGTGTACGAGATTAACAAGTCGCGTGTATCCTATTTAATAGATTTAAACATGTGCGGGACTAACAGGTCGCAGGTTAAACAGGACTCTGCTTATACGTGATAACATGATAGCAGGACTAACAAGTTGCGTGACTGGCATGCTGCGTGTTATGCAGGATATCCTATGTTGAATACCCACCGGACGGTCCATTTAAGTCATTGTTTACCAAAAAAATTATACGATTATTTAAAACTAATTTTCATTCGTTAATTAAATCGAATTCCAATAATTGAGACATGTATAATATAAACTAAATACTTGTGATATTTATTCGATTTTTTATTATATTTAGATATTATAGATAATTTATTTAATATTCTAAAAAATTATTTATAATATCTAAAAATTAGAAATTTAATTTATTTTGATTTTTAAAAACTTTATTCTAATTATATTTATCTTTTAATCGAATAAATTATATATATATATATATATATATATATATATATATATATATATATATATATATATATCTTTAAAAAGATTATACCAACATGTAGTTCATTTTCTTTTTTATTCTAAAAAAGAATGAACAAAACAATGTCGAAGAAACTTGTATCGAGAGTCGTCCTATCAAAACGATGCAGAGTTATTGAAAAGTTGTATCGAGAGTCGACCTACCGAAACGATGAAGAGTTATTGAAAATATTGAATAAGACGATGAAGAAAATTTTGATCTCTATGCTTACTTAGCTGATTAAAGTGTTGTTGTGTAGAAAGGATCAGTTTAACAAGATTTTGAGAGAAAAGATTAGTAGTAGTGTGAAGAATGAATATAATGTTGATAATAGTATGGTATTTATAGGGTTTATGAGCAATTCAGATATCCGAATTATACTTGAAATATTTATTTTGATATTTTTTAATTGTAATTATCTCTCGATCAATAAATTATATATATATATATATATATATATATATATATTTAAAAAAATTATACTTATATATTTATATATAATTTAAATTTAAATATTAAATAATATAATATAAATAATTAATCTGGTATTATAAATAGTCAATAATATATAATTATACATAAAAAAATAACTATAACTTATATATATATTATAGTCAAACTTATATTATATATATAATAAAATATAAATAAAACAAAAGTTAATATATATATATATATATATTACTAAAAACAAAAGTTAATTATATATATTATTAAACAATAAAAGACAACTGCCTATAATTAATAGTCGTGTTTTATTATAAGTAGCCGTTTTTTTGTTGCTGCAATTCGGATATGGGTCTAATTTTTTTTGCGTGTGTTTCTCTTCTAAAAATAAAAGAGAAACACATTCAAAATTCACTCGTCTCTCACTATTACTATAAATCTCTTTACTCTACGAGTTCTCTTAAAGTATTAGTGATTGATTCTAGTTTATTTACTTTTACATTGCGAATAGTTACTCTTTTATTTTCGATCAATTTTTTTATTTGATGGAACCAATCAAATTTGATTGTGGTAACATTATACTAGCTCGATTAATAGCTTTGTATAATTTTTTTACTTATTTGGTTGCTATAGTATTTCGATATTAGTTTGTATTACTTGCTATTTATTAATTTAAAAAAGCTAAATAATTTATTTTTATTGGTCATATTAATTAATATTAGTTTAAATTTACCGTCTATTAATTTGTGGTAATGTTGGTATTAGTTTTTAATTATATTAATTTCGATTAGTGTTTTTTTTTATATTTGTTAGTATTAAAATTTCGATTGGTGTGCGGGACTAACAGGTCGTTATTATTGGCGTGTGCAGGACTGACAGGTCATTATTGTAAACAGGACTGTGCTTGTACAAGACTAACAGGTCGCGTGACTGACAAGTTGCAGGATAAACCTGATATTTTTCAAGTACGCATTTAAATTCGGGCGTGTTCCCATTTATTTCTAGGAAGATTAATCCCATTAACCACCACTAGTTATCGAAATAAATTTATACATTTCAATTTTAATTCGACGACTAAGATTATATTTTATAAAACCAGGAAAGATAATGTTTTGATGGGTCTCTCACTTTTAGATCTTATTATGAGTTTGTTAGAATTTAGTTTGGATTTTTGTTACCTTTTTCTTTTGGAAAAAAACTTAGATAAGTCATTTTGTTAGATCTCTCACCATAAGCTATGTACTTCTATCTTATTCACAATAAACCTATCAAATTTATCTATTTCAAAAGTTAGTTTTTTTAAAATCAGACTTCAAAGCTACATTAAGATATGTATTACATTCAATATGGAACCGATAAGAGAGTTATTAACAGGATTTTTCCTGGGTTTGAACCTAATTTTAAGTAATTTATTAGTCGTTTATAACAAGCCGAATAAAGACCTCTTGTACTCACGGACCAAATGATCCATAAATCCCACAACGATCACTATAAATATAATTTGTCACACCTTTAAAAAATGGTGAGCAAACATTATTCTCTTTATATTTTTGGGGCCTAACACTACTTTCTTTATCTCTAGGTTTTCTCTCCATTCTTATTATCTATCTAGATTATCTCGGTATCCGATCTGAGCAAATCCATACCTCATCACTAAGAAGATACTAGTATCTGGAAGCTACTTTCCACAACCGTTTGTTAGTGCAAACCCCATTCAGAACACACTTCGGAAGAATGGATACACATATCATGGTAGAACCTTCGAAAGTTCCAGAAGGGGGGAAGGGTGTATTCATCAAGAATCAGGGGGCATCCCTGATCCGGGCATGCTTCGATCTCAAATTGGCAAGCAGCGGCATCCACTTTCAACATAGCTGAATGAGCTATAAAAGCAAATGAAACTCTATCATAAGCTCCCCTGCTCCAAGATCCAAAGTGAGATGGGTCGTGGTGGAATCTGAGATAATTAAGGGTAACAATGAGATTTCAGAGTCTATAGAACACTTTCGCTCTAATAGAAGTTACAACTATTTTAAGCGAGATTATCATGATCAAAACTACTATCATTCTCACTCTAGTATTAAAGATCAACTTACAGATAACGAGGAGTACTCCTCCCACGGAAAGAAGACATCATCGTCAAAGCACTCAGAGGAGGCATGTTTGTTTAAATTCAGCTCCTAAGAAGGAGGTCGGACCGTTTCAATCAGTCGAGCCTTAAAGAGAAACCAATCTTTCTCGAATACGGGTTGTACCTCAGCAAATTGCTATATCTCCTATACCTCAACCCTTAAATCAACTAAAACCAAGAGTTAATATGAAACTTTACCTCCTTCCAACATTAGGACAAGTTCAAGGCTTCAGACATCATATGTCTTATTTTAGAAATACTATTTTTGCTTCTTATGGGCTATATCCCCCTTATTGTAACCCATAGATATTCAATGTTCGAATCATTATTTGGGCTAGAACAATGATGTTGAAGGATTGTCCTACAGTCGTAGGTATAACCTTGTCATATCACCCGTAGGTCATAAGATATTGGTCTGAGATTTTTTGTCAGAGTTCAACTAGTACAAGATGGACAAGTGTGATGACTCCAGAGACTCGGGGCATCATATTTAAGAATATAATTTTAATCTTTGGGATAAAAGACATCCTTACATGTTGGGATTTGTTATGACTTTTAAAGGGAACATTCTGCCATGGTCTAACCATTTTCCTCAAGATCATTAATAAGATTTGATACTTTGTATGCCCTATTTAGGAACCATTTATTTAGAAGCAAGAAGATCAAAGGTGATGGTATTTTAATTATGCACTATAAGAAAGAGCTTGATGAGAGTTTATGAGATTACACCCGGTTATTTGTTCAAACGAAGAATATCCAAGATGATTATCATAATACTGTAGAATTTTATTCTTTCAGAAAATGTATCCTTTTGGGTCTGTTCAGATGAAGATGTGATGAAGAAGAATAATTTATCTTTTGAGGATATTTTGGCTCAAGTAGAATCATAGATTAAAGTTAAGAAATAAATAATGCGTAGGTTGGTGTCGAACATACAGATTCAGCTTGTACCCCATCAACAGAACCAAGCCCATATCCTCAATGTGGTAGTGTATCAAGTGTCACCTATGTAGTAACAACCCCACTATCCTCTAACTACTTCTCAACCTATGACACCACAACCGCATGCTCCAACCACACCAAGATAAAACCAAACTACCCAAGATCGGGCCGAAATTTTGAGTAAAGGTCGGGATGACCACACAAATAAGTGAGTTTGTCATGAAACTACAGAGAGCTAACTGAGAGTGTGATAAAAAATTATGAGAATGCCATAAACTTTGTGCTATTTATGATTATTTTTCTAATGCCAAAACCTTGTGAGGAAAGAAGTACAATGTTTTGCAAGTATCACACCGACATCAATCATTGGACCATGAATTTTATAACACTGAAAGTGGAGGTTTAAAGTTTGAATGATAATGAAAAGTTAATTAAATTTGTTAAGAATCAGACGGCTCCGGTCCAATGGTACGAAAGATCTGAACCAAAGCCAATTGGTGAGATAGTCGATCCCAAAAGGTACGAAGCATCAATAGTGGTGCATAAGGAAGAAAATACACTTTATCCAATATTATATTTAAATCAAATCATGACAAGATGAAGATTCTTCTTGATATCCAACCTTATGAGAGAATGGTAGTCAGTTCCACAGGTGACAACATATCAGTGATAGGAAAATTTGAGGGTGAAGTTATTTTAGGCAGATGAGAGTATAAGAAGGCTGTTCAAGTATTTTTCATGGTTGTTAATGGAGATTACTCTAACAATAAGATTTTTAGGAGGACATAGTTTGACATGACATATGATATTACCTCCACAATACACCAATTTTTTTTCAATATTGTTGGGTACAAGGTTTTGGTTAAAAAATAAATCAGAAAATAGCTAGGGATTCCTATAAAACATCTCTCATATTAAAGAGATAACATTTATGGGGTCTCATATTAAGGTCAGAGCTATGGAAGATCCAAAAGATGCCAAAAATCTTGTTATTCCAGGGGAAGATACTTAAATTTACATATTTGAAGAAGGGAAAAACCTGAAGATCGATACCTCATTGCCATATAAAATTGGAAGCGGGTTGCTAACTTAGTTTTTAAAATTTGGATATGTTTGCTCGGACAACATGTGATGTGGCAGAGGTTCAGCCTCATATTATTTAGGACAAGTTTTCATTCAACACAAGTGTTAGGCCTATCAAATGAAATATGCGTGCTTTTCGGTCAAAAAAATCTGAAAGAGTTGTTTCCGAATTCAACCAACTCTCCAAGAGAGGGAATATAAGAGAGTCTTAGTACCCCATATGGACATTAAACCTGGTGTTTGTTAAGAATAGGAGTGAGAAGTGAAATATATGTGTACATTGTTTCGATATGAAACAAACATTATATTTTATAGGTGTATATTTTGGTTACAGTCAGATCTAGATGCACTCAGAAGATCAAGAGAGAACCACTTTCATAATCGACCGAGGCTTGCATTATTACAAGGTTATGTCGTCTAGATTGAAAAATATGGGAACAACATATCATATATTGGTTAATAAGGTCTTCACGATCAGATAAGCATGAATATAAATGTGTATATAAGTGACATATTGGTTAAAGTCCCATTGATTCGAAACACATATCTGATTTTATTGAAATTTTAATTTGGTGAAGTGCATCTTTGGGGTTTGGCCGGTCAAATTATTGGGATACTTTTTTAGTGAGAAAAAAATAAAAGTCGATCAATCACGATTAAAGGGTTTAGCCTCCATGCTTTCCCCTAGTTCTATCGAGTGAATTCAAGTTTTGAATGAAAGAATAACAGTTTTTAACAAGTTTATTTCTCGTTCTTCAAACAAATGTTTTCCTTGATTTAAGGTGTTAAAATGCCTATATCAAGAAATGTGACCGTGGTTTTGATAATATTAAAGAACATTTATCCTTCTGAAAGTTTTATTTAAACCCCTCAGAAAGAAGAGGTCGATATCTGAAGTATACTTCAAAAATTCTATATCTTTGTACATTTAATACGATGGTCGGTTGAGCTATTGGATTTTGATATAACTTTTGAACCATATAATGTTATCAAAGCCCATGTATTGGATGATTTCTTAACAAAATTCCAGACAGAGAGACCAATACCTTCCGCAGAGATCCCCCTTACTGAGTGAGTATTCCGGATCAGTGGTGGATCTAACTTATCAACCTATGCAACAAGAGTTTGTTTGATATTTCATTCGTTGGAAACAATACACCAGGTCATCTGCTACGACTTCCTAACTTATAACAATAAGGATAAGTATGAGACTTCTATTGTTGGGATTTGTTTGTATTTTATGTGTGAAGCTAGGAGATTAAGGCTAATTAATGATTCATAACTTTTGATCAACCATGCTCTTGGTTAAGACGAAGTGTGCAATGATCACTTGATTAAATACCTCAAGGGGTTCAAGAAACAAGCTGGATATTTTGAGGTTGTCTAGTATGAAATACCTCGAGGGCCGATAGCTCAGCCACTAAATCATTTGAATCTTTAGCATAAACCGAAGTCGCCCTTTATATTATTCTCCAAGAATGACCATCAATTGAATCAAAAAGAAAGAAAGATGAATCATTTATATTGTGTGCCATATAATCAACTGATTGAAGGGTTGACATAATAAATTTCCTTTTGAACGGTGTGTTTCTATCAGATGAAGTCTCAGTACGCAGCTTCAAATTTAAATCTTGGATTTATGCTTTAATAGTAGGGATCATGCACAAGAAAAACTTATGAAGCCTCCTACTTTGTTTCCTTGGCCTGGATGAGTCTTCAGTTGTCCTTGAAAACTTCATAAAGGAGAAGGATCAACTTATTGGGCTATAAAACATTGACAGCAAGGGTGCTGCTAGTCAACCCACAATCGGTTGGCCCTAATATATATATTGGGATACACCTCCTGTAAGCACGTATGCGGTCAACAAAGTTTAGAGTTGGTATGAGATTCTCGAGACATATTCACGTTATAAATCCATGACTATAGATGAGATTCATAATTCTTTATAATAATGCTCCCGTTTTACATAAGTATATACATTATGTGTACTCTAAGCAATGCGTGAACTTTGACCCTAAAAAATTCAAAATTCAGTTGATTCGAAACCTCCCGTTTTACCGATGTAGTGTTTTAGGTAATTGTGAGCGCTCTCAACCCTCTAAAATGCAATAACAAGTTTAATTATAACATATAATTATTTAAAAATCTAAATTAATTGTTAAAAAAATGATTACATACTAGTTTTTTTGTTGCTCATATATTGAACATTTTTTGTCAAGTAATTAAGATTTTTTTGTTATATAGTAATTAAGATCTTTGCCGATTTTCCGACCCTTGTGGATTAAAGAAAAAGTCCTCACTAACTGAGAAAATCACATAATAGTAATTACCGAGAGTACTGACACCATCATAAAGATAGCCGACTTGTTAATCTGAGTCCATGTCATTGGTCAAATTTACACTTTATCTCCACTGTATCTCAAACCGGTGCTAGGAAACTCTGTGGGTTTTTTGGTTCCACGTGGTAAATATTTACCTCGACCACCCATTATTTATTGAAGATTATTAAATTTTCAACGGGGTTAGTAAGAGAAGTTGAGGTGTTCCTCAAGAGTTTCTCATAAAACTTGTGAAAAATTCTGAAGAATCTGTATTTATAGAGAAATGTTTTATTCGTATGTTTTTGGATTATAATAATATCTTATTTTTATTGATATGTCTAACATACGGGTGTGTGTGAGAATACTAAAATTTATGGTGCTCACCTTCAACATTTCAATTTTCAATTGTTTTCGCATCTAAAAACCACATTGTAATGATTATTGACACGTCACACTTGCCTGAAATCAGTACCTGCCATGTCAACTCGACATTTCATCTTCCAACAGATACATTTAGAATAATTTGAACCGTATGAGGATATTATGGGCCACACACTTGCATTCCTCAACTGACTAACTGTTTTCTCTGCAACTATGAAACGAAACACCATTTCGACCGATGTATTCTCAATGAATATCAGGATGAAACTCGGTTGATGTTAATTGACCTCCAAATGTATGGTTTGGTTTGGCCAAATGTAATAGCCCTTAATCGTGAGGCTCGTTAAGCATTTTTTTTATGTGCAAATTCTTACCTTATGTTGGGTGGGTTATCATTATAATGGCCGAAAAATCTATCATTAAGGTTTGTTTTCGTTACCTTTACGTTTCGGGATGACCAACTTTAAATGAAATCAGAAATCTATTACCGTCTATACTTTGCATGCATGTCAAATGTCTCTTTTTAGCTACATGCCATATTATTTATCACTTAGGATGTGTTTACTTGTCTACAACACTGTCACCATCACCGAGAGCAAGAAAAAATCCGCAGAGGAAAAAAATGGAGAAGTTCGACAATATGTGAGAGATAGTCACCTAAATGTTTATCTTCTGACTTTGTTATTTGGACCGTGTTGGAGCTTATTATGAATGCTTATATCAGATTTTTCTTTCTCATAAAAAAAAGTTCCTAATTATAAAAATGTTGGATGATGATATTGTTACCTGATGCGTGTATCGAATTTTACGGTTGCATCACACGATATTGGTTTTGTTACCCTGATGTTGGATGACTTCCATTTAAGACTTATTATTAATCTAATGCTCGGTTAACCGAGACAATGCTCATATAGGACCTCTCCAACTGTAACATGATACCGTTATAGGACCTCTTCAACTGTAACATGACACCAGCCATCTAAAGGAGCAACATGCACAAACGATTCTCGTACTTCTATTTTTTTTCTAGATTATCTAACTCCTATCTCTTTATACACATTTTTTCTAGATTATCCAATTCCTATTTTTGTTATACTCATCAAAACTATAAAATTAAGATAAAAAATCAGCTTAAGTATGAAGACTTAATCAAAAAATTATTTCATATAACAATTTATAAAATATTATCGAAACATAATTTGTGATATTTTTGTATGAATTGGATTATGGGCATCATAAAATTAGTGTCTAACTATTATAAATATAAAATCAACTTATTTTTTAAATTAAATTATGATATTTTATAATTTATTTTTCTAATATTTTTTATGTTATTTTGGTAAAAAGTCTTAATATATATAGTTTAATATTTTGGAAGTATATCCGAATATTGATTTTAAGATGGAAAATTGCACTTAAAGTACCCACTCAAATATTATATGACCATCTAGTACCCAAGTTTCGTTTTATTATCTCTTAATACCCATCTCAACTATTATACTCCTACTTAGGCTTTGAACAATGAGTCGTCCCTCGACTATCGCGTTTGGTGGTAAATAGTCCATGGACTTTCAAATATCCGTTGACAGTCCCTGGACTATCGCGTTTGGATAAAGTTAGTCCAAAGGATCCTCTGATCCACCAGAGGCTGCCACCTGTCACCATACTCCCCAAGTTTTTGTGTCACCAGTAGTCCCTTGACTTTAGATACGATTTTTCCCTTTGACCAAAATCCTTGTTGGCATAGCTGTTGGTGAGATGACAAATTTTAAATACCTGGAACCTGTTACTGCATCCTATGTGTCATTGTGCCATTTAATTAAATTTAAAAAATAATTAAAAGCCCTTATAGACATATGCTTAATTCATCTTCCTCGAATGCTTTCTCTTCTCTCATTCTTTCTGCTTTATTCTTATTATTTTCTCTTTCTCTTCAATTTGTTTCCTAAAACCAGTAAAAAGAATTCATCTACATCCTCCAGTAATGTCTACCAGCTCTACCTCTTTCCCTTATAAAAAATAGAGATTTATCATGGAAACACAGTGAAGCAATAAAACTCGATGTATTCTTATTTTAAAAACTAAAACGATACATCAATCAGACAAATAAGGAAACAAACTAAATACATGTATATTCTTCAGAGAAATCCAATTCGATTTTGTCCTTCTTCATTTTCCTTCTCGAACCCTTCTTCATTGTTAAATCGCGTTTACTGTTGCAAAAAAATAGGGCTAGCAACAGGGAGTGGAGACTGTGATTAAGGAAGATGATTTAGGGTTGTGTTTCGATTTGGATATAGATTTAGGACCATATAGATTTGGCTATAGATTAGGGTTTAATTTGGGGATTTGATTTAAAACAAGGGAGAGGGAAGAGGAGAAAGTCTAGGGATTGGAATTCGAAAAGGGTATAGTCAGTCTATTCAGAGAGAAAGAAAATCTAGGGTTTAGATTTTGTTTAAGTATTTTATTAAATTAAATTAATTAAGATGTAATGTAACGCGACCGATTGATAATGTTACAAAGTACTGTGGTGAAAAATATTCCACGTAGGCTAAATAATGCCACCTAGATAAACATACTAAATTCTTAATGCCAAGTTGGAAATTATAAGGGTAGGTGGGTCATTTAATGTCGCAGACTAAGTTTTGGGTTTGATCTAAAGTCAAGGGACTACTGGTGACACAAAAAATTGGGGAGTATGGTGACAGGTGGCAGCTTCTGGTGGATCAGAGGATCCTCTGGACTAACTTTATCCGAACGCGATAGTCCAGGGACTGTCAACGGACATTTGAAAGTCCATGAACTATTTGCCACCAAACGCGATAGTCGAGGGACGACTCACTGTTCAAAGCCCTTCTACTTAATACCTAATATTTTTTTAATACCCTAACTACTCTCATCCTTTATCAAAAACCACGTAACCAAAATTTCTCTTTCTTACTTTCTCTTTTTATTTTATTTTATAAAAGATCCATATCTTTCAAACCGGAGCTCGGAAAAATATATATGAAAGTACCATCGCTTTTGTTTTTTAAGATGAACAAACTAGATCCATTGATGATATTTTTTTATTTTTTTAAAATTAAATTTCACCAGTAACATGCGAGTTATTTGAAAACAACTCTCATGAAATAGAGAGAGTTGTAGACAACTTCCAGATTATAGAGTTGCAAACAACTCTCAGGATATAGAGAGAATTGCAAACAACTCTCAATAAATCGAGAGAGTTGCAAACAACTCTCAGATAACAGAGTTGCACACAACTCTCAGAAAATAGAGAGAGTTTTAAACAACTGCCAGATTATAGAGTCACAAACAACTCTCAGATATGTTTTTCAAACAACTCTGAGGTTAGTACTGGTGAATGTACTAACGTGTATATATAGTCGTGGGTATTTTTGTCCAAATTTTAGGTGGAGGTTCCAAGTGACACTATCCTAATTTTGGGTACTAATGGTTAATTAGGTAGTTGAGTGAATATTTACCGGTACTTCTCTCTTTTAAGATTTTATAAAAGTTTGAGAATGATTTTTAGAGAGAGAAACTCTTGCCTCTCTCAATAAATCCTAATTTCTCGTTCTTTTCATCGCCGTCGCCTCTTTTTCTATTTTATTCTTTTTCTTCAGGTTATATCATGTTAGTTCTTCTCATGCTTCGTATCATTCAGTGGTTCTTTGTTGGCCTTTCGATCGCTTCTCTCAGGCGATGCAATCCTCCTTTTTTTCTTCATCCTGCTAGTACTTGATTTTCATTAGTGAGGGTTCTTCTTGGGTTCTTTGTTTCATTTTCTTTTGTTGTTTTTGGTCTGATTTGTACGATCTGACAGATGTGAAGTAGTCTGATGGGTTTCAACCGAGTTGATTCGAAGCATTGGAGCCTCTTTTGGTAGCTCTCGCCGTCTGTCTCACTAATCGTTATTAGAGACTCGTGTTTCGCTTGTCTTGGCTTTGGGAGGTTTGGCTTGAGCCTTATGGGTTTCAATACTCTGTTCTCACGTCTACACATGTTTTATTTCGCAGCAAGGCATTTGTATTTAGTCCCTGTCCATTTTGTCTCCATTGGAACTTAATTTATGAATTCCTTTAAAAAAATTATCTGGATGTTTTTAGTGATTCTTTCGAATTTGTAATAGTTAAATTGGGATATATTGGTTCTCCAAAAGATGACATCAATCGATTAATGTTCTAATATCATCTATTTTTTGTAATTTATGTATTTGTTCGTAGTTTTATATGCATTTGGAAGCTATTGTAAGTTATATATATATATATATATATATACATATTCAATTTCTTTTTCTATGAATGGCCTAGTATTCTTGTATACTTTTACCATCTATCTAATACTTTCTTAAACTATATATATATTACCAAAAAGTACAATAAATTATATAATTATATATAAGCTAATTTAGTTATTAGTCATTTCTCTGCTGTTCAAAAAAATAATTAAAATAAGTAAATAAAGACCTTTATCTAACTTTATTATACAACGACCGCTTCGGATTCTAAAAGAACCAAAACATGATATGATTTGACGACCCACCAATTCTCATATCATATGGATTTGACCCCACGCGATTTAATTACCCGTCACTTTCTTCCGACCCACCCGACAGGTTCTCACCGTTGGGATCCTTTTCCTTTTTACATGGGTGGAGATTTACTTTTTCTCTCTTCCGGTTTACTTTTTCTCTTCCACTTTCTCTTATCTTTAAATATGATGGATTGTATTGATTCCTATTTGTTCAAACATACTCCATTTATTTAAAAATATATTTTTAAGAATCTTATTTTAAAATATCAAAGCAAGTTTATATAAACCTTATTGTTTTAATAAATATTTTTGTTTTAAAAAAATATGATGTTGGAAGAAAAATGTCATACTATTTCATATATATATATATATATAATGTGTATGAGTTACGAAACATTTTTTGTTTAATTTAGTGATGATAAACGACAATAAGAAATATGGTTAATCCATGGTATTGGTTTTGGTGATTGATCGGATGGATTAACCAACCAATTTATCGAATTGTTTGTTGGCGAACCGATATTGTTAACTATAAAATTAGTCATTCTGGAAAATCTGACTTAGTTACTAGCTAAGTCAGATTAAAGAAACATAATTTTTTTATAGAACAATCAATCTAAACGTATCTTAAATAATATAAAATAAAATATTAAAACAAACATAAATATTTTTTAAACTTTTTATAGCTCCCAATATCATCAATCATCACCATTACTTATCAAAATATATTCATCTTCATTGTCAAAATCATCAAAAAAAATTGAAATGATGATTCCAAATGTGGCATTGCTTCTGGTGACGAACCTAACACATAACATGATGTTAGGTTAAATAATAAAGACTAATGGTATATTTATACCCGGGCCGGGTCGGGTCGGGTTCGACAAACTAAAAATTCATACCCGACCCGACTCGTATACGGACCATAATTTTTATTTCCATACCCAACCCATTATAAGTTCGGACCGAGAAAAACCTGACGGGATTAGGCTGGCTCAGAATAGCATTGTCATCCCTATGTTCAACCATATTTATTTTCATGTTTATTTTCATGACACATAGTATGATAGTTTACCATGGGTCGCTACTTTCGAAGGTTACAAAATTCTCGAAAGAATCTACACGTACGCGTCTAAGCATTGGGAGAATTGTTTCACATACTTGCTTTTGATCCAGAATTAGGCCCACAAATAACCTTTAAGGTCCGTGCAGATCCCACTTATGCTAGATCAGTAGGGGCTCAAGTTCTTGCGATCATGACCCTACTTTCAACCCAACTATCCTTTTTCCAACACCAAGTACCAAAAGCGTTTGAAGGCTACCACGAAAACTCTGGCCCTGGAGATCCCTAAGATTGGGGGGGGGGGGCAAAGGGTACAAATGATGTAAAATATAGGAACAAATAAGATGATATGATAAGGACCTACCTTGATTCTAGTCAACATGATGTTATCGATCGAACATCTCCCTTTTAAAAAAGGGTCGTCACTTAGGCTTAAGACGATGCCAGGGAGAAAAATCTAGTTAAACATATAAATATTTCAGGGTTTAGTAATGAGAATGAGGTATCCATGATGAGAAGTCCACCATCAAGGCTAGGCTTATTAGAATTTAGGACTTTAGCCATGTGGTCGATCGATATACACAAGCCGTAATGAGGCTCCCATTGCATCCACTGAGAAAGGTTTAGTTGATGCATATGCATGGTCGGTCGCCTTTAAAGTCGAGGTAAATATTTTAATGTTTCATTTTTCGTTAGTCAGAAAAAACTTATAACATTTTAGCTTTTGTCTTACATAAGATGAACAACGTGTTCGGGGCATCCAAAATATTGTCGAAAAGAACCATATGGTTCCTCATGACTTCACTATCCTTCTAAAAGCTCATTAGAAAAGCATAAATATATGACTGTGACTGATACTGAATACATTAATATTAGGATAGAATTGGTTATTAATAGGAACCGACACCATGCTAAGAGGGAAGAATAGAAAAATGTTACAATTAAGCTCAAAACAAATCATGACAAAGACAGCAAGCTTTTAGAAGAAGAGAAAAATTAATTCGAAGACGGGGTTGGCCTCTTCAAGAACAAACTTATAGATATCACTAAATCCAAAATCAAGATAGGCAAGGATGACAGTTACTTCACCATGAGGATAACTCATGATCACGTTGTAGAGATCAAGAAGAAAATAATCATCAAATCTCATGATTCATTTCCTGAATTAGATTTGGGAAAATTTTAGACTCTAATTCATGCGTAAGGTTGAACGGTGGGGGTCGTGGTATATTATCAAGAAGAAAAAGAAATAAAGGAGGCCAAGGACTAAGAGACGAATCTTCTTGACAACGCTCATGTGAAAACTTTAAACACATTGGCTTATACACTCCATATCAAACCCCTTGCTGCATAACTTAAAGTCCTAACTAGTTTTAATACAATTCATAATATATAAAATAGTCAAAATATTGAGGTTAAAATATCTTATGATGTTACAAAGGTCTATGAGAATGTTTCATTTCTCATCAACCGACTTGAACATTCCCTCATTGACTTTATCAACCATCGTTTAGGGACCTTCCAAGTTAGGTAAAAAATTATCATCATCTTTTTTATGATACCCAAAACAAGTCGATTCCACTCTATCACGATGTTCATCCAACAAATAAAAAGGTTCGTCTAGACCTAGACACAATAAGAGGGGCTTGAAAAATCTTTGACGATACATCGTCCATCATACCACAATGTAGTTTTTTTTGCTTTAGTTTATGGGCCACAACCTTGTCGAATACGAGATTCCTTGTCAAAAAGTAATTTTGAATATGTGCTCAAAAAGTAATGCTTAGGACAACATCGAGGAGAAAATAATATCGATTTTGGTAAAATTTGGACAACATATTTGGGACATCTGAGGCTTCAATCTGACTGATTGGAATATGATCTAGTGCTATAGATCAGGATAAATTATTGTTGGAATAGTGTAGGTTTTTATGATATTTTTCCTTTGTGTTTCTTTTCTTGTTATATATTATTATGTGTAATTATTCGTAGGTTTGCAAACCTTTGTGAGATTGATTCAGATTTACTTGTACGCTAAACTAATTATAATAATAAAAGTATTCAGGATGGACTCCTAATCAATCATATGGGTTTTTACGCGCCATATTGAAGGGGTTTTCCATGTATAAATCTTGCGGTTGATTTTTTTTTCTTCCGTTTTTGGGACCTACAGTTAGTATCAGAGCTACTGGTTTGTTTAACGAATATGGATTATAGTAACAGTAACTCCATGATTAATTTAAAAATAACAAACTATTCTATTTGGAGATTGATGATGGAGGATCTGCTATACTTCAAAGATTTGTTTGATCAGATTGAGCCAGTTAAAAATGTTGATGCTAAATTTTCTAACCCGTTAAACCCGCACGACAAGTAAGAAAATTATTGGGAGAAGTTCAAGATAAAGGTTTTGGGAACTATTCACAAATTGGTTAATCTTAGCATCTTCAACGATATTTCTCAAGAGCCCGACCCATATGATATTTTAAAGAAATTAGAAGGTTTTTATGAAATAAAGACCGCACATGATAAAGTTTTTTTGATTAATTGAGTTGTTAATATAAAATTAAAAAGTGGTAAGTCAATTTCTGAACATCTTAGTGATTTCCAGGATATCATTAACAAGTTAACTACTATGAAGATTGCTCTTGATGATGAGCTGCAAGCTTGTTACTATTGAGTTAGTTACTAAATAATTAGAAGAATTTGGTTGTTACTATTAGAAACTCTGCTTCAAACATTTTTTTTTAATCTTTGGACTTTATCAAAAAAAGCATGGTAAAGGAAGATATTAGAAAAAAATAGACGAAAGTTGACAATTCACAAGCTCTTGTTGTTGAAAATAGAGGAAGAGGAAAGAGTAGAGGTTCTGAATTTCGTACTAACTCAAAGGGAAGATTCAAGTCCAGAGATAGGAAAGAGATTAGGATATGGAACTATTATGGCAAGCCTGGCCATACAAAGAAGTACGATTATCAATGGAAGAAAGAAAAAGTAATAAGTTAGATTAAAAAAAAAATGAAGGTGATTATAAAAATACTGCAACTTTTGCTTCTACTAGTAATGATAATGTATTATTGATTTTTGATATTGGTGAGTGTTATCATGTTGGTGGTTCAGCTTCAGAGTGGCTTGTAGATACATATTCTTCATATAATTGTGTTCCTTATAAGGAATATTTTGTTATCTACAAAAGTGCCTATTTTGGTAGTGTCAAGATGAGAAATCAGAGCTCAACTAACATTGTTGGGTTTGATGGTAATCATGTGGAAACTTACAATGGGTACATACTTCCACTAAATGATGTGCACTAACTTCCTCATTTAGGTCTGGATTTGTTGTCTAAAAATATCATTGATCAAGAAGATTTAGGTCACACTTTTGGTGATGGTAAGTGGAAATTTTCCAAAGGTTTAATGACATTTTCTCGAAGTAATTTGTGTTTCTCTTTGTATAAAATATATTTGGGTATATATTCTTGTAAGCTGAATGCAGTTGAGGAAAATAATTCTTCTATTTTTTAGCATAGAAGACTAGGATTCATAAGTGACAAGAAGATAGAAACTTTGGCAAGTAAGTCACTCATTCTTATTGATAAAGCTATTAGTATTGACCATTGTGACTATTTTTGGCACAAAAGCGACATAACGCTTCGTTTTCTAAGAATACCACTAGAAAACGAAAAAAAAATCGAGTTAGTATATTATGGTAATTGTGGTCCCATAGAAGTTGGGTGTATTGACGGTAACAAGTATTTTTTTACATTTACTGATGATTTGACTTAAAAATCTTGGGTATACATGTTGTAGACAAACAATCAAGTGTTCCAAATTTTTCATAAATTTCATGTCATGTTCGAAAATAGAGACAATGATAAAGTTGAAATGTCTTTGATCTGATAATGATGGTGAGTATATTTCGAATATAACTCACATTGTGATATTATACATGAGGAGGATAATATACGGTACCCCACAACACAATGGAGTTGCAGAGATAATTAACCGAACAATTATAGAGAATGCGAGATGTATGCAAGAAATGTCTAAGCTTCCTAAGATATTTTGGGCTGAAGAAGTTAATTATGTTGTGTACTTGATTAATATAGCTCCATAAACAACTATTGGTTTTGATATTCTTGAGAGAGTATGGAAAGGGAAAGATCCTACATATTCACATATCAAAGTTTTTGGATACAAAACATACATGCATGTTCCAATGGAATATAGATAGAAACTTAATTCAACGAATCCTTGTGTTTTTGTTAGATATGGTGATAAAAAGTATGGATTCAGACTCTATGATCCGGAAAAGAAGAAAGTAATGAGATGTAGAATTATTGTATTTTTTAGCACAAAAAATGTGCACATCTTTTGAGTACAAGGTTAAATTCTACTTTTAATATGTCTTTTAATACTACTAATGATATTTATTGTTATATTTTTCCTTATATAAATCATCCAACAAATGATAATGTTGAGGTGGTTTCTAATGATATCGAGGATGTTCCATCTGTTGGTGATATACAAGATCATGTTATTATCAATGATTCCGATGAGACCCCACTTGAAGAAGAACTTCATGATGAAGAAGTTCATGATTTTGGGAGCAATTTATCCCTCATATAGAGAATAGACAGGTTCAAAGGTCAACTAAAAACCGTTCAGCAGGGTATCCAAGCTCAAATTTTATTTTAGTAATTGAAGACGGTGAGTCAGAGAATTATCAAGAAGTGTTATCTCATGAGGAGAAAAATCTTTGGATTAAGGTTATGAAGAAACAGAGAATTCTTTGGAAAAAATAAATGAAACGTATGAGCTAGTGAACCCTACTAAAAGAAATAAAGTCTAAAAAATGATATGTTTTCAAGAAAAAAAGAAATGGTGAGAAAATTGTCAAACAGAATAAAAGATATGTATTAAATGATGCGATCAGAAAATAACATTGATTTGATGATATATTTTCTTATGTTATCAAGTTAATTTCTGATGAGTCCGGATCCCGTTACCACTTCGGACAGGGTCAGTTCGGACAATGTCAATCTAACCGGACGATGACAATTCGGACGCCATCATTCATTGTGTTGTTCAAACAGAACTAACGTACTTAAAACCTTATCACTTCTTGACTAAGCCGCTTGCTCTCCTACTAAGAGGTCATGGGTCCTTGAACTTGACCCGGGTCCATTAAACATGACCTGAAAGCCCGTAAAGCCCAAATGTAAGGGTATAAATACCCAACCACCAACATTAAATAAGGGGAATGAAAATTAAATGCAACAATGCTGCTTAATTCTCCCTATACTCTCTACTTAATCATTAAATACTTTCAAACCTCCGCACAGATCTAAACGAAAATTGAAAACTTACCCTCAGACGGAAATAAACCTCACCAAATTGGCGACCACAGTGGGAGCACGACGGTGCCTGAATCAAGCATTCAAAACCAACAGGAAAAATCAGTCTGAATGAATCCGGATGCCCCAGAAGTACCACCAGCTTTGCTTGAAGTGGTGGGTGAAAATGATGAATATACCATCGAGGAGCGTGATAGATTAAAATGCGAGATAGAAGCTCTGAGGGCAGAGAATTCTAAGATGGGCATGAAAGAGAAGTCAAAAGCATCAGTCACTCATCATAACGACAACCCTAGAGAGGATGAGCCTTCGAAGACTCATGTGAGTACCAAGAAGACTCATGCTAGCTCCAAAAAGTCTCACCGGTCTAAGCCAGTGGAGAGTTCTGATTCAGACTCGGAGTCTTCTGGTAGCTCCTCGGATGATGATGAAGTTGAAGAGTCCTTATCCTCCAGCAGTGATGAGGGCCGATCCAAAAAGAATAAAAAGATGATTAAAAAGTATTCAAGAAAAAAGGATAGACATGGGAAATTGAAGAGGAATATAGGCAAAGGATCATCTCACAGCCGAAGGCATGTAGACCGGATGCTGGTGGATCCTTTTGACTTCCACGATGAACCTGGTATCTTTGCAACTCCCAATGAGGATACTGTTTTCAGTCGTGGCCGAAATTGGATACAATCTCCATTGTCTTTTAAGATTCTATCCGGAAACCTCCCCAAGAGGTTCGATAACACAAAAAAGGAGAAATACGATGGCAGCAAAGATCCGGACAACCACTTGGAACAATTTAAAAACTTTATGATGAATTTCGATGATGATGACAAGTTACTTTGTAGAGCATTCACCAAATCCTTTACGGGGAGTGCTCTGAAGTGGTATAATAGTCTACCACAAGGCTGCATCAAAAATTTCGATACCTTTTGGGTGGCCTTTCGAAGGAAATTTGTTGGGAGTAAAGAATTGAAGGGCAATGAGGACACAATAATCCATTGTGCCCAAGAACCAAACGAATCACTGAAATAATACATAAGTCATTTTGTGAACACCAAAAATGGGTTGGCTGACTGCTTTGAGCAAGTAGCCATAGCATCTTTAAGGCAGGACTTAAACCCTGTAAATTTAGCTGATTCAGTGACCAGAAAGAAAGCCATGACTTGGGGAGGTCTACTGAATTAGGTTGGAAAACAAATCAACGTTGATGAAACAAAGAAAACTAGGGTGCACAGGCAGGTGAGTTCTGCCCCGGTTGCACAAAACCCCAACCAAAATCAGTTCGGGAACAAGGCAAGGGAGACCGGACAGGGACATAATAGGGCTAAAGCTCAATCTCAGCCAGCTGCGCCTGCCCAGAGTCAACAATCTAGAAATAAGAGAGGGCCTTGGGTTCAACCGGAGTGGTTTGCAGAGTTAAAGGAAAGTATGGCCACCATTTATGACAAAACAAAGTAAGAAGTACACTATAGAAGGCCGGCTGCACTGCAATCTCCTAGGGAACATCGTAACAATTCTTTCTGTTAGTACCATAATGATACTGGCCATACCACTGACGATTGTATAGCCTTGAAACAAGAAGTTCAGAACTTAATTGAAAGAGGAAAACTGGGGGCATATGTCAAAACAAGAGGAGGAAATAGGCCTGATAATGCTCATCGGGTTGGTCCGAGCAATGCTGCTCCGGAGGGAGCTATGGTTATAATCGAAAGATTTGATGTAGAATCAGAATACTTGGATCCTGATCCAACTCGAAATAGAGTGGGTGCCATTGAGGAACGTTTTAAAACAGTATCCGGGCTTATTAAGTTTTTTGAGTCACTTACAATTTTCGGAGGGGATACTATGACAGCTCCTACTGCTTCTTCAATGAAGAGGCACGTTCATACTTTAGCTACCCAGCTAGAAGGAGGTATGACCTCCTATCAATCACAAATTCAATTTCCCTTCATTTTTTTTCGATGAAGATGACTTAAGGGATATAGCTGGCCCTCATGAAGATGCTTTTGTCATAGGAGCATACATTTGGGGCAATGACATAAGACGAATCTTGGTGGATACTGGGAGTTCAGCCAATATCCTCTTCTTAACCACTTACAAAAAAAATGAAAAATCCAGCCTTAATTCAGCGTTCGGACAGATCAATTGTGGGGTTCACTGGGAGCTCAGCAGATGTGAAGAGGAAGTTTTGTTGGGCAAGGGCCCTTTTAAGAAGATGGTCAGGATACTTTTTATTGTGGTGGATTGTCCCACTTGTTATAATGCTATTTTAGGGAGGTCTTGGCTCTCTAGGATGCATGCAGTGGCCTCGACAGTCCACCAATGTTTGAAATATGTTGTTCAAGGACAAGTGGGAGTTGTCCGGAACAGTCAAAAGATTGCAAGAGAGTGTTATGCGACAGCACTGGCTCCACAGACGTTAGGGGCAGTTCGTATCAACGAAGAATAGCAGTTTGAGGGGCTTTCTAGGGGTGAGGGTGAAATTGATGACCCCAGAGAGATCCCTGGAGTTGATACCGGTTGAAGAAGTAAAAATACATTCTTTGGAATAAGGAAAACGTGTTAAGATAGGGTCCAAAATGCCATCCGAACTGAATAATAAAATGTTAAAGTTTCTAAAAGACCATCAGCATGTTTTTGCTTGGTGCAATACTGATGTTATTGGGGTTCCAACAGATATTATATCACATCACCTATCTATTCGGAGGGACATAGCACCTGTGGTACAAACGAGAAGGGTTTTTTCCAAGGAAAAGGCTGATGTTATTGTTCAAGAAGTTGACAGGCTCACAAAAATGGGGCATATAATGGAGTCTCAGTATCCTTTGTGGACTGCCAATCCGGCTTTGGTGAAAAAGAAAAATGGCAAGTGGCGTATGTGCATTGACTTCACCGATCTCAATAGGGCTTGCACAAAAGATTTATATCCAGTCCCCCGGATTAATCAGTTGGTAGATTCCAGTTCTGGGAATAAACTACTATCCTTCATGGATGCTTTCTCCGGGTACAATCAGATTCAAGTAGATCCGAAGGATAAGGAGCATACCACATTTGTCAATGATAGGGGTCTTCATTGCTACAAGGTGATGCCATTTGGATTGAAATATGCCGGGGCTACTTATCAGAGATTGGTGAACAAAGCCTTTGCTGATCAAATTGGAAGAAATATGGAAGTATACATTGATGACATGATGGTGAAAAGTGTGGATAAACAACTACACTTGGCGGACCTCCAAGAAACTTTTGGTAACTTAATAAAAGTGAATTTGAAGCTAAATCCCGAAAAATGTGTGTTCGGCGTGCAGTCCGGGAAATTCCTAGGTTATATAATAAGTGAGCAAGGGATACAACCCGATCCGGACTAGCTTAATGCTTTATTCCAAATGGAGCCTCCTCGGAATGTTAAAGAAGTACAACGGTTGACTGGGAGGTTGGCTGCTTTAAATCGATTCATCTCAAGGTCTTCAGACAGATGTGCCCCGTTTTTTCAAACTTTAAAGGGTGCGAAGGGATTTGACTGGACTTCACAGTGTGATGAGGCCTTCAATGAGATTAAGAAACATATGTCCTCCCCCAAGACTTTATTTAAACCTGTTGATGGAGAGACGCTCTTCGTATACTTGGCAGTTTCAAGTTGTGCCATCAGTGCTGTATTGGTAAGAGAGGTGGATAATTACCCCCATCCGGTGTACTACATCAGCAAGAGCTTGATAGATGCAGAAAAACGTTATTTAAAACTCGAAAAATTAGCATTAGCCTTGGTAATTGCTGCAAGGAAGATGAGGCCTTATTTTCAGGCTCATCCTATTATCGTCAAGACATCTTTTCCCTTGAAGAATGTTCTTCAAAAAGCAGACATTTCAAGTAGAATGACTAAGTGGTCGGTGGATTTGGGGGACTTCGATATTGATTTTTCTCCTCGAACAGCAGTCAAAGCCCAAGCTGTGGCTGATTTTTTAGTTGAATTCCACTATGATAGGGATACAGAGCAGACTACTGAGATGAAAGACAAAAAGGTCTGGGTCCTACAGACAGATGGTGGATCCAGTACTATGGGATGTGGTGCAGGGGTGTGCTTGACTTCTCCATATGGTGACAAAATATACCAGGCTATATGTTTTGCTTTTAGGGCTTTGAACAATGAGTCCGAATACGAAGCAGCTATAGCTGGTTTAAAGTTAGCTTATATTTGTGGGGCAAAAAGGGTCAAGCTGATGAGTGATTCCCAGCTTCTTATCCACCATGCGCAAGGTCAATCTGAGGCAAAAAAGAAGCAACTAGTGAAGTACTTACTTATTCTTAAAAATGAGGCACTTAAGTTCAAAAGCATTGTTTATGAGCATATACCCCGGACAGAGAATGAACTAGCAAATTCCTTGGCAACCATAGCATACACTGAGCCATATCCTTGGATCCATGTGCTGGAGTGCCCTTCCATTCAACTCAATATGAGCAAAGAGGAAGAAATTTTTGATGTACAGATGAAACAACCTCAAGATTGGAGATTTCCTCTCCTGCAGTATCTCTCCGATGGCATCTTGCCTCCAGATAAATCACTAGCAAGAAAAATGAAGCACAAATCTCGTGGTTTCATCATACTAAGAGACGTTCTGTATAAAAAGTCTTACAGTAAACATCTTTTGCGATGTTTGGGAGATGATGAATCTCAAGTAGTCCTCTCCGAATTGCATGATGGTGAGGGATCAACTCATTGTGGATTCATGGCTCTAACAAGGAGAGTTTTACTAGCTGGCTATTATTGGTCTTCTATAATGCAAGATGCTAAGGAGCTGGTGAAAAGGTGTGACCCATGCCAAAGATATAGCAACAAAATTCATGTCCCAGCCATCCCTTTAGAGTCAATTTCTGAGCCTATACTTTTTGCTCGATGGGGGTTGGATTTGGTGGGGCCTCTTCCTATGGCATCCGCAGGACGCAGGACGATAACTGTGCTATTGATTATTTTTCAAAGTGGATTGAAGCAGCCCCACTAGCAGGAACAACATCAAAAGCTGTCATAAAATTCATTTTATCCAATATCTGTTGCAGATTTGGTGTTCCACAGAAGATAACAACAGACAATGGGCCACAGTTCGACAACAGGGAAATGGAGAGTTTCTGTGCCTCTAGGGGTATGCAACATTGTTTCTCTTCACCTTTCCATCGACAAGAAAACGGTCAAGTTGAGGTGGCCAACAGAACTATACTGTCCGGTTTAAAGAAAAATTTAGAAGGAGCTGCTGGAAAATGGCCTAGTTATTTGCAGGAAGTTTTGTGGGCCTACCCTACTCCTGGGGTTGCAACACAAGAATCACCTTTTGCATTGGTCTATGGGATGGATGTCATAGCTCCCATAGAGGCAACTCTCCCTTCTTTTTGAGTTCACAATTTCTCCAAACTTGCTAACGAAGTGGCAGTCAAGGGTCAGCTTGACCTAATAAAGGAAAGACGAGTTAAGGATCACCTTAGAGCTGCACACTACCAAGGTTTGATGAGAAGCGGATTTGCTTCTAGAGTTAAGAGAAGAGATTTTCAGCCGGGGGACAAGGTGTTAAGGAATATTTTCTTACATACTAAAGAAAAACTGCTCGGCAAACTAGCCCCAACTTGGGAAGGACCTTATATGGTCATTGAAAGGCTCAAACCTAGAACATACTGGCTAGAAGACAAAGATGGAAGGGTTTTGAATCACCCTTGGAATGTTGAACATCTCCGGATGTACTTAGAGTAGGAACAATGTAAATATTTACTTGTTTAAAAATCCATGTAAATATTTGGGGGCATACTCTTTCCTACCCTGGTGGCGCGGGGAGGTTTTAATGAGGTGTCCGAGCTTTTTATAAAACTTGATGCCTTCTTAAAAAAATTCGAAGTGTTCTTACTTTGTGTTTTTTGTCACACCATCTGATTTGAATTGAAGATGACTACTTAAACATTTGTCATCGGAGAGTTTAAACACTCTCGCTTTAGAATATTTATGGAATAACTAAGGGCTATTTAAACACTAGCCACCGAAATTGAAACAAACTTTGGAAGAATGCAAGAGTTGTGCAAAACAAAGATATTCATTAAAATAACCTAAGTGCCTTGGCCTTCCAAGGACTTTTAAATTGTTAGACAAAATAAAAGATCTATCCTGTCAAATGCCGGACACAATTACAAAAATGCCTTGGCCTTCCAAGGACTTTAATTCAAACAAAGTAAAAGGTGATAAGGTAATTCATAATCTAAGACTGACCCTTTGAAGATGGCTCAGCCTCGCTTGTTTCCTTCTTCTTGGGATCGTTTTTCTCTTCGTGTGGGTCTTCCCCGGTTTTTTCTTCTTTGTCAGAGGAGGAAGCACTGGAATAATCATGAAAGTCTCCATCAGCCATGGTGTGAAAGGGAAGGTCTTCGTACTCTACATGAAGCCACAAATCTCCCAGGTTCCTCTTCGGGAACTTCTCATGAAAGAGCAGGACCATGTTCGACCTCACCTTGGCATACATTTGCTCTTGAGTATCTATTACATTGTTGGCATAAGCATCGATCTTGGCCTGAATTTTGGCCTCCTACTCCCTTAGCAGATTTTCTTTCTCCTCTGCAGCCTTGGACACTGTGTTCTCGAGCGCAATCTTGTCATTTTTCAAGTTGTGGATGACTTGATCCTTGGCCTTTGCCTCCTCTTTTGAAGAGGTGTGATCTTTCTCAAATCCGGAAAACTTCTCCCGGAGCTCTTTGATAGTGTCTTCTAAAGTGGCAACCTTTGTGGTCCACCCCTCTTGGCTCTTCTTTAGCTCCTCGTTTTCTCCCTTTAGAATGTCAGCATGTTGAGTGGCAGTAAGAAGATCATCGGACAATCTCTCTTTGTCAGATTTGAGATCTTTGATAATATCTACCTGACCTCGAACTTGTTTCTCCAAAACAAGCACTGGCTGAACATTACTTAATATGGAGCGACCTATAATATCCCTTTCACTTGAAACAGTAAAAGTCTTACCATTAAAAGTAACGGTGTTCGAAGTGCTTGGAGGGAGGTAAGGCTCAACAAAATCGTCTCTGGGAAGGTTTGCAAAATAGTCACCAAGTCCATCGAGCCTTGTGATGTCAACACCATCAATGCTAAGGTCTCCTCCTCCAACCTCGTCAGTGTGAAAGTCACCAGGGATCTCCTCTGCTCTTGTCGGATCAGTAGGATCTACAGGGGGGAGAGGCTCCGGAGGCCGGAGAGAAAGTTCGTCACCCCTAGAGGTCTTTTTCTTTTTGGCCTCCCTCTCCTTATTCTCTGCTCCACGTTTTCGGTCCCTCTTGCGAACCCTTGGAGGTTTGGGAGATCCTACCTCTTCCCTAACGCTCTCCTGCTCCACCATTTCTAAGAGAGCAGCATCGATCTGGCTTGGGGCTGGCCCCTCTGGGTTTGTTGGAGCAGCCTCCTCCACCTCGGCAGGGTTAGCCTCACCTGCAACCTTCGTTTTACTCGGGGCCTTGGCCCGGCCTGGCAAGTATAGTAACCCATCCGGTTCGTGTGTTCTCTTGAGGACTACATCCGGAGGGGGTGGAGTGGTGAGTTCTTCCCATGTCAAGTCCCTCCGGCCAGTAGTGTTCCAGAGGTGAGACCTTGCAAAGTTGCCTCCTGTGAAAGTATCATGAAACCGGTTCCCCCACTTTTCAGCAGCCCAAGTGTTGATCTTGGTACAAGTGGTCTGCCCGAACTTTAGATAGTCGTTGAAATCTTTGGGCAGCTCTGTTAAGACAAAAGCCAAGACCAGTCAGTTTAGGCAGATTCGATGAAAGTAAAAATAAAAAATGTAAGGTAGGATCCTTACGATCACTCCTCCATCTGCTGGTGAGGAGACTCGGGTTAACTCCAACTTTGATTTTCCTCCCATTCTCCCAAGCACCACTTACGAACAAGAATTGAGTCCTCCAATTTCTCTCTGACTCAAGAAGATCATCCACTACTTTATAATTATCACCCATGTTGAAGTGATAGAAGGGAATGTGGTGGTTTCTGCAGAGACTGGCCATAGCTGCGAATTCCTCCATTGGTAAAGAAATCCCGGAGAGCCTGGAGGCCATGATGCAGGCCTTAAGTGTGCATCAGGCGTTAGGGCTTAGTTGACTAGGGCAGAGCTTGATGAGGTGGAAATACCTAACTATTTACGGATCTAAGGGGAACCTTAAACCTCAGTTAAAGAGCTCAGTGAAGATGACTATTTCATTGAGTTTGCAGTCCATTGGGGTTTCGGGGTCTATGGGGATTCTTATCTTTACGTTCTCCGGAATCCCCCACTTCGTACACATCCGGCCCAACTCAGCTGCATGGATGAAAGCATAGTTGATTTTTTGTAAAGCAAGAAGATATTTAACGTTTACCTTGTGGAAACAAGGTCCCACTTTTCCTTCAAGGATCTCTGGTAATTCTGGATGCCTAAGGCATAGCTTCTATTTGCCCTTATCCTTCTTGGTAGCAGCAGCATCACTAGTCTGTCCGGAGGGTTCAGACTCGAATGGAGCCTCTTCGATAGAGTCCTCCATTATTTCCTCCATTATCGAGGAAGGGTTTTTAGTTGTCTTGGTGAGGGGGGAGTTTGGAGTTGGTTCAGTCTAACCACCAGACTGATGAGCTTCAGTACTCTCCTGCACTCTGGCCTCCGTCCGGGGCTCTGATGCGATGGTTTCTCTTCGGGGGCTTGAGCCAGTGGCCTCCGGTCCGGAAAACCTGTCCTTGGGTACTTTTATGGGTGTCTCTGACACTGTACTGCTATCCTTGGCACCTGATTTCGAAGGGGTGCCTTTGGAAGCCTGCCCTTTGACTAGCCGGCCTTTTCTTCGATCAACCAGTTTGTTGGGAGAAGTATCTGCGTCTGACCCCATGGCTATGAATGGGGAAGGATTTTTGAAACTAGTAACTATTAAACCTGGTTCAACAGTGGGTTCTGACTCTTGAACCGATGAACCTGAGACAATAGGAGAAAGACTGGTTTGGAACAATCTCCTCGGTTTGACACTTTTTGTAGAGGAGGAACCCTGGTCAGGCTCTGTGGTTGAGGTTATTGGTTTGTCGATGGGGGAAGTAGGTAAGCCTGCTGCGATGCGCCTTTCCCTTTTAACTTTTTATGCTTTCTCTAGTTCTGATAGATTGAGCCACCTGCCTCTGATTAGAGCGTTCCTAGCCGTGAACATAAACAATCAAAGTGAAGAAATTGTGTTTGAGAGAAAAAGATATGAAAATTAGAAAAGTGAAAATGAAGGTGATAGTAAAATAGTAGAAAAGTCTTTTAATTTATAGTAAACCCCACAAAGGAGTTTTGATTCCTAGGAGAATTCGAAAGGATTTGCAATGATTAAGAAACGGCGCTGATGTCACCTTTATTTAATGAAGAGGTTGCTTTACAGAGAAGGTGGGTGTGAAATTCAAGGTGAGAAAACGGCTGAAGTAACGAACCAGAGAGAGACACGTGTCCCATAAACTTTGGAAAAAAACCGTTTAGATTCAAAGAGCTTCTTTCAGTCCGGATAAAGCTATGACATTATTCGAAGGACCTGTCCGGATATAACTGTCACTAGCAACAGACTGTTTTTCAGGTTTTGACAAAGGTTTTTGATCAAACACCTAAAAAGGGGCTACTGATGAGTCCGGATCCCGTTACCACTTCGGACAGGGTCAGTTCAGACAATGTCTATCTAACCAGACGATGAAAATTTGGACGCCATCATTCATTGTGCTGTTCGAACAGAACTAACGTACTTAAAACCTAATCACTTCTTGACTAAGCCGCTTGCTCTCCTACTAAGAGGTCATGGGTCCTTGAACTTGACCCGGGTCCATTAAACATGACCCAAAAGCCCGTAAAGCCCAAATGTAAGGGTATAAATACCCAACCACCAACATTAAATGAGGGGAATGAAAATTAAATGCAACTAGGCTGCTTAATTCTCTCTCTACTCTCTACTTAATCATTAAATACTTTCAAACCTCCGCACAGATCTAAACAAAAATTACAAACTTACCCTCAGATGAAAATAAACCTCACAAATTTCTATTAGAACTATATTAGGTTTAACTGTAACTCTAAATCATGAGTTGTAACACTTTGATGTAAAAATTACATTTTGACATTGTGACTTGAATAAAGAAATATACATATAGCAACCTAAAGGTTTTGAAAAGAAAGGGAAAGAAAAGTTTGTTTGTAAGCTGAATAAGAGTCTCTATGGGCTTAAACAAGCGCAAATGCAGTGGTATTAGGAATTCGACTCGTTTATGACAAATATGGTTACAAACAAACTCATGCTAATCTTAATGTCTATTTGAGAGAATTCTCTTGAGGTAATTTCATCATACTTGTTTTATATGTATATGATATGTTTATAGTTGGACAATATGATGAGATAATTATCGATTTGAATGAATATTTAGCCAAATAATTTGACATAAAATATTTGGGTCCAACAAAGCAAATCTTAGTAGGCGTGGAGATTACTTGTAATAGGAAAGATAGAAAGTTACGACTATCACAAGAGAAATATATTGAATGTGGAATTGGACAGTTTGATATGAATAATGCCAAGCCAGTTAATACACCATTAGCTACAAAATTCAAGTTAAACAAGGAAGCTTGTCCTACAGTATAGAAAGAGAAAGAATGTATGTCAATTATTCCTTACTTTTCTACTATTGGTTCTTTAATGTATGTTATGGTGTGTAAAATACTAGATATTACATATGTCGTCAGTTCATTGAGTAACTAGTTATAATATATGGGCAAAGTTGATTGGGAACTAGTGAAGTGGATTTTCATATACTTGCGATGCAGCTGTACTTTGAGTTTGTGTTATAGAGGTGGAAAACCTATACTTAAAAGACATACAGATGCCGGCATGGTTGGGGATATTGATAACCAGAAGTCTACCTCATGTTATGTGTTTACATTTTTAGAGGGAGCCATTTCATGGTAATCCAAGCTACAAAAATAAGTAGTATTATCAACAACTGAGGCAAAATATATTACAACAGTGGAAACAAGCAAATAAATACTTTGGCTTAAGAGGTTTCTTTAAGAGTTAGGGTTGAAGTAAGAAAGGTATGTGGTATTTTGTGATAATCAGAGTATTATGGATTTAAGCAAGAACCCATTGCATCACGGATGCACCAATCATATTGAGGTGAGATATCATTGGTTGTGAGATATGATAGAAACAAAAGAAATAAAATTGAACAAAGTCCACACCGACAAGAACAACGTAGACATATGAGTAAGGTTGTTACTGGAAGAAATATTGAGCTTTGTAGTAAGCTCATCTAGATGAGGTTTAAGTGATTATCTCATGAGTGTATCTTCATTTTGATGGCCTGGGGGAGGAGATTGTTAAATTCTAGCCCAAAATAGACCTATTTTATAGTCCAGGGTTTTCATGGTTCTGGGTTATATATATAAAAGTTAAAGTGTGATTAAATATCCAACATTAAACATATGTATCAATAAATATCTAAAGTTTTATTTACTATCTAATATCTACGTTTAAATTACTTATTCAAATAAGTACTTGATAATTTTTAAAAAACTATATTGCCCTTTTACTTAAGTTTTTTTTTCTCTTTCTTTACTACATATCAAATTTTCTCTTTCTATATTCTATCTTTTTATTTTATTCATCCAAAGCTAGGGATTTCGATTAATTTATTTAGGTGTTTTAAATCTAATTTCGAATAATTTTAATACAATACATGGTTTGATGATTCGATTTTTGAATTTTATAGTTTCAATTGTCTTTTTGTTTCAAATATACAAATTGAATTTATTCGTGGTAAAAATATGGTTGGAAATTGTTTTTTAGTTTAGATTTAATTTTACATTCATAGTAAATATTTGGAAACAAAACTACAAAACCATGCAACCTATATCTTTTTGTCTCGTGAAAAACAATAGTGTTCTGTGTAATTGGACGCACTTGTTGAACTACACAAAAATCACTTGCGAAATAGATTTATTTGTTAAGAAAATACATTTTCAATTGTGAAAAAATAAGTTTTTATCCACTTGTGAAAATACATACAATTCACTTGTAAAAATATATTTTACTTGCGAAAAACGACATTTACACTTGTGAAAAAACAAGTTAACTACTTGCGTAACTACATATTTTTTACTTGAAAAAAGAATTTTCACAAGTGAAAAAGAAGTGATTGTCCATTTGCAGAAATATGTGCAATTTACTTGCAGAATACATTTATTAATAAAAAATTATTTTTGTTTGTAAAAAAATATGTTGTGAATCACTTGTAAAAATACGTGTATTTCACATGTGAAAATATATTTAAAAATATTCACAAGTGAAAAAAAAGTTGTTGTCCACTTACAAAAATACGCATAATTCACTTGCGGAAATATAATTATATGTGAAAATATTATTTTTTCACTTCTGAAAAAATAGATTCTTAACTATCTACAGAATTATGAATATTTTTACTTGAGGAAATACATTTTCCAAAATCACTTAAAAAATATGTACAAATCAATTACGAAAAATAATTTTAAAAAACAATTGATGTTTTTCTAGGCTAAGAATATAAAAATATAAAATGATAAATCAGTACGTGTTTATATATATATATACACACATATTTGTCAGTTTTATTTTATTTTGGGGTGAACCCTAACCTTTCTCTCTTCTCTTTCTTTATTCTCTATCTCCCACCTCCATGGAAACAAACCAGCTTCAGTCTCATCTCGAGACTGACAATATCAGCTCCAAAAATACTCAAAACTTCAAGACCCTCATTGAAGCGCCTCCTTATACCGAGCCAAGTCTTAATTTTATCAATCTCAGCTGAATCAAGAATTGTTCAAGATAGGTATCAACCTTTAGATAAATCTCAAGTGTTTAAAGATAGAGTTTCTAAAGATTTGGATGAAGACCTCCCTCAAAACAAAATCTACATAATTTCTTCATCTCCAAGACAAAATCGGACCACTAAAGATGTTGATTATTAAAAAAACATCTCACTAATGACCACAAGATCACCAAACGCACTCGAATACTCCTCTCCCAAATAATAAAAGGAAAAATTTCCTCAGTTTGTGAGCTCTCGCCCTCTGGACCAGAAGATCCATTCCATTCCAATGTACGAAACAACTCCCCTCAATCAACCGAAAGGCGCAAAGAAATCATTTGCATAACTCTTAAAGCTGCAAATCAAGAACTTCAAGCACGATGCAGTGGATTACCAGACTAAAGACAATCTCCCATTAATCATATTCAGAGAGCGAGATAAGTCTTCTCTAACCCTCTATTCTAAATTCACCCTTATAGCAAAATTTTCATATGATTCATTCCATTTTTTTGGCCCATACAATATTCATATATATATATATATATATATATATATATATATATATATATATAACTATAGGCATATATTTATAGAGCTTGACAACTTAATAAACTTAAAAACTCTATGGAAGAGAAATGTCTACTTTGTAGGAAATTTCTCTTTCATAATCTTGAAATGAAAACCCTCATTTAATCCCAAAGTGGAGTCTCTTGAGATTTCAGTTTGGGTCACATTACCTAAAAACCCTGAGTTTCTTTATAATTTTGACTTAATTAACCATATAGTTAAGGCAATAGGATTTCATTCAACTACATGCATTTCATCTTACAACAAAGCCAGCTTTGACTGTGTTAAAGCTCTTTTGGTTGTTGATTTATCCAAAGTTCGTCCCCAAACAATCTAGGTAGGTTTTAGGGAAGATGATGGGTTTTGGAAACCTATTTCATATACCTATCTACCAAAATACCGTAATTCCTACAAACACATAGGTATTAGTAATGATACATGCAATAAAATACAAAAGAATCTTGAAAGGTGCTGATTTTGACAAGCAACCAACCTTCAACCCTTTCCAAAACGTCTCTCAAAGAATTTTGGGTCAAGAAAACCACTAAGAGCTTCCCTGATAACTTAAACACCTTTAATAACTTAAACCAACAAAGTAACAAAAATCTTTAATCCAATGTCTTAGCTGAAATCTGCTCTCATGTTATCATAACCATCTCTTCTCAAACAGTTTATGATCCTTCTAAGACCAATGAAATCCTTTTAACCTCATCAAAATCTCCACTTATCTCTCCTAGTTACCCTCAAATTTCATTAATTAAAACTATAAGTGCTGCCATACAAATTTCTGAATTAGGCTCCTCCTTAGTTCCTGCTCGGGATCAATCAATTTATGCTCCAACCCATGAGAGCCTTTATTCATCTCAAATGAAGGAAAAATCCTCAAGAAATATAATTGAATCCATAGACAAGATAGTCACCAGATCCCAAACCAATGCCCCAAAGCTCTGAAACACACTCAAAACAAGGGATCAACAAGATCCATATCTCAACATTTTGTTAAATAACTATTTCCATCCTATACTGGAACGTAAGATGCATTAGAAATTGAGGTACTATTAGAATACTTAGGTCCATCATCAAAACTGAAAAAATAGATATCATTTCTCTCCACGAGCCAATGATCTCTATTGATAAAAAAACCTAATTAAATCTCAGCTTGGCTTATAATCTGGTTTAATTAATCTTAACAATAAAATCTAGATTTTTTTCAACATCGATTTTCAAATAACAACCTTAATCAATCATGACCAATTTATCCATTTGAAAGTGAAACATTCCTATTGTAACAAATAGGTCATGATCACTATTTATGCAAAATGCACCAGAACTTGGACACTAGAAATTTGGGAAAACCTTAAGAACATTTATTCCCCTTAAACTGAATGGATGTTAGTTGGAGACTTTAATGTGATATCTAATTCTAATTAACAATTATCTTGAACTACCCTTCACTTTAGGGCTATAAATGATTTCAACAACATGTTATTGAATTCTAAGTTAGAAGATCGAGGTTACACCGGATCTAATCACACATGGTCAAACAATTCCAAATGGAAGTCCCTTGACATGGTGAAACATCTGTCTAGAACTGGCTCATATTATTCACCTTTGTGCATAACCTTATCCAATACCAACATCCCTTCTAAATTATCTTTCAAATTTCAGATCTAATTACACATGGTCAAACAATTATAAATGGAAGCACCTTGACATGGTTCTTCATAATGCAACTTGGAGAGATTATTTTGTATAAAAAAGGTGAAGCATCTGTCTAGAACTGACTCAGATCAGTCACCTTTGTGCATAACCTTATCCAATGCCAACATCCTTTCTAAACCATCTTTTAAATTTCAAAAGATGCGGCTCATCCATAATGACTTTATCTTTTTTATTGAAACCACCTGGTACATCCCCATTTATGGTAATCTAATTTATATCTTCTGTACCAAATTAAAAATGATTGAAAAATAAATTAAAAACATAAAACAAAGGTGTTTTTGGTAACATTTTTGACAACATTGCCAATGCTGAAGAAAATGACAAAAATACAAAGAATTGTCTTGAGGTTAATAACAATAATGAAACCAAATCTAATTTAGCTAAAGCCAGGCCCACTAACCTGAAAATAATGTCTCTGGTGTTGATGGATTCAACTCCAGATTCTATCAATCTTGTTGAACCATCATTAAAGATGATCTTTACTATGCTATTAAAGCCTACTTTAATGATTTTTCTGCTCCTGATGGCATTGTTTTCGCTGATTATCGTTTGATTCCCAAAATAATGCTCCTTCAAACTGGAAAGGCTATAGACTTATTAGTCTATGCTCAGTTTTCAAAAAACTTATCTCGAAAATTATCAACAACTGAATTGCAACGTTACTCCTTAAAATCATATTTTCAGAGCAAGGTGGCTTTGTGTATTCTAGGCAGATTAATGAACATTTTTTAATTTCTCAATAAATGGCTCATGATATCAATAACAACATTAGAAAAAATAATATTATTCTTAAACTTGACATGTCAAAAGCATTTGACAAGATAAACTTTATATTTATCTATCTTATCCTTGAGTGTTTTGGTTTCAATCAAAATTTTATAGACTTAACTAAAAAAGTATTGAATCTATTCACTTTTCCATAATTATTAATGGTTCTGCTCATGGCTATTTAAAGTCTAGCAATGATGTTAATGAGGGTGATCCTTTGTCACCCAGTCTTTTCATCATTGCTGAAGAATTTCTTGTTAGAGGCCTTAAAAACCTATTTCTTGGCAACCAAGAAATGTAGTATCATTCTAGATGTAACCTTCACATTCATGTCCTTGCCTATGCTGATGATGTAATCATCTTCATGAATGGTTCCATCATAAACATTGAAAAAGTTTGTAAATTCCTTGAATACTACCAAAACATTTCTTGCCAAATCATCAACAAAAAGAAAATTATTTTCATTACTTCTCACAAAATATGTAGGAACATGATCAATAATATCATTCACAATTCTGGTTTTAATCATAGAATTCCTCCTTTCAAATACCTTGGCATTAATATTCAAAAAAAATAATCATATCATATTATTTGATGATTTAATAACTAAGATCATAAACAAAATTGGAAACTAGCACAATAATTCTCTCTCATTTGGAGGCAGATTGATTCTTGCTCAATCTGTCCTATTTTATATTCCCAAATTCTATATGCAAACTTGTAATATTCCTACATCTGTGATTCATAGAATCAATATCTTAATGAATAAATTTATTTTGGGTTCTAAAACCTCCTCTAACTCTATCATATGGTCCAAATTTATTTTGGGTTCTAAAACCTCCTCTAACTCTATCATATGGTCCAAATGGACCTCATCCTATTTTCCTTTTGAGGAAGTTGGATTGAATTTAAGAAATTTAATTGACACCCAAAATATATACACTTGTAAGCTCTCAATGAACTTCAGAGCTAACAATTCCCTTTGGGCCAACTTAATGCATTCTATCTGTTGCAACATTGATCACCCCTTCAAGTGAAATTACTCCTTCTGCTTCAGTTAAATGGTATCCCCCTATTATGAATAGACTTAAAATGAATTGTGACGGTTCCTATATTATAAATGGTGAAACCATTACACGGAGCTCAACATTTTAAGCAAAAGTGAAATAATCCACCACTCAATTAGATCTTGTCTGCTTTTCCTTCTTATAACCCTAAACCTAATTCCCCCATTTTCAATTTTCTTGCAATGGCACCCGAAGAAGCTGTGATTGCAGTCTCTCCCGAGGTTGAAGCTCCCCCATCAACTGAACCGGCGGAGGTCAAGTCTGCAATCAAGACACCAAAGACCAAGAAAGCTAAGAAGCCAAAAGAAAAGAAGCCTAAAGCTAAGGATGCCAAGAAACCTGCTGCACCGAGGAAATCGAAAGCTTCTGTTTCTCATCCTCTTTATCTTGATATGATTACAGATGCGATATCTTCTCTAAGGAGAGAACAGGCTCTAGTCAGTATGCGATTACCAAGTTCATTGAGGACAAACAGAAGAATTTGCCTTCCAATTTCAAGAAGCTCCTTCTTAACAATTTGAAGAAGCTTGTGGTTACAGAAAAGCTTGTTAAAGTGAAGGGGTCGTACAAGCTTCCATCCAAAACTAAGTCGGCTTTATCTTCTGCGCCTGCTAAGAAGAAACCAGCCATTTTTGCTAAGCTCAAGGGTAAAGCTGCCGCTAAATCTAAAACTGGGAAAGCCAAGAAGCCAACGATGACTACCAAACCAAAGGCAAAGCCAGCAACGGCTGTTGCTCCTACAAAGACGAATGCTACTGGTACAAAGCACAAGTCCCCTGCAGCAGCAACTAAGCCTAAAGAAGCTGCCTCTAAGCCTAAGGCTAAGGCTAAAGCTCCTACGGCTAAGCCCAAAGCCGTCATGGTTAAGCCTAAACCGGCTGCAGCTAAGCCAAAAGCTGTTGCTGCTAAGCCAAAAGTCACAGTGGCCAATCCAAAAGCAGCTGCTGCTAAACCAAAGGCTCCGGCGACTAAGGTGTCCTGGACTTTGTCAAGAACTTCTCTAGGGAAGAAGACCGCGGCTCCAAAACCAACTCCAAAGAAAGCTGCGGCGGCTAAAAAATATTTGTTGAAGAAGTCACCGGTGAAGAGCTCTATCAGGAGAAAAGAGTAAAGAAACATTTAATTTAGAGAATGAAGAAGGATGAGAATTGTAGTGTTTTAAGGATAGTAGTGTAAATTCAGTTGAATGCTTGTGTGTGAAACTTTGTTTTTTCTTTGTTTCCTATCGATAGGAACATAATATTATTTTTTTAATAGTGTAACTGGAACAAACCCCCAATCAATCTTTTATCAATTTTATTTTTACTTAAAAATGGTGAAACCTTTAATGGTATCGTTATAAGACATCATCTTGGAAATATTATATTAGTTGTTGCTCATCTTTATGGAATTTTTTTAACTATAATAGCTGAGATGAGGGCCCTTTTAGATGGTCTAATCTTATCTTATACTGTTAGAATATTCAGTATATTAAGTTTCCTTATATAGGCCTCTAAGTTCTCTATATATTGAGAGCCTTACTATTGAGTTAACATCTCTAATGCATCAATAAAACAAAAATGAACATTTCTCAAATAAACACAAAACCCTAGCCGCTTCCTGCGGCTACTTATCTCTTTGTTTTTAACATGGTATCAGAGCACGTGTGATTCTGGGAATTCTGAACATCCTCAACAAAGATGGCTGGCAATGAAGTCGTGGTCAGTCAAATTCCTGATGAATTAACAATGTATATTGCTTCCATTCTGAGAAATGGTTTCGAAACACAACAACAAACAACTAACCCTGAGAATTTATCCCTAGAGATTAAACTCGGTGGTGACAGCTATGCCCTATGGGCAAACTTGATGAAGAAAGAAATTGGGGGAAGGGGGAGAGGTTCTCACATTACAGGGGAGCCAACACCTCCATCCAAAACTGACAAAACATATACAAGGTGGGAACAAGATGATCAATGTGTTTTCACATGAATTATCCAGAATCTTAAATCCAGCTTGGTGAATAATATCTTGTAATATCCCACTGCAAAAGCCCTCTGGGATGGGTTAGCCACCACATACGGTTCTGGCACAGATTTGTTACAGGTGTTTGACCTTCATAAGAGGGCTAATTCATTAAGGCAAGGGTCCGATACACTAGAAGACTTGTGGAACAAACTGCAGAACATCTTTATGTCAATAGATAGGCGAGATTCGAACCCTATGAAAGACCCAGAAGACATTCAGATCTACAATAAGAAGACTCGAGAACAAAGACTCTATCCTACAATACGAAGGGAAGTCAAGAGAGATATTCTGAAAAAAGATCCTCTTCCTTCTGTGAAAACAGCATATGCTACAATACGAAGGGAAGTGGCCAGGCTTAATATACTAAAATCAAGTTCTTCTGATACCGACTCGATTGAAATTGGAATGGGTTTGGCTGCTAAAGATTCTGCACAGAGGTTTAAATTCCAATCCAAAGAGAAAGAAGATAAATCTAAGTTGTATTGCACTCATTGTGGGATGAAGAAACACACTAAAGAGACATGTTTCCAGCTGGTTGGCTATCCAGAATGGTGGGAGGATGGTCATAAGGAGAAAAATAACCAGCATTTCAGATCTAATGACAAAAGGGCTTTGTCTACAAGCGGCGGTAAAGATCTGACTAAAAATGAGCAAGGAAGTGGCACTGGTTTTGGAGGAATGGCAGCGAACTCCTATGAAAAACTTGGAGGTACAGGGTTTGAGAAATCAATGAATTGGATCTTTGATTGCGGAGGTAAAGGCATAATTTTTAAAGGCATAATTTTTAAGAAAAATGGACACTTTGATGTTGAAGCATTCACAGATGTTGATTGGGGAGGGAATCCTAATGACAAGCGATCAACTACTGGCTACTTTACTCTTCTTGGAGGTAACTTGGTGAGTTGGAGGAGTAAGAAACAGAAAGTAGTATCACTGTCAAGTGCTTAATCAGAATTTAGAGGAATCGATAAGGGGATTACCGAGATACTTTGGTTAAAGAAGATAATGTAAGAAATCGGTTCCCCTCTGAAGTGTCAAACTCAGTTAATGTGCGATAATAAAGTTGTGATTAAGATTTCAGAGAACCCGGTACAGCACGATAGAACAAAGCACGTTGAAATAGATAGGCACTTCATAAAAGAAAAGATTGAAGATGGGACAGTCAAACTTCCGTTTGTTAGATCCAAAGACCAACTGGCAAACATCCTGATAAAAGCGGTTGCTGCAAGAACATTCGAATAAGTTTTATCCAAGTTGGGTATTGGTGATCCCACTACACAACTTGAGGGGGAGTGTTAGAATATTCAGTGTATTAAGTTTCCTTGTATAGGCCTCTAAGTTCTCTATATATTGAGAGCCTTACTATTGAGTTAACATCTCTAATGCATCAATAAAAGAAAAAGGAACATTTTCTAATAAACACAAAACCCTAGCCGCTTCCCGCGGCTACTTCTCTCTTTGTTTTTAACATATAATAATAACTTTACCCATGTTGATATCGAGTTTGATTCTTCTACTTTAATTGACATGTTAGGGTCGGGGAAATCACCTTGGTTTCTCTCCCCTGATTGAGTGTTGTAGATCTCTTATTACTTCCAATATGACTATAAAACATATATATCGTGAGCAAAACTTGGCTACTGATTGGATTACAAAATGAGTTTTTAATTCTAAAACAAATTATAATTTTCAAAACTCTAACACTCCGGCCAATCTAAAAGCTATAACATACTTGGAAATCATCAACATGGGCTACCTTAGGTTGGCCAAATATCATTAACTTATTTGTATTAGATATCTTTTTCTACTAACCTTGAGAACAAGATCTTTCCTAACCACTCTTAATTTTTGTTGTTACAAGTACCTTACGGGTTATTATATCATCAAAAGAAATAGTTTACTAGAATTATCAAGAGATATCTATAGTTGTATTATGGGTTGCTTCAACACAATTGAGCTTCCTCGTTTTTAATTCATTCGTTGTAATACCAATGATTTTTAAATTTTTTGATGTAAGGCCTTTGGTCATATTTACTTTCTTCTAGTTATATTTCTGTAACTTTAAACTCAATAAAAATTTGAATTTTGTCAAAAAAAAATATTTTTTTTTTATTTGATTAGTATTGTTGGAATATAATTTTAGTGTTAGTTGAAGTTTTCTGAAACCTACTCGTTGTAAAATTTCTCTTATTGCTACTTGTTCTTACCATATATATAACTAAGTGGGTTTATTTAATATAATTTAAAAATGAACATTTGTTGAAAACTTATATTTTTTAATATATACTCAATATTGTTTTAAAAATAACAGTGCCCCGACCGAGAAAAGAAATTTATTATTTTGTCTTCTAAATTTAGATTCCGAACAAAAACTTTGAACTAATCCCTTTTTCTCTGTTATGTTATGGATCTTAGGTTTTCACAAACCTTGTCCAAAGCTATTATTGTTACTTTTAAAAGTAGTATAGTAGTCAAAAGGAATAATACCGACTTTTTTAGTTCTTATGTTTATCAACAGAATTTGGTCCCTTAACTGCCATAAAAGAAAATTCGTTACTTCTTTTCAGGATCTCAAATCGATTTTATTTTATAACTTTAGTGAGACATTATCATCTATATGTATTCGAGTGAACATGATGATAATTGTTTATGATGATATAATAAAAATTAAGTTAATAAGATGGCTAATTAAGCAAGTAAGTATATTCTTTATTTAAACTCAAAAAAAAAGTCAATAAGCGGTTTTTTTTAATAAGAATGACTCTTAATAGGTCGGATATATGATCCTTCAATTAGATTAAAATTAATATAGTAATATTTTTAGATTTTTAAATATTTATTTTAGGGAAATGACACACTAAGTACCTTTTAGCCAAACCTATTACAACCTAGTACCCAAAAAAGGGTTAATGGTCACTTAATACCCATCTCATTAAACATATCCACTTCTAATACCTTTTCTTTTTTTAATACCAAGATTACCCTCAACCTAGTATATAAGGTTGATTTTGTGAAAAAATGGCCCCTTTTGGGTTCAACACCTTTTAATTACTTTTGAATTTTGAATTTTGAATTTATTAGCCCCCTTTCTCTCTCCTCTCTCCTAACCTAACAAACAACCCATTTTTCAAGAACGTCTCTTCATTTCAAAAAACCACGGCTGATCACACCACCTCCGGCGACACTATTGAACCACCAGTTACCCTACGTAACCACCGACGATCCATATAATCGCCTTATCAGAGTGTTCCGATCACCGGCGAATTTCAGAATTCCGGTTTGACGTCGTCAGTTTCATCCAGACTCTCCTAGCTCCGATTTTTCACCGTCTCAGCCTCCTAGCTCCGATTTTGCACCGTATCTCAGCCTCCTAGACCACCGTATCTCAGCCTCCTAACAACTGATTTAAGTTTCGAAATCGTAGCCAAAAACGGTACATCTTTCAGGTCAGTAACAGAGCTGAGTTTTAAGTTTCAAAATCGTTTTCCATTTTCGAAATCGATTCTAGACTCTCATATAATGTACGTTAATTGCAGGAAACTTATTACCATCTGCTTCTGCTCAATTCAAAGCATCCAAACCAGCTCCGTTCACATTCCGGTGAGAAATTTCATTTTTCCACCTCTGTTTTGAACCCTGATATTTATATGGTTACACTTTGCGATTTGTCGCCTGCAATTGTATGTTTGATGTTGCTAGATCACTGCATAGACCCTGATAGGTTAGATGTGTTTGTAGATTAAACCTGACAGCATACACCCTGATATCTTAGTTATGACATGTTGCTATATGGGTTGATAAATAGACCATGACTCCATATACCCTTATAGTTTAGGTACGTGATATTGCTATATGTTTCAAACCATTTCCTCTTGCTCCATACACCACGATATGTTAGCTATAATAGGTTGATATTATGTGTTGGAAACCAGACCAATAGTCCATATACCCTGATAGTTTAGGTATGACAGTTTGCTATTTGTGTTGAAAATAGACCACGATGCATATACCCTGATATGTTAGTTACAGGATATTGCTATATATGTTATAATATCAGTAACACATTCAGTTGTTCTACACCAACGTTAACCAAACTAACCAAAACTCCTATAATTCAGGGTACACAATGTCTAAACCAAGAGTGTGCATTTTCAAATTTGGTACGGAAACAGGTATTGTTCCGCTGTCCGAATTCGAAAACTTCGAGTCATTCCAACAGTACGTTGAGCAAACATGGCAAGGGCTTGTTAGAGGCAACTACAGCATTACGTACTCTTGCGGTGCTCAGGCTAATTGTATTTTTAATAAGGAGACCGATTTCATTGGGTTGGAATGTTACATCGATGTTGAGCGTCTGAAGAGTGTTAGTTTTCTTATCGAAGAACATGTTGCTGATAAAGGCTCCACCATTAAACGTAAACAACCCGTTCAACTGTTCGAAGAATCCTCTCACATTCAACGAACCAGCGGTGAAAGCAGTACCTGTTTGGCCATTACAACCCCCAAAAAAAGATATCTAGCTACAGCTGGATGGGCAGAAGCTATCATCAGGGTTGGACAGTCATTTCAAGACGGTGCTCAAGGTCTGAGGTTATCCTTATCCCGTTACGCATTAGAGAACGGTTTTGCGTTTAGGTACATACACAATACATTTAACAAGATCACCGTTTATTGTGTAAACAAAGATTCGGATGGCTGCAAATGGAGGCTTTACGCTTCTGTTGATTCTAAGACCGGTTTGATGACAATTAAAAGATTTTTAAGTACCCACACGTGCAGTCCCGTGTTCACAAAGAAGAAAAGCAAGCATTTGTCGTCCGATTTGATTGCTGATGAAATTCACGATTCTCTTCGGAACAACCATTCCTTAACAGCTAAGACTATACAGTCCACCATCAAGCAAGACTACGGTTTAGACGTAAGTTATCGTCTATCTTGGAATGCGTTGGAGAAGGCCCGTCGCGTTGTATTTGGAGATACCAATACCTCTTTCGGATTGCTAAACCATACTTCAAGAGGCTAAAGAGTCGTGACATCACTACGGGCTGTCATCTGGATTTGGCTCCCGGCAATGTTTTCCGTCGCTGTTTTATAGCGTTTGGGGCGTGTCTTCAGGGTTTCCATTCGTGCCGCCCTCTACTGTACGTTGACGGAACCCACCTAACAGGGAAGCATGGTGGCGTGTTGCTTTCAGCAGTGGCAAAAGATGGAAACAACGGTCAGTACATGTTTCAATATACATTCAGTCTGATAAATATGTTTACATAGTTTTCGATATAATAAGACTGTCTGATAGTTTGGATTACATACCCTGGTATTTTAGTTATTACTTATTGCTATCTTGGGAAGCTCTGTCTGATAGATTAGGTTCCATAGACTGTTCTATGTTTACTATTACACAGTCGACCTCAACATCGTTCTGTTTTCAAGCTATATCTTTTCTGTATCAGGTCTCTTCCCCGTAGCTTTTGGTATATTTGGTAGTGAAGACTCGGACAACTGGTTTTGGTTTTTGGAAAGTTTAAAACCTCATCTGTTAGGGCGCCAAATAACGTTCATTTCAGACCGCCATGCTGGTATTATTAGCGCTGTCGCAACTCTTTATCCTACTGACTACCACGCTTATTGCATCTTCCATCTTATACAGAACTTGACTAAAGCTCTTGAACAAACTAACAGAGTCTACAAACAAAATATGCTAGTGATGTTTAAGAGCTGTGCTTATGCCCCTACGGTGGAACTTTTTAATGAACGTTATGGTCAGTTTTTGCTCGATGGCGGTAAGCGTATTGGGAACTTCGTAAGAAATCTGGCACCAGAAAAGTGGGCTCAGGCATATGTCAAAGGGAAACGGTATGGGGCGATGGCATCAACCGCTGTTGAATCGTTCAATGGCCAGATTAAGAAGTTGTGCCATCTGCCTATAGTTGAATTAATCGACCGGATTAGAGCTCTTTTGATGACTCAAATGTCTCGACGTTTAGGAGAAGGCCAAAGTTGGAACACACATTTGTGCCCCGAGTTTGACAAGATGTTCAAAGAGAATGTACAATTCAGTCGGACATGGTTAGTTCGCAAGTCTTCTGCCGCTTATTTTGAGGTTTTATCGGACCCGGTCATGGTGGTCAACATTCTGGATTTCAAATGCACACGCGGCTCCTGGCAGCAAGAATGTTTCCCATGCGCTCATGCGTTGGCTGCAATTGCATCTATAAACGAGGATCCTATGACGTTGGTTGAGCCGTTTTTCACTACCCAAAATTACCTGTCCAGCTATTCATTTAACATACCGGCTATAACAGAGTTTGGTGAATCCAGTAGTGAAGATTGTGATGGAGATCCCTTGGTACTGCCCCCTAACGTTAAAAGACGACCCGGGCGTCCGAGAAAGAAGCGTATTCCATCAAGAGGCGAAGTTTCCAGCAGCCAGTCCCGATGTGGTCGATGTTTCAAAGCGGGGCATAATAGGAGGTCATGTGATGCTCCGTTCTAAACATTATTTACCGACTTGTTTGTAACATTTTACATCTCAAAGATAAGCACTCCTTATCTTTCGACTTATGTTTTCTACACTTTTAACATTGACATGTTCCATGTCTGTTTCTTTCTGACTCTGATATCTATTCACGTATACATTGCTATCTATGCTGTTATACTCTGATAGCCACTCCATTCAACATTGATAGCTTCTGGATTTTGCTTCTAACAGATACATCAAAGTATGTTTTTTGGCTTGGTTTACATCCAACTAATACTTTACTTACATTTGTTATAGATGTACTTCAAATCTTTCATGCCATATTCATCTCAAAGATAAGTAATTGCTTGTATCTCGACTTATGTTTTGTAACATTATAAAATTGACACGTACCATATCAGTTTGCGATATCCCTCTGATATCTATTCCTGTCTACATTGCTATCTATGCTGCTACCCTCTGATATCCACTCTATTCAACATTGATATTTTCTGGATTTTGCATCTAACAGATACATCAAAGTATATTTTCTGTTTTGGTTTACATCCATCTGATACTTTGCTTACATTTGTTATAGATGTACTTCAAATCTTTCGTGCCTGATTCATCTCAAAGATAAGCACTCCTTGTATCTCGACTTATGATTTGTACCCTTATAAAATTGACACGTACCATATCAGTTTGTTAAATACTCTGATATCTATACTTGTCTACATTGCTATCTATGCTGCTACCCTCTGATATCCACTCTATTCAACATTGATAGTTTCTGGATTTTGCATCTAACAGATGCATCAAAGTATATTTTCTGTTGTGGTTTACATCCATCTAGTATTTTACTTAAGTTTGTTATAGATGTACTTCAGTTCTTTCATGCCTGATTCATCTCAAAGATAAGCACTCCTTGTATCTCGACTTATGTTTTTTACCCTTATAAAATTGACACGCACCATATCTGTTTGTTACAGACTCTGATATCTATCCCTGTCTACATTGCTATCTATGCTGCTACCCTCTGATATCCATTATATTCAACATTGATAGTTTCTGGATTTTGCATCTAACAGATACATCAAGATATGTTTTATGTTTCATATTTAACATCTTTACTTACATTTGTTAACACTCTGTTGTGTATTCTTGCATACATTCTATCTATGCTGTTATACTCTGATATCCACTCTATTCAACCTTGCTATCTATGTTTACATCTTATACATTAGGTCTACATAAACTGTTCTTTTAATGTTACCATAACTCTGCTATCTCAGTGTTCATAGATTGCGATTCTGTGAAATAACTGCAAGTAAAACTGCTACCTTCAACTGCACCATATCATACCATATCATACCAGTTTAAGCTAGAGAAGTTAAAATGGAATGAAACGTTAATATTTAAGCATAAGTGCTACAGATCTGTCAAATACACCCACCCTGTCAAAAAATGATACTACTGCACAGGGTTTGTTTTTCGTTACAGTCCAAAAAAAGCATAATCAAACGTTAAACACAAAAAAATATAAACCAACAGTTGCATGATACTACATCGACATGTTCAACACTAATCAGAATCATCTCCATCAGATTCCTCCGCCTCTTCTTCCTCTTCTTCTTCTTCCTCTTCCTCGTCTTCTTCATCTTCAGAACCCTCGTCGTCTGCGTCCTCTGATTCATCGTCGTCTTCTTTGTCAACCCACTTACTGCTCCTGCTCTTCTTCCGAGTGCGGAGTTTTTCATCCTCAGACTGATAGCTGTCGTCCAGCGACCATGAATCCCATGAGCCATATGGGTCTTCTTGGTCCTCAGACCAAACAGACCACGTGTCTTCCTCATCATCGGAGTATTCCGATGTTGTTTCTCGCTTGTAAGCCTTAGGGTCTGCGTACTGGTCACTTGACCACCCCTCGTCGCCGAAGTGGGCTGGTGAGAAAGGTGAGGAAGGTGCCATTTTCGAAGGGTTGATAGGTTGAATGAGGAAAGGCTAGAGGTTCTGGTTTTTTTTTGCTTAGCAGGGAAGTGTGTGAGGAAGAGGTTCACATATGACCCTCTATTTATAGCAAAACACAGCCCCCAATGCTGAGTCCCATTGACCATCCATACTTTCTTTCACAAATTTAATGGCACACGTATATTAAATGAATGTAATCATTCAAGTTCATCTACCCATTGTCTTTTCAAGTTCAATCTAACCAATGGTTTTAACACATTAACTTCTAATGAGTAATTGGTGTGGTTAAAAGTCCTTTCAAAAAATTAATTGCATTTATCTACCAATAACCATATTGTGCAGTCCATATATATATATATATTTCGTGCATCAGTAACATGTTATATGATATTTACGAGTAATTTTCAATGGTAGATAAATTATATTTAAAATTTAAAACCTATTTGGTCTAGCTATTTTGTCTGAACGATATGTAAAACTATACTATATGGTTTGTAACCAAAATTTTTAACATGTGTTAATTCATTTCTAGTAGATCATTATGCTTACAGATATGTAGTACGATATGTTTCGCACTACGATATTTGCTTGCTTAAACCCAGGTAGATGCTTCCTTAAACCCAGATAGATAAACTGGTAGACATTGCTATTTCTTTTTAAATAGGCATTATTGGTAGTTTTTTATTACATCTCTGTTAAGTAGAAATATCAGAAATATACTGCCCATAGATGAAATTGATTCATGCAAATAATGGTGTATATGCCAAGGTAGTTTATAAATATATTTTTCCTACATATTAACTTGAGTATACACCTGCTTAAAAAATCCATTTCTTATGGATCTACATACACCACCTGATTATTATTCTGATAGTTAACCAATTAGACATTGATAGATGTTTGCTTCAAACCTGATAGGTAAATATACAAATTTTGGTCACGACTTGAAAACTACTATGAAGGATACAACATATCTAAATTAGTAGGATAAAACACTGAAAGATGTAACAGTGATGTGAAAATGTGCATTTACACGTAAATTTTCTACCACAAACAGAAATCATATCAGTTTGTCTAATTCACCCATTGCTAATCTATCCGAAAAATATAAATGGGTACCAATTAATAAATTACATACTACCAACGCTTGTTTGTGTTACGATCATTCAAGAAATGTTTAAATATTTTTGCTTTTGTTTCTGCCGGTATTTCCTCACCATATTCCCGTGCAACAACCCCTGTTGTGATGATGTCTTCTACGTATTTACAAACAAATACACCGCAGTCATAGCTGTCCTTCTTCTGCTGTGGTATATTTAACATGGTCTTAATTTTGTACCCACCTTTTGCATGCGGTATATATTTCTTCTTCATGCGATAGGTGAGCTGCATTGATAGATACAATAGCAGTCATTGATATGCATTACTACACACTTTGATAGATATATTACTCGAAATTGCTAGACATGCAACCAAAATAGTTTACTTGGAATTTAAATTACTTACCAGAGCATCGGCTGTGTTTTTCGTCTTATCGGGAATGTGTTTGCTCCAAGGCAACATTGGGTTGTAGCTTCTGGCAGCCCCATTCTCCATGTCTATAACAAGGAGCGTCCAGTGGTTCACGCCGTCTGTGTTTACGGTACATAGGGGGACAAATGCAACATATGTTTCTGGTTTCATTGTTTCAAAAACCTTGTCCACAATGACAGACATATCTCCCTTTTTAGCCAGTGTCCCCTGTAAATATAAGTCATTAATACAGGAAGTAGATGTACCTAATATAAAACCAATAATCCACTGGGAACTTACAGTTGCAATCCCAGTTATTTGAATGGCGTTGACATGAAATGAATACTTATTATCAAACCCTTTAAGAGGGACTTTCCAATCTGAATCCTTTAACAGCTTGTATATCCAACCATCTATTACCTATCAAAACAAAATTAAAGTCTCAAATCAGTTGAGTGACATGGATTACTGAAAATAATAACCAACGGTTTATTGGTTGACACATTGATAGATTCTGCCTATAATATTGATAGACGTATATAGACACGTTGCTAGACTAACAAGTAAACTACGATAGATACATTCTACTAGCTTTTTACCTTGAAGTCAACTTGAGTTTCGTTAGGCAGTTCCATTATCTCTTTCACACTAACGGAAAGCCTGTACGAGAACTCTGATGTTGGCAAGTACCATACTTCTGGATCTTCTTGTTGTTCTACCTGTTTGAGTTTCAGCACCTTCTCGTACTCACTTACATCGATCAGTTCCGTTGTCTCTGTCGGGAACGGTCAAACTACAACTTCAGTGTGCTGTTGTTGAACCTGCGTCGGAGTAAGTAAGTTGAACCCAGGCATTTCATCAACGGGCACCTAAAAAAAAGAAGCATAGTAAACTGTTAACATTACTTTTTAAATGTTTATTGATAATACCAAATATCTACTTACGTCAACGTATGTTTGGTCTTCCTCGATGGAGTCCAGTGTACGTCTCTTCTCGTTTGAAGTTTCAACAACCTTGTCAACTTCTGCGTAAAATGATTGGGTGCAGTCTACAAAGCTATCGTCAGCCAATGGTGTAACCGATTGGACAATAAGATCCTTCGATGCTGCTTTCTGTTGTTGTGGTGTTGCATACGAAGATGGCTCAACCTGTGACACTTTTTCAATCTTCTCTGCGGATTGATCTCCTCTGTTGAAAATTTGTATCACCTTTAATGGAGACACAGCTTGCGATAGTTGTTCGCACTTTGCTGCTGTTCCAGTGCCAGTGAATACAACTAAGCTAGAGTGTCGTGTGTCTTCAGGCTCCGCTGTTTTGACTTCCTAAAAACATAACATTTGAAACAATAAATTGCAAGATTAACTATCAATGATAGATGATATTCAAATACAACTAAGCTATTTAACATCCACTTACATCTTCAGCAACATTTTCTACCACATTGTGAGAGACAGGTTCTGGACCCTGTATTTCTGTTGCTGCTATCTCCAACAATGTAGTTGCTACTACTATGTCATCTTGTCCTTTGTCCTCACCTTTCTCTCCATTCTGTCCTTCATCTACGGTTTTTGACGACTCCTCCAACTGTCGTTCCATTGTTTTCGTTCCATCGTTTGAACGTTCTTCCAACAAATCAATTCTGTCCACCGCCAGCTGCTGTTGTTCGCCCTCGTTGTTTCCAAGTCCGGGTCCCTGTGCAGGTACCAAAACTACATTTTGCGCACCGGCAGCATGAGTTAGGGATGATAATACTTCTGCCACATCCCGTTTCCCATTACCAGCATCACAACCAGTTGTTGTAGTCCCTTTCGGCTTCCTAGACACATCAACAACAACAGCTTCCTGTGTAGTACTCTCTTCCATTGGTTCAACACGTATTTCGGATTGAACACACCCTCCATCAACGACTTCCTTCTCCTCCTCCGATACGTCCTTTTCTTTTTGCTCAGCTTTGTCAAGCTCCTGTTGTTCTTCTGTTTTTTTCTCCCCATCAACGCCCTCTTTTTCTGTTGCTTTTTCTGTGTCAGTTACTACATGCCTCCGAGATCTTTTGTAAACCAGTGTTTCCTTAACCACCTTCTCAGCAACGTTTGCATCTACGGTTTCAGTAGCATCCTCATCAACGTGGTAAAATGGCAAGGATAAGGTCGACAGCAGTTGTTGATCCTCACTATCCACTCTTGAGTGGACCATCTCCAGCTTTTGTTTCAGGTCATCCATATCTTTCTTCAACTTTTCCACCTGAATCAAACGAGCATACGAAATTGTTATATTATTGTTAACAATGATAGATACATCATACTTCGTTGATAGGCAACTTCATTTTAACAAACATACAGATGTTATTAGTACTTAGAAAACATGCTAGCACTAACCTCTTAGTTTCTTTCCTCAAGGCATGTTTTAAGCCTCTTGTTTTCAACTTTCAACCAGCGCAACCGGCTTCTTTTTTTCAGTTTTTTGCTGTCACGCAAAACCAACTGCGACAGCACTCCAAAACTAGGAATCATACTAGACCTACGTTTTTTTTTTGTTTTTCAACCTCTCCCCTTTGTTTTTGGAAACTGTTGCCTTCCTCTCCACAATGAACTCCCCCAACGTAACATCATCTTCAACCTCAATCATTGAACCTAAGCTCTTCTTACTACCAGCTCCGTCATCTACCTTCAGTCTTGTACTTCTGTTCACAACAGATTTCTTTCTTTTCCTACTCCTCTGTTCGCTTGTTTCACCAGCCCCTACGCACTGTTACCGCGAATCATTTACTCCATAAACAAAACATTCTGATGCTGTAAACACCAACTCCCCGCCGGCAACCTAGGAAATACAGTAGTAATTGATGAGGATAAAAGTAGCCTGAGGGTAGGCTGGTAATTTCAAATGGAGTCTTAAGGCGGTGTGAGGGTATTTCAGGGTGTTTCACAGTGTTTAAGGGTGTTTCACAGTGTTTAAGGGTGTTTCACAGTGTTTAAGGGTGTTTCAAGGTGTTTAAGGGTGTTTCAAGGTGGAGAGAGAATTGTGCAGCTTGGCAGCAGTTAATTTTTCTTACCCATAGTTAATGCTGGTGGTTGGGCATTTATAGTGTGAAATTTGGGTCCTTATGGGCTTTCGGGTCAAGTTTAATGGACCCGGGTCATGTTTAAAGACCCATAAGTTTTAAGCAGATGTGCAGGTAGCTTAGTCAGATAGTGTTTAGGTTTTTTAGTACTTTAGTCATAGTTCGAACTGCCTTAAGTTTACAGTGTTTGAAATCATCTGTCCGGTCAAAAAGTCCTGTTCGAATTAAATACTTGGAGCCTGTCCGAATTTACGGGGAGATTTACTTTGGACTACCCTTCCGGGGAGCACTTCGAATTCGGACTCATCAGGAGCCCCTTTTTTAGGTACTTGAACAAGTGTCCTTGTTAAAGAACTGAAAAACAGTCCGACTTTGGAAGTGGTCTTCCAATTCGAAGAGAGTTGAGGACAGGCCCGGACAGTCCAATCGTTACGAATTCTAAACGGTTCTTGTCAGAGTTAGTGGGACACGTGTCACTCTCTGGTTGGTCACTTCAGCCGTTTTTTCACCTTGAAAGTTGCACCGCTTTCTCGAACAAGTTACCTCTTAAAATATTATTAATGACATCAGCGCCGTCTTTTAATCATTGCCCAACTTTTCGGATTCTCCTAGGAATCAACCCCCCTTTTTTACATTTACTATAAATTCTATTCATTTTTCACAGCCTCATTATCACTTTCACTCTGCCATTTTACCCAAAGCTTCATCTCTCTAAAACTTCAAGATTTCCTTATTCGTTTATGTTCACAGCAAGAATAGCTCTGATCAAGGGTGGCTGGCTTAACCTCTCAGAATTGGAGAAAGCTCAAAGGGTTGAAAAAGAGAAAAGACTTGCAGCAGGGCTTCCAGCGTCGCCTGTCGAGAAACCAGCCCCTTCAGTCGAAGAATCTGATAGAGGTTCATCTTCTTCTAAAGGTACAAAACCTAGAAAACTCTTTCAATCAACACTCTCTCCCATAGTATCTGGCTCATCAGTCCAAGAGTCAATCCCTATTGTTGAACCGGGGGTCACTGTCACAAGTGTCAGGAAGAAATCTACTTTCATTGCTATGGGGTCCGACTCCGACCATTCTCCAGATAAATTAATCATGAAAAGACCAAGCAGATTGGTTAAAGGACTTTCTTCAAAAAATACCAGTGATTCAGGGTCCGGGGCAACTGTTAGGACTCTCCGGGAAAGGCCAGTCGGTCTGGGGGCTAGCAGCCCACTACCCCCTAAAGAAACTTCAACCTCAGAAACTCAAACTGAGATAAGAACTCAAACTCATACAAAGAGCCAACAGTCCGGAGGATCAGCTGTGCCAAGCTTCATCCCTCCTCGGGCTGTTTCTGCTGAAGCTCCCCCAACAATAATGGAGGAGAGGATGGAAGACTCCACTGAGGAGGTTAGGTTTGAGTCCGAGTCTTCCGGACAAGCTGAAACTGCTATAGTTGTTGCCAAGAAGGGCAAAGAGGACTTGTATCTGAGGCGTCCGGACCTGCCGAAGAGCCTCGAAGGGAGAGTAGGGCCCTGCTTTCACAAGGTAGAGTTCAAATATCTTTTATCTCTGTTAAAGACCAAGTATGCGTTTATCCATACTAAAGATCTGGGACGATTTCGCACTAAGTGGGGGATCCCTGAAAATGTAAAAATCCGAATTCCCATCGATCCGGAGACCCCGATGGATTACAAAAGGAACGAGATAGTCTTCTTTACGGAGCTATTCAACTGGGGACTTAGGTTCCCACTGGATCCAGAGATAGTGCGCTATTTCCACCTAGTCAAGCTATGTCCATCACAGCTAAGCCCTAACGGATGGTACACCTTGATGTCATGCATTATGGCGTCTAGGTTGTCCGGAATCCCTCTTCCGATGGAAGAGTTCGCTGCTGTAGCTAGTTTGTGCAAACATCATCAGTTCCCTTTCTATCACTTTAACATGGGGAACGATCTTAAAGCTGTGGATAATCTCCTGGAGTTGGAGAGCAAGTGGAGGAGCCAGTTCTTGTTTGTAAGTGGCTCATGGGAGAATGGCAAGAAAATCAAGGCCGGGGAGAATCCTAGCCATCTTCGAAGTAGATGGAGGAGTGATCGTAAGTTTTACTTTAAGTTTCTGTTCGAATTTCTCTTTTCATTTAGTTTATGCTAATCAGTTACTTTCTTGTTTTATCAGAGCTGCCAAAGGAGTTCGGAGACTACCTAAAAGCCGGACAGGTCACCTGTGGCAAGATAAATGCATGGGCCGCAGAGAACTGGGAGAACCGGTTTCACAAAGCTTTTACCCCTGGGAATTTAGCGAGATCCCATCTGTGGAACACCACAGGTCGAAGGGATCTAACCTGGGAGGAGTTCTCCACCCCACCTGATGAAGATGTAGTGCTGAGAAGGTCTCATGAATTGGATGGGACCCTCTTCCTTCCTGCCCGGGCCAAAGCCCTAAGTAAAATGAAGGGCAAGAAGAAGAAAGGCAGGAAAGCGGTAGAGGATACAGAGAAAGAGGCTCCCACAGGTTCAGAGGTGCCAGCTCAAGCTCAAGTCGATGCAAACCTTCTACAAGTGGTAGAGCAGGAGAGCGAGAAGCAAGGAGTGAATTCCCCAAAACCTACAAGGGCTTCTAAACGGACTCGCAAACAAGCGAGTGACAGTGCTGACAGGGAAGTCAAAAAGAAAAAGACTTCTCAAAGTGAAGAGTTCACTCTCCGGGATCCGGAGCCCACTTTCCCAACCGATCCGACGTTGGCTGAAGAGATGCCAGGGAATCTTAATGAAGGGATTCCAAGGGAATTCCATACTGACGAGATTGAAAGGGGAGAGATTAACATGGATGAAGTGGATGTCACCGGTCTAGGTCCTCTAGGTGATTACTTCCTTGGCCTGTCCAGAGACGAATTCGCAGGGCCATATGTTCCCCCAAGTAGCTCCAACACAGTAAACTTCAATGGTAGGACTTTCTTGGTTTCCAGTGAGAGGGATGTTATAGCCCATTCCCTCCTTAGCAACGTACAACCAGTACTCACCTTGGAAAGGCAAGTCCGGAGTCAGGCAGAAACCATCAGAGACCTCAAGTCTGAGAAGGAGAAGCTGTCCGATGACCTCAGGACTGCTACTACTAAGGTTGACCTGCTTAAGGAGTCGAACGAACAGCTAAAGAAGAGTCAAAATGAAAGCAACACAAAAGTTGCTTCTTTAGAAGAGACCGTAAAAGATCTCCGGGCTAAGCTGTCCGGATTGGAGAAGGACTTGACAGCCTCAAGAGGAGAAACTGCAGCAAAGGAGAAGATTGTCATCAACCTGACCACTGACAAACTTGCTTTAGAGAATGCAGTGACTCAGGCTGTTGAGGAGAAAGCTGCTTTGGTGAAGGATCAAGAGGCCACGATCAAGGCCAAAATCAACGCTTATGCCAGGGAGATGATACGGAGTGAAGAATTAATGATTGAAAAAGTGAAGTCCGATATGGTCCTCCTGTTTCACGAGAAGTTCCCGAAGAGGAGACTAGGGGACTGATGGCGCTATGTGGATGACGATGATCTCCCATACTGGACCATGGTTGATGAAGGGTATACTGATATATCCTCGTCTGGTGACGAAGAGGAAACCGGAGAGAGTCCGGGTGAGGAAGAGGTTGACCCCAAAGGTAAGAAGATCATTGAGGAAAAAAGCGACATCAAGAGCAAGAGAACAGATGAGGGTGAGCCATCTTCAAAGGCTCCACCCTAATTTATAATTTGTTTTGTTTATCCTTTGCTTGAACCAAAGTCCTTGGAAGGCCAAGGCACCTTTTTTGTGATGGTGTCCGAATTATTCGGACAGATTTTTGTACTGCACCCAAACTTGTTTAAAAAGTCCTTGGAAGGCCAAGGCAATTTTAAGTTGTTGAATGAATCATTCTCTTCTTTCATAGTCTGTTTAAATAGCTGGAGTTTAAGTAGTTTTGAGGTATTGTGTTGTGAGAGTGTTTAGTTTCTCTGGCTAGAATTTAAGTAGCCCTTAGACCTTTCTGTCCGGATAGTATGATAATCAACAGAATTTTGCAAAAACTTAGAAAATTATTTAAGAAGGCTCCAAGTTTTATTGAAAGCTCTCCGTGGCACCGAAGAGAGGAAGTGGTATGCCCCCAAATATTTACATGGATATTTAAACAAGTAAATATTTACACAAGTTCATTCCAAGTACATTCGAAGGTGTTCAATATTCCAAGGGTGAGTTAAAACCCTGCCATCTTTGTCTTCTAACCAGTATGTCCCAGGCTTGATTCTTTCAACCACAATATAGGGACCCTCCCAAGTTGGGGCCAGCTTGCCGAAGAGCTTTTCTTTAGTATGCAAGAAAACTTTCCTTAATACTTTGTCCCCTGGCTGAAAATCCCTTCTTCTAACTTTAGAAGCAAACCTGCTTCTCATCAAACCCTGATAGTGTGCCACTCTAAGATGAGCTTTTACTCGCCTTTCTTCAATTAAATCAAGTTGATTTCTAACTGCCATTTCATTAGCCTGTCCGGAGAAGTTGTGGACTCGAAAGGAGGGGAGTGTCTTCTCTATGGGGGCTACTGCATCCATCCATAGACCAAGGCAAAAGGCGATTCTTGTGTTGCAGCCCCAGGCGTTGTCCGGTAGGCCCACAAGACTTCTTGTAAATAACTAGGCCACTTCCCAGCAGCCCCTTCCAAATTTTTCTTTAAACCGGAAAGTATTGTTCTATTAGCCACTTCAACTTGCCCATTGGCCTGAGGGTGGAAAGGTGAAGAAAAGCAGTGCTGAATACCCCTCGAGGCACAAAAGCTCTCCATTTCTCTGTTGTCAAACTGTGGCCCATTGTCTGTTGTTATTCTCTGGGGGACACCAAATCTGCAACATATGTTGGATAGAATGAATTTTATAACAGCCTTTGATGTTGTCCCTGCCAAGGGGGCTGCTTCTATCCACTTCGAAAAGTAGTCAATGGCTACAATTATGGTTTTACGCCCTCCGGACGCCACAGGGAGAGGCCAAACTAAGTCCAATCCCCATCGAGCAAAAGGGATGGGCTCAGAAATTGATTCCAAAGGAATGGCTGGTACATGAATTTCATTGATGTACCTTTGGCATGGGTCACATCTTCTTACCAGCTCCTTAGCATCTTTCATTATTGATGGCCAATAATATCCGGAGAGAAGCACTCTTCTTGTTAATGCTCTAAATCCACAATGGGCTGACCCCTCACCATCATGCAATTCAGAGAGAACCATTTGTGACTCATGATCCCCTAAAAAGCGTAGGAGAGGTTTGCTATAGGACTTCTTGTACAGGACCTCTCTAATCATGATGAAACCACGAGCCCTGTGTTTTAACGTTTTGGCTTGTGGTTTATCCAAAGGCATGATGCCATCAGACAGATATTACATAAGAGGAGACCTCCAGTCTTGAGGCCGGTTTACTTGTATTTCAAAGACTTCTTCTTTTCCTCCTTCATCAAGTTGAATAGAAGGGCTTTCGAGCACATGGATCCATGGATAGGACTCCGTGTATGCTATTGTTGCCAATGAGTCTGCTAGCTCATTCTCTGCCCGGGGAATGTGCTCATAGACAACAGCTTTAAATTTCAATGCCTCACTTTTCAAGAGAAGTAAATACTTGACCAATTGTTCCTTCCTAGCTTCCGATAGGCCCAAGGCATGGTGGACAAGCAATTGGGAGTCACTTAGCAGCTTGACCATTTTTGCTCCACAGATGTAAGCCAATTTCAACCCAGCTATAGCTGCTTCGTATTCAGACTCATTATTGGATGCCCTGAAAGCAAAACAAATAGCTTGGAACATGTTATCCCCATAGGGGGAAGTGAGACATATTCCTGCCCCAGATCCTATGGCACTGGATCCTCCGTCTGTTCGGACAATCCATAATTTTTTGTCTTTTGAATCAGCAGGTTGTTTTGAGTCCCTATCAGAATGGAATTCGACTAGAAAGTCAGCCACAGCTTGAGCTTTTACTGCTGTTCGAGGAGCAAAGTCTATGTCGAAGTCCCCCAACTCTACTGACCATTTTGTCATTCTGCTTGAAATGTCTGCTTTTTGAAGGACATTCTTTAAAGGGTAAGATGTCCGGACAACGATAGGATGAGCCTGAAAATAAGGCCTCATCTTTCTTGCAGCTATCACCAAGGCCAATGCTAGTTTTTCAAGTTTCAAGTAACGCTTCTCAGCATCAATCAAGCTTTTGCTGATGTAGTACACTGGGTGAGGATATCCATCAACCTCCCTTACTAACACAGCACTGATGGCACAACTTGAAACAGCCAGATACACAAAGAGAGTCTCCCCATTAATTGGTTTGAACAAAGTCTTGGGAGAGGACAGATGCTTCTTGATTTCATTGAATGCCTCATCACATTGTGGTGTCCACTCAAACCCCTTTGCACCCTTCAAGGTTTGAAAGAAAGGAGCACATCTGTCCGAAGACCTGGAGATGAATCTATTCAAAGCTGCTAACCTCCCCGTTAACCGCTGTACTTCTTTAATGTTTCGAGGAGGCTCCATTTGGAACAAAGCATTGAGTTGGTCCGGGTCGGGCTGTATTCCATGCTCACTTATGATATACCCTAAGAACTTCCCGGACTGCACTCCGAACACACATTTTTCAGGATTTAACTTTAAATTCACTTTGGCCAGGTTGGCAAAAGTCTCTTGGAGGTCGGACAAGTGCAGCTGCTCATCCACACTTTTCACCATCATGTCGTCAATGTAAACCTCCATATTTCTTCCAATTTGATCAGCAAATGCCTTATTGACTAACCTTTGATAAGTAGCCCCAGCATTTTTCAAGCCAAAGGGCATCACCTTATAGCAGTGTAGACCTCTATCAGTAACAAAAGTGGTATGCTCTTGATCTTTTGGATCCACCTGGATCTGATTGTACCCGGAGAAAGCATCCATGAAGGAGAGTAGCTTGTTCCCAGAAGTAGAGTCTACTAACTGATCTATCCGGGGAACCGGATACAAGTCTTTTGGGCAAGCTCGATTGAGATCTGTGAAGTCGATGCACATTCGCCATTTACCATTTTTCTTTTTTACCAAGACAGGATTGGCAGTCCACAAAGGGTACTGAGATTCTTTAATGTGCCCCATCTTTGTGAGTCTGTCAACCTCTTGTACAATGACATCAGCTTTTTCTTTTGAGAAAGCTCTCCTTTTTTGTACCACTGGTGCCACGTCTCTCCGGACAGATAGGTGATGGGAAATTACCTCTGATGGAACTCCAGTAACATCAGCGTTGCACCAAGCAAAAACATGCTGATGGTCTTTTAAGAATTTCAACATCTCTTTTTTCAACATTGGTGGCATTCTGGACCCTATCTTGACATTTTTTCCCTCTTCCAAGCAGTGTGTTTCAACCTCCTCAACTGGGATCAACACTCCGGGGGTCTCTCTGGGGTCATCAATTTCACCCTCACCCCCAGAAAGGCCCTCAAACTGCTATTGGTCATTTATACGGACTGCCCCCAGCATTCGCGGAGCCAAGGCAGTGGCATAGCATTCTCTTGCAACTTTTTGACTGCTCCGGACAACCCCAACCTGCCCTTGAACAGCATATTTCAGACACTGATGGACTGTCGAAGCCACTGCATGCATCCTAGAGAGCCAAGATCTCCCTAAAATAGCATTGTAGCAAGTGGGACAATCCACCACAATGAAGAAAGTCTTGCCATTAAAGTTCACTGTGTTGGAACTACTTGGAGGAACGTATGGCCCAGCAAACTCATCTCTTGACAGACCAAGAAAGTAATCACCTAGAGGACCCAGGCCGGTGACATCCACTTCGTCCATATTGATCTCTCCCCTTTCAATCTCATCAGTATGGAGTTCCCTTGGAATCCCTTCGTTAAGATTTTCTGGGATCTCCTCAGCTAATGTAGGATCAATTGGGAAAGTGGGCTCCGGATCCCGGACAGCGAACTCTTCTTCTTGAGAAGTCTTCTTCTTTTTTACTTCTCTGTCAGCACTATCGCTTGCTTGCTTGCGAGTTCGTTTGGAGGCCCTTAGAGGTTTTGGGGGAGTCTCTCCGTGTCTCTTACTTTCCACTTCTACCACTTGTAGAAGATTTGCATCAACTTGAGCTGGGACTGGCACCTCTCTGTCAGTTAGAGCCTTTTTCTCCGTATCCACTGCCGTTTTCCTCCCTTTCTTCTTCTGGCCCTTCATTTTACTTGGGGCTTTAGCCCGAAGAGGGAGGAAAAGGGTCCCATCTAGCTCGTGTGATCTTCTCAGCACTATGTCATCATCAGGAGGGGTGGAGAACTCCTCCCATGTTAAATCCCTCCGACCTGTGGTGTTCCACAGGTGAGATCTGGCTAAGTTTCCCGGAGTGAAAGCCTTGTGAAACCGGTTCTCCCAGTTCTCTGCGGCCCATGCGTTTATCTTGCCACAGGTAACCTGTCCGGCTTTCGTATAGTCTCCGAACTCTTTTGGCAGTTCTGGCAAAACAAAAGAATAGTTAGTTAGTGAAAGCTTAAAGAAGGGAAGATTCGAATAGAAACTTAAAGAAAGAACTTACGATCACTTCTCCATCTACTTCGAAGAAGGCTAGGATTCTCCCCGACTTTAATCTTTTTACCATTCTCCTATGAGCCGCTTATAAACAAGAATTGGCTCCTCCATTTATTCTCCGACTCCAGGAGATCATCGACGGCTTTCAGGTTGTTCCCCATATTAAAGTGATAAAAAGGGAACTGGTGGTGTTTGCACAGACTGGCAACAGCAGCGAACTCTTCCATTGGAAGAGGAATTCCGGACAGCCTAGATGCCATAATGCATGACATCAAGGTGTACCATCCGTTGGGGCTCAGCTGCGATGGACATAACTTCACTAAATGGAAATAGCGCACTATTTCTGGATCCAATGGGAACTTGAGTCCCCAATTTAGCAGCTCCGTAAAAAATACGATCTCATTCCTCTTGCAGTCCATCGGGGTCTCCGGATCAATAGGAATTCGGATCTTTACGTTTTCAGGGATCCCCCACTTAGTGCGAAGCCGTCCCAGATCTCTAGTGTGAATAAACGAATATTTGGTTTTCAACAAAGACAGAAGATACTTGGACTCTACCTTGTGGAAGCAGGGCCCAACTCTCTCTTCAAGGCTCTCCGGCAGATCCGGACGCCTTAGATACAAGTCTTCTTTGCCTTTCTTGGCAACAACCATAGCGGTTTCAACCTGTCCGGAAGACTCGGACTCAAACCTGACCTCCTCAGTAGAGTCTTCCATCCTTTCCTCCATTACAGTTGGGGGAACTTCTGCAGAAACAGCCCGGGGAGGGATGAAGCTTGGTACAGCTGATCCTCCGGACTGCTGGCTTGATGCATGCTTTTGAGTTCTTGCCTCAGTTTGAGTTTCTGAGGTCGAGGCTTCCTTGGGAGGTAGTGGACTGCTAGCCTCCGGACCGACCGGCCTTTCCCGGAGAGTCCTAACAGCTACCCCTGACTCTGATTCACTAGTATTCTTTGAGGAGAGTCCTTTGACCAACCTGCTTGGTCTTTTCATGATCAGCTTGTCTGGGGAATGATCGGAGTCGGACCCCATGGCAATAAAAGTAGATTTCTTCTTGACACTCGTAACAGTAACCCCTGGTTCGACGACAGGAATTGACTCTTGAACTGAAGAGTCTGAAACGATGGGGGAGAGTGTCGTTCGAAAGAGTTTTCTAGGTTTTGTACCTTTCGAAGAAGACGAACCTCTATCAGATTCTTCGATTGAAGTGGCTGGTCTCTCAACTGGCGATGCTGGAAGCCCTGCTGCAATCCTTTTCTCTTTTTCAACCCTTTGAGCTCTCTCTAGTTCTGAAAGATTGAGCCAGCCACCCTTGATTAAAGCTGTTCTTGCTGTGAACATAAAACGATTAAGGAAATCTTAAGGTTTTAGAGAGATGAAGTTTTGAGTAAAATGGCAAAGTGAAAATGAGACTGTGAAAGATGAATAGTATTTATAGTAAATGTAAAAAAGGGGTTTGATTCCTAGGAGAATCCGAAAAGTTGGGCAATGATTAAAAGACGGCGCTGACGTCATCAAAACCATTTAAAGAAGTTACCTGTTCAATAAAGTGGTGTAATTTTCGAGGTAGAAAAACGGCTGGAGTGACCAACCAGAGGGTGACACATGTCCCACTACTTCTGACAAAGAACCGTTTGGAATTCGTAACGGTTGGGCTGTCCGGGCCTGTCTCAACTCTCTTCGAATTGGAAAACCACTTCTCCAATCGGACTGTTTTTCAGTTCTTTAACAAGGACACTTGTTCAAATACCTAAAAAAGGGGCTCCTGATGAGTCCCAATTCGAAGAGCGCCCCGGAAGGGTAGTCCAAAGTAAAACTCCCCGAAAATCGGACAGACTCCAAGACTATAATTCGAACAGGACTGATTGAACCGGACAGGTGATTTTGAACACTGCAAGCATAAGGCAGTTCGAACTATGACTAAAGTACTAAAATACCTAAACACTATCTGACTAAGCTGTCTATTCACTTACTTAAAACTTGTGGGTCTTTAAACATGACCCGGGTCCACTAAACTTGACCCGAAAGCCCATAAGGGCCCAAATTTCACACTATAAGTACCCAACCACCAGCATTAACTATGGGTAAGAAAAATTAACTGCTGCCAGGCTGCTTAATTCTCTCTCCACCCTTGAAACACTTTGAAACACCCTGAAATATCTTAAAACACCTTTAAACACCACCACACCACCGTGAAACACCCTTACGCCGCCTTAAAACTCCACTTAAAATTACCAGCCTACCCTCAGGCTACTTTTATCCTCACCATATGCTATCCAAAATTATGTCGTCTATGGAATAACTAGCTGTTGTAGCTGGTTTCTGTTATAACAGTTATATTCCTTTTTACTATTTTAATATGAGGAATGACTATAAGGTGGTAGATGATCTTCTAGAAGCAGACAAGCCTTGGAAGACTCAATTCCTTTTTTTTCAACGGTGCTTGAGAAAATGGTAGAAAGATTTATTCTAAAGGAAATTCGAGTATGCTCACAAAATACTAGAAAAGCTCACGTAAATGTTTAAAGATTTCTTTATTTCATTAATTTAAAAATTATTATTTCTTACTCCGGGTTTATTTTAGTGCAGTATTCTTAAAGCCTTTCGCACAACATTTGGAGGATAAGAAAATTAGTGAGGTTTATTTTGAGCTGAGGGTAATTTTATCAAGTGTTTTGGAAAGTATAGAGAGTATTAAATGTTTTAGTGTGAAGTAGTGAGAGATTTGAGTTACCTGGTTGTATTAAATGTTCATTACCCTCATTAATAATAGTAGTTGGGGTATTTATACTCTTAATTATGGACCCATGGGCTTTTGGATCAAATTATGGAACCGTGCCAAGTTTGAGGACCCATTTACTTATTAAGCTGATTAGCATATGGCTTAGTAAAGAAGGTGTTTAGTCATTCTTTACTTTTATCCTGTCCGGATATTTCAGTGGCAAGTTTATGTCCAAATTGCCCTTGTACGGAAATCTCAGTATGCAGTGGTTAAGTGAACCGAACTCATCAGTAGCCCCTTTTTTAGGTCTGTCAAAGATCTTTGGCAGGACTAAAAAATTCACTTAGTCAGTGACAACGTTTCCCGACCCGCTTGTGTATATATCTTGAGGTTTGTCCGAACTGACTTTTTCCCAGAATTGTAAGAGTATTTCTTTGGATCGTGGGACACGCATCACAATCTGATTCGACCTACGAGCTGTTTTTTACCTAGATTGACGCTTCCACTAAACCTAGAAAGTAGCCTATGCATTTAATTTTTCCCACGTCTGCGCCGTCATCAATCATTGTAAAAACCTCTTCGTTTCTTCCTACGTATCAATTATCTTTTTTAATTAATATATAAACCATTTTTCTACTGTTTCATTATCTTCATCACTCAAAAACCTTCTTCAGAGCTTTCCTCTCTTTGTTTCAAATCCGTTCTTGGATAGTTTTATGTTCACGACTGGAAACGCTCTTGTAAAATGCGGTTGGTTGAATCTGTCTGAGTTAGAAAAAGCAAGGAAAGTCGAAAGAGAAAAGCGTATTGCGGCTGGTCTCCCAGGTCTCCCCAAGAAAAAAGTCTGATAAATCATCCCAAGAAGCTGATCAAGGATCATCTTCCACCAGAATTCCAAAACCCAAACGGTTGTTCAAACCAAACCTTTCATAGCCATGGGATCAGATATTGAAAAATTTCTAGAAAAATCAAATCCACGCCGGACAACTCGTTTGGTGAAGGCCCAAGCAATTGCCTCACTGTCAAAACCCTCCAAACCAGAGGCCTCTAAAGCAACATCCAAGGATAAACCCTCCAGATCAGAGGTATACATAAGATCCCCACAAGATAAACCCTCCGGATCAGAGGCATCCAAAGTAGTATATCAAGCGAAGTTATCCGGAACTCAGCCTCAACCGGATATTAGGCCTTTGGATACAACTGGCGCTCATTCATCCGAAGAGCCTTCGGAGTTAGAAATTGCTCCCATTCCATCCATAACTACTGATAGACCTTCTACAGTATTGTAAGAAGTGATGTATGACAGCATCGAAGAGGCCCCCTTCGAAACTAAAGCCTTAGGGAAAACTGGGGATGTTGCCTCTGATAGGAAATGAAAAGGCAAAGTGAAGGTTGGTGTGGCTCATCCGGATCTCCCGTAATGCTTGGAGGGCAAGGTAGGACCTTGCATTCAGAAAGTCAATGTTAAGTATTTGTTGGCCATGCAGAACTTAAATTATGTCTATACTCATACTGCCGAGCTGGGCCGGATCCGGACAAAGTGGAAGATCCCAGAGTCAGTGAAGGTGAGAATACTTGTTACTCTAGAGACTCCGATGGACTGCAAACTTAATGCAGTGGTCAACTTCACTGATTTGTTCAACTGGGGGCTAAGATTCCCCTTAGACCCAAAGATTTTCAGGTACTTCAACCTGATAAAGCTTTTCCCAACAATTAAGTCAAAATGCTTGGTACTCCCTCCCTGCTTGCATAATGGAATCAAGGTTGTCCAAAATCCCTCTCCCTATGGAGCAATTTGCCGCTGTGGCAAGTCTGTGCAAGAATCACCACATCCCATTCTACCACCACAGCATGGGAAACAACTTCAAAGTGGTAGACAACTTGTTAGAGTCGGAGAATAATTGGAGAACTCAGTTCTTATTCATCAGTGGGTCATGGGAAACTGGGAGGAAGATCAAAGCTAAGAACAACCCTAGTATGCTTACTAGTAGGTGGAAGAGTACAGGTAAGCTCTTCAATTTTGTTTTTCATGTTCTCCTTTTCACTTCACAAATATTCCACTTCTGAATTATTCATTACTTATTTTTCAGTATTACCGAAGGAGTATACAAGATATCTGGAGAAGGGGCAGACTACATATACCAAACTAAATACGTGGGCCGCAGATAGTTGGGGGAATGCTTTCTACAACTGCTTCACCTCTGGAAATATGGTGAGATCTCATCTGTGGAATACCACAGGTCGGAGAGATCTTACATGGGAATAATTGGCCACAACCCCTCCCCTAAGTGTCATCCTTAAACGGACAGAGGAAAAAGATAGTAAACTGGTCTTGCCATCTAGAGCCAATGTTCCCAACAAGATTAAGGGGAAGAAGAAGAGAACTGCAACGGAAGCAGTTCGGGCTGCCACAGAGGAGACCGGTCCGGAGAAACAATGAGGGATCGATTCCTCCTTACTCAAAGTGGTTGAAGATGAGATTGTTAAGAAGGCAGGAGAACCAGAAAATCCACCGAAGCCTCTAAAAATGGATCATAAAAGGGGGGCAAGTAGTGATGAAAGGGCTGCCAAGAAGAAAACGGTCACCTTATGGGGATAAATAACTCTTCGCCCTTCGGAGCTTCTTCCTCCACCAGCTCCTGCCGACCCCACCTTGGCAGAGACGATTTCAACAGATTTGCAGAGAGAGAGTACCGGAGGAGGGATTGACATCAGAGCCCTTTAGGAAATCGGTCTTTACTTCACCAACTCATAGAAAGATGAATTTGTTGGTCCTTTCCGTCCTTCAATCTCTTCCAACGTGGTGACCTACAACGGTAAGTCTTTTTCTATTTCCGAAGACCAGGATACGGTCGCCCATTCTCTTTTAGGTCAAATCCAACTAGTACTTGATTTGGAGAGGCAGGTGAAAAATCAGTCCACGCTTATCCAAACCCTTGATACAGACGAGGAGTCTCTGTCAACCAATCTCCTCAATGCTAATCAGAGCATAGAAGAATTGAAAAAAGAACTTGAAGTGTTGAAGAAGGATAAGGAAGATCTGTCGACCAAGCTGGTCGCTTTGGAGAATGCTAATACTGAGCTCCAAGCTAAGTTATCTAGTTTGGAGAAAGATCTCTCAACCTTAAAGGAGGATATGAAGACCAAAGATGGTGCCATTCAGACCTTTTCCGGTGAAAAGACTTCCCTTGAAGAGGCTGTGTCTAATTCAACCAAGGAGAAAGAAGACTTGGAGAAGGAGCAGGAACAGAAAATTCAGGCTAGCATTGATAAATATAATAACAAGGTGATAGATTCCTTGGAACCAAGGTATGCTGAGGTGAAGTCTGACATGGTGCTGCTTTTCCATGAAACGTTTCCGAAGAGGACGCTTGGTCCCTTGTGGAAATATGTGGAATACGAAGACATCCCGTTCCATACCATGTCAGATCGTGATAAAAAGAACTACTCTAGTGGAATTGACTCTACCACCGATGAAGAGGAAGGATCCTGTGAGAGTTCAAGTGCTGAACTCAGAAACCCTAAAAAATGAGGCGATGCAGGAACATCTGAAGGGAATAAGCCCTGAGGTTTTTAACTATCTTTTGTGTTTTCTTAATCTTGTGAACTATTAAAGTCCTTGGATGGACAAGGCATATTTGTAATTGTATCCGGTCTGAGTTCGGTTAAGTCTTTCACAACACTTAAAGTCCTTGGATGGCCAAGGCATTTTTTTGTATTTTAGTAATGTTATTCGGTTCGTGCCAGGACATGCTTATTTGTCAAATTTTTATTTGTTTCATGCTTGCTTTCAATTTTAATGGATAATGTTTAAAGATCCATACTATACTTCAAAAATATTTAAGGTGAGAGTGTTTAATATCTCCAATGATATGTATTTAATGGTCATCATTCAACCAGATTAATACGATCTGTCAAAGATCCTCTTTATTAAATTGAAGACTTGAAAAGAATTGTAATCAAATCACACCGAATGTTTTAAGAAGGCATCATATTTTATTGAAAAAACCAGACACCTCATTAAAACCTCCCCGCGCCACCAGGGTGGGAAAGAGTATGCCCCCTAATATTTACATTGACTATAAACAAGTAAATATTTACACAACTTTCATTCTAGATATAACCTGAGGTGTTCAATATTCTATGGGTGCTTCAGAATTCTTCCATCTTTGTCTTGAAGCCTATATGTCCCATGCTTAAGCTTTTCGGAGACCTCATAAGGGCATTCCCAGTTTGGAGCTAACTTACCGAACTGATTTCCCTTGGTATGCAAGAAAACGTTTCTTAAAACTTTATCTCCTGGTTGAAAATCCCTTCTCTTGATCTTGGAAGCAAATCTGCTCCTCATCAATCCTTGATAATGGGTTGTTTTAAGATGAGCTTTAACCCTTCTTTCTTCAATTAAGTCCAACTGACTCCTAAGTGCCAACTCATTGGCTTGTTTGGAATAGTTGTGAACCCTGTATGATGGTAGGATTTCTTTTATAGGAGTAATTTCATCCATCCCATAGACAAAGGCAAAAGAAGATTCTTGAGTAGCAGCCCTAGGGGTAGTCTGGTATGCCCATGACACTTTTTACAGATAGCTTGGCCACTTCCCTACAGCCCCTTCTAAATTCTTTTTTAAACCGGACAGAATGGTCATGTTTGCCACTTCAACTTGGCCATTTGCTTGTGGGTGGAAATGAGAAGAGAAGCAATTGTGAATGCCCCTGGGGGTACAGAAACTCTCCATATCCTTGTTATCAAATTGTGGCCCGTTATCTGTGGTTATCTTTTGTAGAATCCCAAATTTGCAACAAATGTTAGACAAGATAAATTTTATAACAATAATGGCTACAATAATAAATGGCTACAATAATAGATGGCTAAAATAATAGTCATGCACCCTCCGGACGCCATCGGTAGAGGCCCAACTAAATCTAGTCCCCAACGAGCAAAAGACACTGGCTCAGAAATAGATTCCAAAGGAACTGCTGGGATATGAATTTCGTTACCATACCTTTGACATTGGTCACATTTTTTCACAAATTCCTTAGCATATGCCATCATATATGGCCAATAGTATCCGGCCAATAAAACCCTCCAGGTTAGAGCTCTATAGCCACAGTGTGCTGATCCCTCTCCATCATGTAGTTCGGATAAAACCATTTGGGACACTTCAGCCCCCAAACAACATAGGAGAGGTCTGCTGAACAAATTTTTATAAAAAAACCTCTCTTATGATCAATAAACCACGAGCCTTGTGTTTCATTTTCCTTACCATAGCTTTCTCTGGAGGTAAAATTCCATCAGATATGTATTGAAGAAGGGGAAATATCCAATCTTTGGATTGAACTACTTGTACACTTAAACTCTCCTCCTCTTCATTTTTCTGATTTGATTGTATGGATTGGCATTCTTGTGCATGAATCCATGGGTAGGACTCAGAGTATGCTATGGTTTCTAAGAAGTCTACCAGCGTGTTTTCCGATCTAGGAATATGCTCATACCAAACATTTTTGAAGTTGGCTGCTACTTCGTTAAGAACGAATAAGTATTTGATCAATTGCTCATTCTCTTGACATAAGCTCACAACTTGCCCCTTTTAATAAGATTATATACCTCTTGTATCAAAGCGATGCAGTCTTCGGTGTTGTGGCCAATATCATGATGATACTGGCAAAAACAAGTATTACGACTTTCCCTGGGAGATTGAAGCGTTGCCGGCTTCCGGAAATGAACCTCATCTTTAGTTTTGTCATAAATGGTTGTCATATTTTCCTTTAACTCTGAAAACCACTCCGGTTGGACCCAAGGTCCTCGTTTATTTTTGGACTGCTGGCTCTGAGCTAGATTTGGGCGGGATTGAGTCTGTTTGGCCCTGTTGGACCCCTGTCCAGTTTCTTTGGCCTTGTATCCGGACTGGTTCTGGTTTGAAGCAGCTGGGGCAGACCTCACCTGTATGTGTACCCTAATCTTCTTTATTTCATCAACGTTGATTTGCTTTCCCACCTGATTTAGCAAACCGTCCCAGGTCATGGCCTTCTTCCTTATTACTGAATTAGCTAGATTCCTAGGGTTTAACCCTTGTCTCAAATAAGCTATTGCTACTTGCTCAAAGCAATTAGCTAACCTATTCTTGGTATTTACGAACCGGCTTATATCGTCTTTTAGTGACTCATTTGGCTCTTGGGCACAATGGATAATAGTATCTCCATTGCCCTTCACTTCTTTACTCCCCACAAACCGCCTTTGGAAGGCAACAAAAAATGTGTCGAAGTTTCTGATACAACCCTGTGGAAAACTGTTGTACCATGTCAGAGCATTTCCCGTAAAGGATTGGGAGAAGGCTCTACACAGAATTTTGTCATTGTCATCAAAATTTTTAAAATTTTGAAACTGTTCCAGATGGTTGTCCGGGTCTTTGTTCCCATCGTATTTCTCCATTTTAGTACTGTCAAACCTTTTAAGAAGGTTTCCGGACAATATCTTGGCAGACAATGGCGATTGCCTCCAATTTTGGCTACGCCTAAAGACTGTGCCATTATTAGGTGTTGTAAAAATACCAAGCTCATCATAGAAAGCAAAAGGATCAATTAGCAGCTGGTCCACATGCCTGTGACTATGGTTGTGGCTGTGGGACGACCCTTTTCCATGATTCCTCTTTAGTCTCCCATGCATATCTCTCTTTCTTGATATTGTTTAACTACATTTTGTTTCTTTCTGGACCTCCCCTCATCACTGCTTGATGATAATGACTCCTCAAACTCATCCTCGTTCGAAGAGCTACTGGAGGATTCAGACTTTGAGCTTTCCATCGGCTTGGACCGGTGAGACTTCTTGGAACTGACATGGGTATTTTTTGTACTTAAATTAGTCTTTGCTGATGGGCAGTTCTCCCTTGGGTTGTCAGTATGGTGAATGGCTGACGCCTTTAAATTTTCCTTTAAACCCATCTCTACCTTTTTAATAGCCCTCAACGCTTTTATTTCAGCTCTCAACTTATCTCGCTCTTCGGTGGTGTATTTATTATTTTCCCCAACCACCTCCACCAAAGGTGGTGGAATTGCTTGCTCGTTCGGATCCATCTGAACAAGTCTTTTTACTGCTTTTGAATGCTAGATTCAGGCACCTTACCTCCCACTGTGGTCGCCATTTTGGTGAGGTTTATTTTGAGTTGAGGGTAATTTTGTCAAGTGTTTTGGAAAGTTTAGAAAGTATTAAATGTTTTAGTGTGAAGTAGTGAGAGATTTGAGTTGCTCGGTTGTATAAATGTCCATTATCCTCATTAATGAAAGTAGATGGGGTATTTAAACCCTTAATTATGGACCTATGTGCTTTCGGGTCAAATTATGGAACCGGGTCAAGTTTAAGGACCCATTTACTTATTAAGCTGATTAGCATATAGCTTAGTCAAAAGGTCTTTAGTCATTCTTTAGTTTTTTCCTGTCCAGATAGTTCAGTAGCAAGTTTTTGTCCAAATTGCCCTTGTCCGGAAATCTCAGTATGCAGTGGCTAAGTTATCCGGACGCATCAAAAATAACTTTTAAGAAGTTGAATTAGTAGGCCAACGAGAAATGGTCAACTGAGTTTCTCAAATGCTTTATTTTGAGAAATTTTATGAGAGCCCATCTATAGAAAAAAAATCTGATCCGTGAACTTTCATGGAAAAAAATTTACCACTCATTCCGGATCCGCCACTTAAAAGAACTGAAGCGGTTTATGGTAAAATACTTCTACAAGTTAAGAAAAAGGCTCCCAGCCACCGTGACAAAAATAAGAAGAAGAAAGATAATTCATCTTACTTTGTCCTCAAACTAGGGAGTGAGGGGCAACCTGATGAAATTGATACAACCTTGTTGCAGTTACTATCAGAGAGGCTGCAATGCCATCAGAATCTCATATTTTAAAAAAGAAAAAAGGATAATAGATGAGTAAATAATATAACGACAAAAGAGAGAAGAAGAAGAAGAAAACTGTGGTTGGTTCGGAGATTATTCTTCGATCAGAAGTTCCTTCTTCAACCATTCCCATAGAGATTCATCATCAAACAACGGTAGTATCCGATCCTCCTCCTCCTCCTCAAACAACTCCAGAATCTGATCATCCTTCTCCTCTGATTCCTACAGATGATATGGTAGTTTTTGGAAGCGGTGATCAGCTAGAGAACTTATTGAACATTAATTTCAAAGACTTTGAGCATGCTTTCCCTTAGTCCACTAGTCATGCAAATGTTGTGATATATGATGGGGTTTCCTTTGAAGTGTCTAAGGAGAATGAAGAATTGGGGTATGCTGTTTTGGGCTATGTAAGGCCAATTATTGAGTTGAAGATACAAGTGAGGATCGAGTTAAATATACGGTCTTCTTCGGGATATGAATCAAAGCCTAAAGAATTATGTTGAGGCATAGAAAGGTAAGGTTAAAAGTTTGAGTGAGAAAATAAAAACCATAAATAAGGAGTTGGTTAAATAAAAATCTGATCATGCTAAACTGCAATCTGCCTACAAAGATTTGCAATCATCCAGTTCTAAGGAAATCACTTCCTTACAAAATCACCACACTAAGGACAAGTCTATCATTCAACACTTGTCTGATGTGAAAGAAAAGTTTAAAGATCTCATTAAAAGAAGATGAAATCACTTCTCTCGAGGCAAAGACTGCTAAAGAGGTAGCCGATGTTGATGATGCATATGTTGAAAAAATGGTAGAGTTTATGCAAGAGAAGGATTAATCAACTAAATCGGATATAATGTTGTTATTCCATAAGAGGTTCCCCAAATTGTCTCTTAGGGATCTATGGAGACACGTGTCAGCTGATCTGATTCCTTATCACATCATGGCTTCGTGACAAGTATAATATTTTGGATGATTTAGAAGAATATGACTCTGATGAAGAGGATTCTGATAGTGAGAATCCAGAAGAGAAAGAAGAAATAAAGACCGATGAGAACGAGCCTTAAGGTCAATATATTTTGATATATCTTTTTGTAAGCCTTTGAAGTGTACACAAAAATTTTCGTGTGCGTGCTTTTTTTATTGGTCGGATAACTTCGTGAGAGTCTTTGGCATGGCCAAGGTATTTTGTAACTCTTTTAGCGGATTTTATTTATCCCTTGTGTTATTCAAAAGTAATTTTATGTTAGCATATATCCTTATTAAATTCGACCATTATTAAATATGATTTATTCAAAGGTAAGTAAAAATTTGAATAAATGAGCCATTCGAAGGTGATATAAACTTAATATGCTTGGCTTAAGCAAAACATTGGAGGATAATCCATTCGAAGGAAATTTAACTTAGCCAAACCAAGCCATTCGAAGGTAATCCATTCGAAGGAAATTGAATAATCCGACCAAGCCATTTGAAGTTAATCCATTCGAAGGTAATGAAATTTAGCCCATCAAAGCCATTCGAAGGAAATAAAACTTAGCCCAACCAAGCCATTCGAAGGTAATCCATTCAAAGGAAATAAAACTTAGCCCAACCAAGATATTAGAAGGTAATCCATTCGAATGTAATAAATATTAGCCCAACAAAGTCATTTAAAGGTAATCCATTCGAAGACAATAAAACATATCCCAACCAAGCCATTCGAAGGCTATCCATTTGAAGACAACAAAACTTATTAAAACTTATTTTTTAAAGGCAAAAGATGATAGATTAAAAAAAATCGGACACCTCATTAGAACCTCACCGCACCACCAGGGTAAGAAAGAGTATGACCCATAATATTTACATTGAACTAAAACAAAGTAAATATTTACTATAAAAGTTTATTCCACATACAACCTCAAGTGTTCAATATTCCATGGGTGCTTTAAAAGGTTGCCTTCTCGATCGAATAGCTTGTATGTTCCTTGATTAGTCCTTTCATACACAATGTATGGTGGTTTGGTTTATTTGGGCTAGGGGTAGTTTTGTAAAGTGTTTTAGTAAGTTTGGGGTGTTTTGTGTTTAGTGCGAGGACTAGTGAGATAATTAAGCAGTCTGCTTGTATTAAATGTTGATCACCCTCATTAATGAGGATGGTTGGGGTATTTATATTTCAAAGACCCATTGGTTTTTAAGTAGATTAACAAATAGTTTAGGAAAAATTTGTTCATATTTGTCCTGTTCGGATTTATAGTGGTGTGATATAGTCTAAATTACCCCTGTTTGGATTAGTGGGTAGGCTGTGTCTGCAAGATCCAAACTCATCAGTAGGCCATTTTTTAGGCCTTGCAAAGTATCTTTGGAAGGGTTAAAAAATTTACCAAGTCAACATCAATTGCGTCCGATCTGCTTGCGTTGTCCGAACTGAAAAGCATTTCTCTTACAAACAACTTAATTCAGATTTTATCATGATTGGTTTTTCTTTCCAGAATTCTAAGAGCTTTTTCATGAATCGTGGGACACGTGTCACTATCTGGTTTGACCTCCCAACCGTTATTTTCCCTAGATTTCCGCACCCACTAGGTCTAGAAAGTTACCTAGGTTTTGATTTTTCACCCGTTGTGCAGCCCTTAATCATTGCAAAAAACCCTTTTCAACTTCTCATTGGTAATTGTTGATTTTTACTGTTATATATATATATATCTTTTTACTATTCTATTATCTTTCACACTCAAAACATTTCTTAGAGAGAAATTCATCTCCATCTTGAAACTGTTCTTGAGAGATTATATGTTGACAGCCGGAAACGCTTTAGTTAAAGGTGGTTGGTTGAATTTATCGGAGTTAGAGAGAGCAAGGAAAGTAGAGAGAGAAAACCGTATCGCCGCCGGTCTCCTCGTTTCTCCAGGCGAGAAAAAGATTCAGCCAAACTAGGACGCCGATCAGGGGTCATCTTCCTCAAGAAACCTTAGACCCAGAAAGCTCCCATTTAGACCAAACCTTTCACCCCTCCCTTCTGGTTCTTCCGTACAAGAATATCAACACCCTGTTTCTAAGGAAAAACTCGTTTCCAGCATTAGAAAATCCTCACCATTCATAGTAATGGGTTCTGACACAGAAAAGTCACCGGAGAAGATAACTCCTCGCCGGAAAAATCTCCAAACCAAAACTCAGTCCACACCATCAACTTCAAAACCCTCCGGATTGGAGGTAGCTAAAGCAGCTCCGCAGGCCAATCCCTCTGGATCACAACCTTTAACAGATATCTGGCCCTCAGAGGAAACAAGTGCAAAACCACCAGAATAACTTCTGATGAAGGAAAATGAGCAACCTTCTTCAAAGACCACCAAAAAAACCTTCCACGGTGATGGAAGAGAATATGGAGGACAAAATCGAAGAGGCCCCTTTTGAGACCAAAGCGTCCGGTTAGACAGGGGATGCTGCCTCAGACAAAAAAGGTAAAAGTAAAGTAAAAATTTGCATGACTCATCCGGAGTATTTAGAGGGTAAAGTAGGCATTTGTTTTAAACATGTCAGCGTTAAATATCTGTTGGCTTTGAAAAATATCAACTATGTCTACACTCTCACTGTTGAGTTAGGTCGAATCCGGCCCAAATGGGGGATTCCGAAGTCTGTTAAAGTGAGGAAACCAATTACTCCGGAGACACCCATGGACTGCAAATTGAATGAGGTGGTAGTATACACCGAAGTGTTGAACTGGGGACTCCGGTTCCCTTTAGACCCAAATATTGTCAAGTACTTCCATTTTGTCAAACTTTATCCCATTCAACTAGGCCCCAATGTCTGGTACACACTCCTAGCCTGTATCTTGGCATCTAGATTCTTTAAGATCCCTCTTCCACTAGAGTAGTTGTGCTTGTCGCCATCTTCCATAGTATGAAATGGGAGGTCTTCGTACTTTAGATATTTCCATAAGGGACCAAGGGTCCTCTTAGGGAAGGTCTCATGGAACAACAGCACCATGTCGGATTTGATCCCATAATCTTTTTTTTCTAAGGAGTCTACCACTTCATTGGAATATACTTCAATACCTGCCTTGATAGCTTGCTCTTGCTAAATCTTCAGGGGCTCTTTTTCCTTGGTCATCTCTGAAACAGTACCTTCCAACGGAGTCTTCTCGTTGGTTAGGGTTTGGATAACACCATCTTTAGTCTTCATCTGCTCCTCTAAAGCTTTAAGTTTTTGTGAAGAAGAATTCTCCAAGTTGGAGTGTTTGGTTTGGAGCTCAGCTTGTATTTAATCTTTTTTGCCACAGCTTTGTCCGAAGGCAAAGCCCCATCAGAAATATAATGAATGAGGGTATATATCTAGTCTTTAGGTTGAATCACATGTATGCTCATACTTTCCCCATCTTCTTTGTTTTAACTTAGCTGTATGGACGGGAATTTTTGTATGTGAATCCAAGGGTAGGACTCAGAATATGTTATAGTTACTAGAGAGTCTGCCAGTGTATTCTCCGATCTGGGAATATGCTCATAACAAACACTTTTGAAGTCTGCTGCCACTTCTTTCGAAATGAGTAAGTGTTGAATGATGAAGAAGGTACGGGTGAGAGTTCAAGTGTTGAACTCAAAAGTCCCAAAAAGATTGTGGTGAAGGAACATCTGAAGGGAACAAGCCCTAAGGTTTTTATCATGTATTTTTATCAGTTTTTCGAACAATCAAAGTTCTTGGATGGCCAAGGCACATTTTGTATTACTGTTCGGTTGATGTCCGAATAAGTCCTTCGAACAACCAAAGTCCATGGGTGGCCGAAGCATGTTTTGTATTATTGTTCGATTTAGTTCCGTACATGTTTAATTTACCCAATTTCCTTTTTGTTTAATACTTTACTTTAAATCTTCCATGGCTGATGTTTAAGTAGGCCCTAGAATTTCAGAAGTATTGAATTAAAAGTGTTCAATATCTCCAATGACATGTATCTAATATTCATGACCAACCACCAAGTTTATCCGATCTACTAGAGATCCAAGGTATTGAATAATTGATTTATACTTGAATTGAAGTAAAAATCTCACCGAATGTTTTAAGAAGGCATTATGTATTATTGGAGAGAAAACCGAACACCTCATTAAAACCTCCCCGAGCCACAAGGGTAGGAAAGAGTATGCCCCCCTAATATTTAGATTGATATTTAACAAGTATATATTTACATAAAAAGTTTACTCTAAATATAACTTGAGATGCTCAACATTCCATGGGTGTTCAAAGCTCTCTCTTCTTTGTCTTGAAGCCTATATGTCCCAGGTTTGAGCTTCTCACAGACCTCATATGGGCCGTCCTAGTTCAGAGCCAACTTACGGAACTGTTTTCCTTGGTATGTAAGAAAACTTTCCTTAATACCTTATCCCATGGTTGAAAATCTATACTTTTGACCTTGGAGGAAAACCTACTCATCAAACCTTGATAGTGTGTTGTTCTTAAGTGTGCTTTAACCCTTTTTTTTCTACTAACTCGAGCTGATTTCTAATTGCTATCTCATTAGCCTATTCAAAATAGTTATGGCTCTGTATGATGGTAAGGTAGCTTTTATGAGGGTAATTTCATCTATCCCATACACCAAGGCAAAAGGAGACTCTTGTGTATCAGCCCGATGAGTAGTTCAGTAGGCCCACAATACTTCTTGTAAATAGCTTGGCCATTTCCCCGCAACACCTTCTAAATTATTTTTTAATCCAAACAAAATGTCATATTTACAACTTCAACTTGGTCGTTCTCTTGTGGATGGAAAGGAGAAGAAAAACAATGTTGAATACCTCTAGAGGTACAAAAATACTCCATATCTTTGTTATCAAACTGTGGCCCACTGTGTGTAGTGATATTTTGAGGGACTCTAAATATGCAACATATATTAGATAAGATAAATTTAATGACAGCCTTTGATGTGGTTCCTGCCAAATGAGTTGTTTCTATCTACTTTGAGAAGTAGTCAATAACAACTATAATAGTTCTGCACCCCCCGGATGCTAAAGGTAGAGGTCCAACTAAATCCATCCCCCATCTGGCAAAAGGTATTGGCTCAGAAATAGACTCCATAGATACTGTTGGCAAATGAATTTCATCCCCTTACTTTTGACATGGATCACATTTCTTCACCATTTCTTTAGCATCTGCCATTATGGATGGCCAGTAGTATCCAGCTAATAAACCTCTCCGGGTTAGTGCCCCGTACCCACAATGTGGTGGGCCCTCCCCATCATGCAGTTCAGACAAAACAACTTGGGATTCTTCAAACCTCAAACAATGTAGGAGAGGTCTACTGAAATATTTCTTATAGAGAATTCCCCTTATCATCAAAAAACCACGTGCCTTGTATTTAATCTTTTTTGCCACAACTTTGTCTGAAGGCAAAACCCCATCAAAAATATATTGAAGGAGGGTATATATCCAGTCATTAGGTTAAATCAGATGTATGCTCATACTTTCCTCATCTTCTTTGTTTTGACTTAGCTGTATGGACGGGCATTTTTGTATGTGAATCCAAGGCTAGGACTCAGAATATGTTATAGTTGCTAGAGAGTCTGCTAGTGTATTCTCCGATCCGGGAATATGCTCATAACAAACACTTTTGAAGTCTGCTGCCACTTCTTTCGAAATGAGTAAGTGTTGAATGATGAAGAAGGTACGGGTGAGAGTTCAAATGTTGAACTCAAAAGTCCTAAAAAGATGGTGGTGAAGGAACATCCGAAGGGAACAAGCCCTAAGGTTTTTATCATGTATTTTCCTCAGTTTTTCGAAAAATCAAAGTCCTTGGATTTCCAAGGCACATTTTGTATTACTGTTCGGTTGAATTCCGAATAAGCCCTTCGAACAACCAAAGTCCGTGGGTGGCCGAAGCATGTTTTGTATTATTGTTCGATTTAGGTCCGGACATGTTTAATTTATCCAATTCCTTTTTGTTTAATACTTTACTTTAAATATTCCATGGCTGATGTTTAAGTAGCCCCTAGAATTTCAGAAGTATTAAATTAAAAGTGTTCAATATCTCCAATGACATGTATCTAATAGTCATGACCAACCACAAAGTTTATCCGATCTACTAGAGATCCGGGGTATTGAATAAGTGACTTATACTTGAATTGAATTGAAGTAAAAATCACACTAAATGTTTGAGGAAACCGTTATGTATTATTGAAGAGAAAACCGGACACCGCATTAAAACCTCCCCGAGCCACCAGTGTAGGAAAGAGTATGCCCCTCTAATATTTACATTGATTTTTAACAAGTAAATATTTACATAAAAAGTTTACTCTAAATATAACCTGAGATGCTCAACATTTCATAGGTGCTTCAAGGCTTTCCCTTCTTTGTGTTGAAGCCTATATGTCTCAGGTTTGAGCTTCTCACAGACCTCATAGGGGCCTTCCCAGTTTGGAGTCAACTTACCGAACTGCTTCTCCTTGGTATGTAAGAAAAATTTCCTTAAAACCTTATCCCCTGGTTGAAAATCTCTTCTTTTGACCTTGGAGGCAAACCTACTCCTCATCAAACCTTGATAGTGTGATGTTCTTAAGTGTGCTTTTACCCTTCTTTCTTCTACTAAGTCGAGTTGATTCCTAATTGTTATCTCATTAGCCTGTTCGGAATAGTTATAGACTCTGTATGATGGTAAGGTAGCTTCTATAGGGGTAATTGCATTCATCCTATACACCAAGGCAAAATGAGACTCTTGTGTAGCAGCCCGAGGATTAGTTCGGTAGGCCCACAATACTTCTTGTAAATAGCTTGGCCACTTCCCCACAAAACCTTCTAAATTATTTTTTAATCCAGACAAAATGTCATGTTTGCAATTTCAACTTGGCCGTTCGCTTGTGGATAGAAAGGAGAAGAAAAACAATGCTGAATACCTCTAGAGGCACAAAAATCCTCCATATCTTTGTTATCAAACTGTGGCCCATTGTCTGTAGTAATCTTTTGAGGGACTCCAAATCTACAACATATATTAGATAAGATAAATTTAATAACAGCCTTGGATGTGGTTCCTGCCAAGGGAGTTGCTTCTATCCACTTTGAGAAGTAGTCAATAGAAACTATAATAGTTCTGCACCCCCCGGATGCCATAGGTAGAGGTCCAACTAAATCCATCCCCCATCTGGCAAAAGTATTGGCTCGGAAATATACTTCATAGGTATTGTTGGCACATGAATTTTATCCCCTTACCGTTGACATGGATCACATTTATTCACTATTTCTTTACCATCTGCCATTATGGATGGCCAATAGTATCCAGCTAATAAAACTCTCCGGGTTAGTGCCTTGTACCCATATCGTGTTGAGCCTTCCCCATCATGCAGTTCGGACAAAACAACTTGGGATTCTTCAAACCCCAAACAATGTAGTAGAGGTCTACTAAAAGATTTCTTACAGAGAATTTCTCTTATCATAAAAAAACCATGTGCCTTGTATTTAATCTTTTTTCCCACAACTTTGTCTGAAGGCAAAGCCCCATCAGAAATATATTGAAGGAGGGTATATCTCTAGTCTTTAGGTTGAATCACATGTATGCTCATACTTTCCCCATCTTCTTTGTTTTGACTTAGCTGTATTGACAAGAATTCTTGTATGTGAATCCAAGGGTAGGACTCAGAATATGTTATAGTTGCTAGAGAGTCTGCCAGTGTATTCTCCAATTCGGGGAATATGCTCATAACAAACACTTTTGAAGTCTGCTGCCACTTCTTTAAAAATTAGGAAGTACTTGATCAGTTGTTCTTTCTTGGCCTCAGACTGACCTTGAGCATGGTGGATGAGCAATTGAGAGTCACTCATTAACCGAACTTTAATAGCTCCACACAGGAGATCCAATTTAAGACCAGTTATGGCTGCTTCATATTCAGACTCATTATTAGAAGCCCCTGAACCCAAAGCATATAACTTGATACATTTTATCACCATACAGAGAGGTTAAACAAACTTCTACTCTACAACCCATAGTGTTTGATCCACCATCAGTTCGAACCACCCACTCTTTCTTGGTTTTACCTTCTAAAGTTTGTTTAGAGCTCATGTCCGCATGGAATTCCACTAAGAAATCAGCCACTGATTGAGCTTTAATAGTTGTTCGGCGGGGGGGGGGGGGGGGGGGGGAATCAATGTCTTAATCGCCCAATTCTACTGACCACTTGGTCATCCTGCTTGATACATCTGTCTTTTGAAGAACATTGTTTACCAGGAAAGATATACGGACAATGATAGAATGAGATTGAAAATACGACCTCATCTTTCTTGTCGCAATCACTAAGGCCAGTGCCAACTTTTCCCATTTCAAATACCTCTTTTCAGCATCTAATAAAATTTTACTGATATAGTACACAGGACGAGGATAATTGTCCACTTTTGTTACCAAGACAACACTTATAGCACACTCCGATACAGCTAGGTATATATAGAGCTTTTCTCCTTGAATGAGCTTGAAAGAGTCTTTGGTGAGGATAAGTGTTTCGTTATCTCCACGAAGGCCTTGTTGCACTGTGGGGACCAGTTGAAGTCTTTAGCATTTTTCAAAGTTTAAAAAAAAACGGAGCATGCATGTCCGATGACCTTGAAATAAACTTGTTTAAGGGAGCCAACCTTCCGGTGAGCCTTTGGACTTCTTTACTGTTTCGAGGAGGGTCCATTTCTAATAGCGCATTAAGCTGATTCGGATCAGGTTGGATACCTTTCTGACTTATTATGTAGCCCAGAAACTTCCTAGATCGGACGCTAAACACACTTTTCTCTGGATTCAATTTCAAATTCACAGCATCTAAATTAGCAAATGTTTCTTGAAGATCAGTTATGTGCAAATCTTCCTTCAGCTTTTGACCATCATGTCATCTATGTATACTTCTATATTTCTGCCAATCTGATTAGAAAAATGTTTTGTTCACCAACCTCTGATAAGTAGCCCCAGCATTCTTTAACCCAAAGGGTATCACCTTGTAGCAATGGAGACCCCTGTCTGTTATAAAGCTAGTGTGATCTTGATCCTTCAGATCCACCTATATTTGATTATACCCGGTGAAGAAATCCATGAAGGACAACAACTTGTTTCCAAATGTAGAGTCTACCAACTAATCTATGCGGAGGACTGGATAGAGATCCTTAGGGAAAGCTTTGTAAAGGTCAGTGAAATCAATGCACATACGTCATTTCATGTTCTAGATGGTTGTCCGGATCTCGACTTCCATCATACTTTTCCATTTTGGAGCTATCAAATATTTTGGGTAGATTTTTGGACAATATTTTTGCAGACAAAGGTGACTGTATCTTTATTAGGTGTTGCAAAAATACCTGGTTCGGTCTGAAAAACAAAAGGATCTATTAGCTGGTGTGGTTAATTTATGTCTGAGGGTAATTAGGTAATTTGTTCAGAGTTTTGTGGAAGTTTATGGGTATTTAATAATTGGGTAGAGTGTAGAGGGATAATTAAGCAGCCTGGTTGTATTTAATTTTCATTCCCCCTATTTAATGCAGGTGGTTGGGTATTTATACCCTTACATCTGGGCTTTTTGGGTTTTCGGGTCATGTTTAATGGACCCGGGTCATATTTAAAGACCCATGAGCTCTTAGAAGGGGAGCAAGCAGCTTAGTCAAGAAGTGTTTAGGTTTTTTAGTACTTTTGTCATAGTTCGAACAGTCCAATGGGCTAAGTGTTCGAAGTGGTCTCTCCGGTCCGGTGGCCTTGGTCCGATCTGTCCCTGTCCGGAGAGGAAGCAATTTTCAGACTCATCAGGAGCCCCTTTTTTAGGTGTTTGTTCAAATGCCATTGTCAAAAACTTAAAAAACAGTCTGGTGTTCAGGGGCAGCTTAAATTCGGACAGGTCTGTTTGTCTTGTGGTTTTATCCGGACTGATAAAGCTTTGTAAATCTAAACAGTTTTTTGCCAGAGTTGGTGGGACACGTGTCACTTTCTGGTTGGTTGTTTCAGCCGTTTTTTCACCTTGAATCTCGCACCCAACTTCTTTGAAAAGCAACCTCTTCATTAAAGAGGGTGACATCAGCGCCGTCTTTTAATCATTATCAATCTTTTCGAATTCTCCTAGGAATCAAACTCCTTTTTCAGATTCACTATAAATTGAAATACTTTCGACTGTTTCACCATCACTCTCATTTTTACTCTGCAAACTCTCAAAGCATTTTTCTCTCCAACACAAATTTTTACCCAGTTTGTTTATGTTCACGGCTCGGAACGCTTTGGTCAAAGGCGGGAAAGGCGCATTGCGGCAGGTTTACCCACCTCTCCTATTGACAAACCAGTGACTGCTGCCACAGAATCAGACCAGGGCTCTTCTTCTTCAAAAGGCGTCAAACCGAAAAGGTTATTTCAAGCCAACCTCTCTCTCATCATTTCCGGTTCTTCGGTTCAAGAATCGGAACCTGTTGTTGAGCCAGGTGTTACTTTTACCAGCTTCAAGAAACGCTCCCCCTTTATAGCTATGGGATCAGACACCGAAAATTCCCCTCAAAAATTAGTTGACCGGAGAAAATGCCGGTTGGTCAAGGGCCAAGCTTCCAAGGGCACCCCTTCAAAATCGGGTGCCAAAGATAGTAGTGCAGGGTCAGAAGTGCCCATTAGAGCTCCCAAGGACAGACTGTCTGGTCCAGAGGGCACTAGCTCAAGTCTCCGGAAGGAAACATTTGCATCAGAGCCCCAACCGGAGGCCAGGAACCAAGAAAATATTGGAACTCAGCAGTCCGGAAGCCAGGCTGAGCCAACTCTAAACCTTCCCCTTACCACAACTGCTGAAAACCCCTTATCAATCATTGAGGAAGTAATGGAGGACTCTATCGAAGAGGCTCCATTCGAGTCTGAGCCTCCAGACAGACTAGTAGTGCTGTTGCTGCCAAATAAGACAAAGGCAAGGAAAAGTTGTGCTTGAGGCATCCGGATCTACCGGAGAGTCTTGAAGGAAGGGTGGGGGCTTGTTTTCACAAGGTTAATGTCAAGTACCTCCTTGCCCTGCAAAAAATCAACTGTGCATTCATCCACACAGCCGAGCTGGGCCGGATGCGTACGAAGTGGGGAATTCCGGAGAACGTGAAGATAAGAATCCCTATCAACCCTGAAACTCCCATGGACTGTAAATTGAGCAAGATAGTCATCTTCACGGAGCTGTTCAATTGGGGGCTTAGATTCCCTCTGGACCCTGAAATTGTCAGATATTTTCATCTGATAAAGCTCTGTCCGAGCCAGCTGAGCCCCAATGCTTGGTACACCCTCATGGCCTGCATTATGGCTTCAAGGCTTTCCGGGATTCCTCTACCAATGGAGGAGTTTGCTGCTGTGGCCAGTCTCTGCAGAAACCACCACATCCCCTTCTACCATTTCAACATGGGGGATAACTTCAAAGCTGTGGATGACTTGCTAGAGTCGGAGAGGAATTGGAGGACTCAATTCCTGTTCGTAAGTGGTGCTTGGGAGAATGGGAAGAAAATCAAGTCTGGAGTCAACCCAAGTCTTCTCACAAGCAGATGGATGAGTGATCGTAAGTCTCCTACTTTACATTCTTCTCTCTCTCTCTCTCTCTTTTTAAATTAATTTAAACTAATTGGTCTTATCTTTGCCTTAGCAGAACTGCCCAAGGACTTCAGTGACTACTTGAAAACCGGGCACACCACTTGCACCAAGATCAACGCTTGGGCTGCTGAGAAGTGGGGGAACCGGTTCCATGCTGCTTTTACTGGGGGCAACTTGGCAAGGTCTTATCTGTGGAACACCACAGGTCGGAGAGACTTATCTTGGGAAGAGCTCACCACCCAGCCTCCTCCGGATGTCGTGCTCAAAAGGACGCATGAACCGGATGGGACACTTTACTTGTCAGGCCGGGCCAAAGCCCCGAGTAAGATGAAAGGCAAAAAGAAGGGTAAGAAATCGGTGGGCGGAGCTAACCCGGCTGAGGTGGAGGAGGATGTTCCAAAGCATCCGGAGGGGTCAGCCCCTAGTCAAATTGATGCTGCCCTCTTGGCAGTGGTAGAGCAGGAGAGTGTTAGGCAAGAGGTTCACTCCACAAATCCTCCAAGGGCTTCCAAAAGAGACCGTAAACGGGGAGCTGAAAGCAAAGATAGGGAGGCCAAGAAGAAAAAGACTTCTAAGGGTGATGAAGTCTCTCTCCGATCTCCGGAGCCTCTTTCCCAAGCTGACCCCACTGACCCAACACAAGCAGAGGAGATATATGGTGACTTCCAAACCGATGAGGTCGAAGGGGGAGATCTTAACATTGATGGGGTAGACATCACTGGTCTTGCTGGGCTTGGTGAGTACTTTATCAATCTCCCCTGAGACGATTTTGCTGGGCCTTACCTCCCTCCGAGCACTTCAAACACAATCACTTTTAATGGTAAGACCTTTATTGTTTCAAGTGAAAGGGATGTTATAGCCCACTCTTTATTAAGCAATGTTCAGCCGGTGCTCGCGTTGGAAAAACAAGTTCGAAATCAGGCAGACATTATCAAAGACCTCAAGTCTGACAAAGAGAGGTTGTCCGACGACCTTCTTACTGTCACTTCAAACGCTCCTATTCTAAAGGGGGAAAACGAAGAGTTGAAGAGAACCAAAGAGGTGAGTACCACAAAAGTTGCCACTCTAGAGAACACTATCACAGAGCTCCGGGAGAAGCTGTCCGGATTGGAGAAAGATCTTGCCTCATCAAAAGAGGAGACCAAGGCCAAAGACCAAATTATTACCAACCTGAACAGCGACAAGACTGCCCTTGAAGAAGCAGTGTCTCAAGCTGCAGAGGAAAAAGCTGGTTTGCTAAGGGAGCAGGAGGGCAAAATCCAGGCCAACATCGATGCTTATGCCAATAATGTGATAGACACCCAAGAGCAAATGTATGACAAAGTGAAATCAGACATGGTCCTGCTCTTCCATGAGAAGTTCCCAAAGAGGAACTTGGGTGATTTGTGGCTTCACGTAGAGCCCGAAGACCTCCCATATCACACAATGGCCGAAGGCGGCAGGTTTGGCTTCTCCAGTGCCTCCTCATCCGATGACAAAGAAAACACCGAGGAGAGCCCAGATGAAGAAAAAGATGATCCCAAGGGGAAAAAGAAGACAGATGAAGCTGAGCCATCTTCAAAGGCTCAGTCTTAAATTATGAATTACTTCTTATTTTTCATGTTATCTAAACTAAAGTCCTTGGAAGGCCAAGGCACTCTTTTTGTTAATATGTCCGGTATTTGACCGGATAGATCCTTTTACTCTGTTTTGACAATTTGAAAGTCCTTGGAAGGCCAAGGCACTTAAGTTATTTTAATGAATACCCTTATTTTGCATAATTCTCATGTTCTTTCATAATTTGTTCCAATTTGGATGGCTAGCGTTTAAATAACCCTTAGTTATTTCATAGCGAGAGTGTTTTTAAATCTCCGATGACGAATGTTTAAGTGGTCATCACTCTTTTATTTAAATCCGGATAGTGTGACAAAAGACAAAGTAAGGACACTTCGGAAAATTTTTAAGAAGGCATCAAATTTTATTTAAAAACCCGGACACCTCATTAAAACCTCCCCGCGCCACCAGGGTAGGAAAGAGTATGCCCCCAAATATTTACATGGATGTTTAAACAAGTAAATATTTACACAAATGCTACTCCAAGTACATCCGGAGATGCTCGATATTCCAAGGGTGGGTCAACACTCTTCCATCCTTGTCTTCTAGCCAATATGTTCCAGGTTTAAGCCTTTCAACAACCATATAAGGTCCTTCCCAAGTCGGGGCCAATTTGCCGAGCAGCTTCTCTTTAGTCTGTAAGAAGACTTTCCTTAACACCTTGTCCCCCGGTTGGAAATCTCTTCTTTTAACCTAGAAGCAAATCTGCTCCTCATTAAACCCTGATAGTGTGCAGCTCTAAGGTGAGCTTTCACTCGTTTCTCTTTTATTAAGTTGAGCTGACTTCTGATGGCCACCTCGTTAGCGCATTCAGAGAAGTTGTGAACACGAAACAATGGGAGAGTTGCTTCTATGGGAGCTATTGCATCCATCCCATAGACCAAAGCAAAGGGTGACTCCTGCGTTGCAGCCCCAGGTGTTGTCTGGTAGGCCCACAAAACTTCTTGTAAATAGTTAGGCCACTTCCCAGCAGCCCCTTCCAAGTTCTTCTTTAAGCCGGACAGTATAGTTCTGTTAGCCACTTCAACCTGACTATTTGCTTGTGGGTGGAAAGGTGAAGATAAACAATGTTGTATACCCCTTGAGGCACAGAAACTCTCCATTTCCCTGTTGTCGAACTGTGGCCCATTGTCTGTTGTTATCTTTTGTGGGACACCAAATCTGCAACAAATGTTGGATAAAATGAATTTTATGACGGCTTTTGACGTTGTTCCTGCTAGAGGGGCTGCTTCAATCCACTTCGAAAAGTAATCTATTGCAACAATTATAGTTTTACGTCCTCCGGACGCCATAGGGAGAGGCCCCACTAGATCCAACCCCATCGAGCAAAAGGTATAGGCTCAGAAATTGACTCTAAAGGAATGGCTGGGACATGAATTTCATTGTTGTATCTCTGGCATGGGTCACACCTTCTTACCAGTTCTTTAGCATCCTGCATGATACATGGCCAATAGTACCCAACTAGTAAGACTCTCCTCGTTAGAGCCCTGAATCCACAATGAGCTGATCCCTCGCCATCATGCAACTCAGAGAGGACTACTTGAGATTCATCATTCCCCAAACAGCGCAGAAGAGGTTTACTGTAAGACTTTTTATACATAATATTTCTCAGTATGATAAAACCACGAGCCTTGTGTTTCAGTTTTCTTGTCAGTGATTTATCCGGAGGCACGATGCCGTCGGAGAGGTATTGCAGGAGAGGAAATCTCCAATCCTGAGGTTGTTTCACCTGTACTTCAAAATTTTCTTCTTTATCATCCATATTAAGCTGAATGGAGGGGCTCTCCAGCACATGGATCCATGGATACGACTCTGTGTACGCAATGGTTACCAATGAATCTGCCAACTCGTTTTCTGTCCGGGGTATATGTTCATAAATAACGCTTTTAAACTTGAGTGCTTCATTTTTAAGAAGAAGTAAATGCTTCACTAGCTGTTCCTTTTTAGCCTCAGATTGACCTTGGGCATGGTGGATAAGAAGCTGGGAGTCACTCAATAGCTTGAGCCTCTTAGCCCCACAAATAAAAGCTAACTTCAAACCAGCTATAGCTGCCTCATACTCAAACTCATTATTGGAAGCTCTGAAAGCAAAGCATATAGCCTGGTACATTTTGTCACCATATGGAGAAGTCAAACACACCCGTGCACCACATCCCATAGTGCTGGATCCACCATCCGTCCGGACGACCGAGACCTTTTTGTCTTTCATCTCAGTAGTCTGATCTGAATTTCTATCAGAGTGGAATTCAACTAAAAAATCCGCCACAGCTAGGGCTTTGACTGCTGTTCGGGGAGAAAAATCTATATCGAAATCCCCCAATTCTACCGACCACTTAGTCATACTGCTTGAAATGTCTGCCTTTTGGAGAACATTCTTCAAAGGAAAAGATGTCCGGACGATAATAGGATGAGCCTGGAAATAAGGCCTTATCTTTCTAGCAGCTATCACCAGGGCTAATGCTAATTTTTCAAGTTTCAAATAACGCATTTCTGCATCTATCAAGCTGTTGCTGATGTAGTACACTGGATGGGGGTAATTATCTACTTCTCTTACCAACACAACAATGATGGCACAACTTGAAACTGCCAAATATACGAAGAGTGTCTCTCCATCAACTGGTTTAAACAAGGTTTTGGGGGAAGACATGTGCTTCATGATCTCATTGAAAGCCTCATCACACTGTGAGGTCCAATCGAATCCCTTCGCACCCTTCAAGGTTTGAAAAAACGGGGCACAACTGTCCGAAGACCTTGAGATAAATTTGTTCAAAGCAGTTAACCTCCCCGTTAGTCGTTGTACTTCTTTAACATTTCGAGGAGGCTCCATTTGGAATAGAGCATTAAGCTGGTCCGGATCGGGCTGTATCCCATGCTCACTTATAATATAGCCTAGAAAATTCCCGGATTGTACTCCGAACACACACTTTTCCGGATTTAACTTTAAATTCACTTTCACCAAGTTGGTAAAATTTTCTTGGAGGTCAGCCAAGTGCAATTTCTCATCCACACTCTTCACCATCATGTCATCGATGTATACTTCCATAATCCTTCCAATCTGATCAGCAAAGGCTTTGTTTACCAATCTCTGATAAGTAGCCCCAGCATTTTTCAACCCAAAAGGCATTACCTTATAGCAATGAAGACCCCTGTCAGTGGCAAATGTGGTATGCTCTTGATCCTTCGGATCTACTTGGATCTGATTGTATCCGGAGAAAGCATCCATAAAGGACAACAGCTTATTCCCAGAGGTAGAGTCAACTAGCTGGTCAATCCGAGGGACTGGATACAGATCTTTTGGGCAAGCCCTATTGAGGTCTGTGAAGTCAATACACATACGCCACTTGCCATTTTTCTTTTTCACCAAGACCGGATTAGCAGTCCACAAAGGATATTGAGACTCCTTGATATGCCCCATCTTTGTGAGCCTGTCAACCTCTTGCACAATAACATCAGCCTTTTCCTTGGAAAAAGCCCTTCTCTTTTGAACCACTGGTGCTACATCTTTCCGGACAGATTTCACATCTGCCGGAACCCCAGTAACATCAGCATTGCACCAGGCAAAAACATGTTGATAACTTTTTAAAAACTTTAGCATCTCTCTTTTGAGATCGGGTGGCATTCTGGACCCTATTTTGACACTCTTCCCTTCCTCTAAACAATGTGTTTCTACCTCTTCGACTGGTATTAACACTCCAGGGGTCTCTCTGGGGTCATCAATTTCACCCTCACCCCCAGAAAGCCCCTCAAATTGCTATTGCTTGTTGATACGAACTGCCCCCAACGTCCGGGGAGCCAGGGCTGTAGCATAACATTCTCTTGCAACCTTTTGACTGCTCCGGACAACTCCCACATGTCCCTGAACAGCATATTTCAAACATTGGTGGACTGTTGAAGCCACTGCATACATCCTAGAGAGCCAAGACCTCCCTAAAATGGCATTATAGCAAGTGGGACAATCCACCACAATAAAAAGTATCTTGAACATCTTCTTGAAAGGGCCCTTGCCCAACAAAACTTCTTCTTCGAACTCCCCGATCACATCTGCTGAGCTGCCAGTAAAGCCTACAATTGATCTGTCCGAACTCTGAATTACAGGTGGATTTTTCATTCTATTGTATGTGGTTAAGAAAAGGATATTGGCTGAGCTTCCAGTATCCACCAAATTCGTCTTATGTCATTGCCCCCAATAGGTGCTCCTATGACAACAGCATCTTCATGAGGGCCAGCTATATCTCTTAAATCATCTTCATCAAAAACAATGAAGGGGAATAAGATTTGCGATTGATAGGAATCCATGCCTCCTTCTAACTGGGTAGCTAAAGTGTGAACGTGCCTCTTCCTTGAAGAAGCAGTAGGAGCTGTCATAGTATCCCCTCCGAAAATTGTAAGTGACTCAAAAAACTTAATGAGCCCGGAGACTGTCCTAGAACATTCCTCAATGGTACCCACTCTATTTTGAGTTGGATCAGGATCCAAGTATTCAGATTCCACATCAAACCTTTCCATTATAACCATGGCTCCCTCCGGAGCAACATTACCTGGACCAACCCGGTGAGTATTGTCAGGCCTATTACCTCCTCTTCTTTTAACGTAAGCCCCCAGCTTTCCCCTCTCAATCAAGTTCTTAACTTCTTGTTTTAAAGCTATACAATCATCGGTGGTATGGCCAGTATCATTGTGATACTGGCAGAAAGAGTTATTACGGTGTTCTCTAGGAGATTGCAGTGTGGCCGGTCTTCTATAGTGCACATCTTCCTTCGTTTTATCATCAATGGTGGCCACACTTTCTTTCAATTTAGCGAACCACTCCGGTTGAACCCAAGGCCCTCTTTTATTTCTGGATTGCTGACTCTGAGCAGGTGCAGCTGGCTGAGATTGAGCTCTAGCCCTTCCATGCCCCTGTCCGGTCTCCTTCGCCTTGTTTTCAGACTGATTCTGATTGGGATTTGGTGCCACCAGGGTAGACCTCACCTGCCTGTGCACCCTTGTTTTCTTTGTTTCATCAACGTTAATCTGTTTTCCAACCTGATTCAGCAACCCTCCCCAAGTCATAGCCTTCTTTCTAGTCACCGAATCAGCCAAATTGTCAGGGTTCAAGCCCTGTCTTAGAGATGCTATCGCAACCTGTTCGAAGCAGTCAGCCAACCCATTCTCGGTGTTCACAAAACGACTTATATATTATTTTAAGGATTCATTTGGTTCCTGGCCACAATGGATTATTGTATCTCTATTGCCCTTTAGTTCTTTACTCCCAACGAACTGCCTTCAAAAGGCCACCCAAAAAGTATCGAAATTCTTGATACATCCTTGTGGTAGGCTGTTATACCATTTTAGAGCATTCCCCGTAAATGATTGGGAGTATGATCTGCAAAGTAGCTTATCATCGTCATCAAAGTTCATCATGAAGTTTTTAAATTGTTCCAAATAGTTGTCCGGATCAGTACTGCCATCGTACTTTTCCATTTTGGTGTTGTCGAACCTCTTAGGGAGGTTTCCGGACAGAATTTTGGTAGATAATGAAGATTGCCTCCAATTTCTGCCACGACTGAACACAGTATCCTCATTGGGAGTTGCAAAGATACCTGGTTCATCGTGGAAAGCGAAAGGATCCATCAGCATCCGGTCTACATGCCTCCGGCTGTGAGATGACCCTTTGCCGATATTCTTCTTCATCTTTCCATGTTTATCCCTTTTTCTTGAATATTTTTCGATCTGCTTTTGCTTCTTCTTAGTTCAACCTTCATCGCTTCTAGAGGATAAGGATTCTTCAATTCCCTCATCATCCGAAGAGCTATCAGGAGACTCTGAGCCTGAGTCAGAACTCTCCACTAGCTTAGACTGGTGAGACTTTTTGGAGCTGGCATGAGTCTTTTTGGTACTCACATGAGTCCTTGAAGGCTCATGCTCTCTGGGGTTATCGGTGTGATGAGCAACTGACGCTTTCGATTTTTCTTTCATGCTCATCTTAGCCTTTTCTGCCCTCAGAGCTTCTATCTCGCCTTTTAGCCTATCGCGCTCCTCGATAGTGTATTCATCATTTTCACCCACCACTTCGAGCAAAGCCGGTGGCACTTCCGGGGCGTCCGGATTCATTCGGAGTGGCTTTTCTTGCTGGTTTCGAATGCTCGATTCAGGCACTTTCGTGCTCCCACTGTGGTCGCCAATTTGGTATGGTTAATTTATGTCTGAGGGTAATTAGGTAATTTGTTCAGAGTTTTGTGGAAGTTTATGGGTATTTAATAATTGGGTAGAGTGTAGAGGGAGAATTAAGCAGCCTTGTTGTATTTAATTTTCATTCCCCCTATTTAATGCAGGTGGTTGGGTATTTATACCCTTACATCTGGGCTTTATGGGTTTTCCGGTCATGTTTAATGGACCCGGGTCATGTTTAAAGACCCATGAGCTCTTAGAAGGGGAGCAAGCAGCTTAGTCAAGAAGTGTTTAGGTTTTTTAGTACTTTTGTCATAGTTCGAACAGTCCAATGGGCTAAGTGTTCAAAGTGGTCTCTCCGGTCCGGTGGCCTTGGTCCGATCTGTCCCTGTACGAAGAGGAAGCAGTTTTCGGACTCATCATCAGCAATTGATCAGCATGATTGTGGGATGACCCGCTGCCCAAATGTCTTTTAAGCCTACCATGCCTATCCCTCTTTCTTGAATGTTTTTTGGTTAAATTTTTCTTTTTTCTAGATCTCCCCTCTTTACTCCTTGATGAAAAATATTCCTCAAGCTCAGCCTCATTCGAAGAGCTACTGGAAGACTCAGACTCTAAACTTTCAACAGACTTGGACCGATGTGTCTTCTTAGAGCTGAGATGAGTCTTTTTTGAACTAAGATGAGTCTTTAGTGATGGCTCATTCTCCCCAGGATTGTCAGTATGGTGAATAGTTGGCGCCCCCGATTTCTCCCTGATACCTTTCTATACTTGTTTTATGGCCCTTAATGCCTCTATTTCTGCTCTCAACTGATCTCACTCCTCAAAAGTGTATTCCTTATTCTCCCTCACCGTTTCCACCACAGTATGTGGAGTACCTTGCTCGTTTGGATCCATCCGAACTGTTTTTCTTATTGGTTTTGAATGTAAAATTCAAGCACCTTTGTGCTCCCACTATGGTCGCCAATTTGGTTTGGTTTATTTTGGGCTGGGAGTAGTTTTGTAAAGTGTTTTAGTAAGTTTGAGGTGTTTTGTATTTAGAGTGAGGAGTAGTGAGATACTTAAGCAGCCTGATTGTATTAAATGTTGATCACCCTTATTAATGAGAGTGGTTGGGGTATTTATACTTTAATTAATGACCCATGGGCTTACCGTGTCAAGTTGTGAAACCGGGTTGAGTTCAAAGACTCATTAATTTTTAAGTAGATTACCAAATAGCTTAGTCAAAAGTTGTTCATATTTGTCCTGTTTGGATTTATAGTGGTGTGATATAGTCTGAATTACCCCTATTCAGATTAGTAGGTAGGCTCTGTTTGCAAGATCCGAACTCATCATATGGTTCTTCCCAGTTCAGAGCCAGTTTCCCAAACTTATTTTCTTTAGTATGTAGAAAAAAAAAATCTTATTACTTTGTCTCCTACTTCGAAGTCTCTCATTTGAATTTTAGATGCGTACCTACTTTTCATCAGAACTTGGTAGTGAGCGGTTCTCAAATGAGATTTTATTCTTCTCTCCTCAATCAGATCCAACAGGGCCCTTACTGCAACCTCATTATTCTCTTCAGAATAGTTTTGAACTCTGAAAGAAGGAAGAGTAGCTTCTATTAGTGTAATTGCATAAATTTCATAAACTAAAGCAAATACAGATTCTTGAGTAGCTAGGTGGGGAGTAGTTCGGTAGGCCCATGATACTTCTTGTAGATAACTTGGAAATTTCCCGGTTGCTCCCTCCAAGTTCTTCTTCAAACCCATTAAAATCATTCGACTTGCTACCTCAACTTGTTCATTGCCTTGCGGATGAAAAGAAGAAGAGAAACAATGATGAATTCCTCTTGATGCAAAAAGCACTTCCATGTCTTTGTTATCGAATTAAGGACCGTTGTTTGTAGTGATACGTATAGGAATGCCAAACCTACAGCATATATTAGAAAAAAACATTTATCACTAATTTGGACGTTGTCTCGGATATTGGCGCAACTTCTACCCACTTGGAAAAGTAATCGGTTTCCAAAATGATAGTGCGACACTCCCTAGAGATCATCGGAAGTGGTTTGACTAAATCAAGTCCCTATCTGTCAAAAGGTACCGCGTCGGACACAGACTTCATGGGAACTACCGGTACATGAATTGAATTTTCATACATTTGACAAGGGTCTCATCTTCTAACCAAGTCTTTAGAATTTTCCATAACATAAGGCTAATAGTACCCTGCCATTAAGACCCTTCTAGTTAAAGCGTTATAGCCACAATGTGTCGATCCTTCTCCGTCATGTAGTTCTAATAGAGTAGTTTGAGATTCGTTGAATCTGAGGCAACACGACAAGGGCATGTTGAACGATCGTTTATAAAGAACCCCTCTTAAAAGTAAAAATCCATATGCTTTGAATTTTAGCTTTTTGACAGAATTTTTATCATTAGGTAAAAATCTGTTAGTGATACACTCTTGGATATCGTTCCTCCAATACCGAGGAGCTGTGGAAGATACTTGAAAGTTCTCTTCCATGTCAACCTCTATTTCAGAACTTGTGACTATGTAAGGATATCCTTAGACAATGATCCAAGGGTATATTTCGGAGTAGGCTATAGTGGCTAGAGAATCAGCCATTGAATTTTCTGATTTTGGCACATGTTTATACTTAACATGTTTATAATTGGTCGAGACTTTTTTTAATACCTTTAAGTATTTCACCAAATGATCTTTTTTTGTTTCAGATTTTCCTTGTGCTTGATGAATGATTAACTATGAATCATTCAACAACCGAATCTTTTTTGCACCACATATTTGTGCCAATATTAAACCTGTGATTGTTATCCCATATTCAAATTCATTGTTGGATGATCTATAACTAAAGCGTATTGCTTGGTACATTATATCTCCAAATAGAGAATTTAGGAAAATCCCAGCACCACATCTTATTGTACTAGATCCACCATCAGTTCGAACCACCCGTTCCTTCTCAGGCTTACTCACTCGAACTTCCTCATGAGGTCTTTTTTAGTGATATTCAACTGGAAAACCAATGACATCCCGAGCTATGATTGTAGTTCGATGTGAAAAGTCAATATCATAATCTCCAAGCTCAACTGACCACTTAGTCATTTGACCCAATATATTTGACTTTTGTAACACATTCTTTAAGGGAAAAGAGGTTCGAACCGTGATGGAGTGCGCTTGAAAATATGGCCTTGTTTTCCTGGCCGTTATTACCAATGTCAAGGATACTTTTTCCAACTTTAAGTATCTTTTCTCATCTTCCAACAAACTCTTACTAATATAGTAAATAGGGCATGGATAATTATCAACTTCTTGTACTAATAATGCACTCACAACATAATCTCACACTGTTGAGTACATATAAATCCTATCTCCAACAATAGGTTTGAATAAATTTCTGGATGATAATAGGTGTCGCTTGATTTTGAGGAATGCTTTGTCACAATTTGGGACCAATTAAAGTCTTTTACATTTCTCAATACTAATAAATAGTGGGCACACTTATCCGGTGATCTTGAAATAAACCTGTTTAATGTAGCTACTCCCTATCAATGTCTGAACTTATTTAGTAGTCTGAAGTCAATCCAAGGTCAACAGAGCATTCAATTGGTCTGGGTCAGCTTGGACTCTTTCTCACTTATGATGTAGCCCACAATTTTACTGTATCAGACACCAAAAGTACATTGTTCAATATTTAATTTCAAATTGATGGCTTCTCGGTTAGAAAATGTTTCTTGGAGGTCGGAGATGTGATCCTCCTCTCTCGGGATTTTAACCATCATGTCATAAATAAACTTCTACATTCCTACCAATTTGGTTGGCAAATGCTTTATTAACCAATTGTTGGTAAGTAGCTCCAGCATTATTCGACCCCAAAGGCATTACTTGGTAACAATGAAGCCTCATATCTATGGTGAATGTAGCGTGGTCCTGATTGTTTGGATCTATTTGTATCTTATTATACCCGACAAAAGCATCCATGAAGAATAATAACTTATTCACAGATGTGGAATCAACCAACTGATCTATCTGAGGTACATGAATGGGATCCTTGAGATAAACTTTGTTAAGATTTATAAAATCAACACACATATGTTATTTGCCAAGGACCGGATTGGCAGTCTAAAGAGGATACTTAGATTCTTTAATGTGCCTCATCTTGGTTTGATCGACTTCTTGAACTATGGCTTCTGATTTTTCTTTAGAAAAATCTCTCCTTTTTTGAGCCACTAGACCCGCATCGGATCCTACAGACAACTTGTATTTAATAACACTTGATGGTAATCTAGTCATATCCTCACTGCACCAAGCAAACACATGTAAATTCTTAGATAAAAAGAACAATAATTTTTCCTTTAATTATAATGGTAGTTTGGCTCTGATCCTGATGATTTTCCCTTCTCCCAAACGATGAACTTCAACCTCTTCTATTAGGATAACAACACTAGGAAGAAGTCTCCCTCAGATCATCTATTTTTTATTTATTTTAAAGAAGACTCTACTAATTGCTATTCTCTCTCGGTTCTCATTTTTACTAATGATTTTGGAGAGAGAGCGGTGGCATAACATTCATTGACACCTTTTAGCTATTCCGGACCATTCCTACTTGATTTCTAATAACATATTTCAAACATTGGTGAAAAGTTGATGCTAATACATGCATCATAGGTAACCAAGATCTGTCGAATATCGTATGTAAGATGTCAGACAATCAACTACTATAAACAAAATCCTTACCATATTTTTGTATGGCCCTCTCCCTAACAAGGCATCATCTTCAAATTCCCCAATTACCTCAGCAGAGTTGCAAGTAAACCCCATTATGGTTCCATTGGACCGTTGAATAACCAAAGGATTTTTTATTTTTTATAAGCAATTAGAAAAAAAAATATTTGTCGAACGGACTGTGTCAATCAATATTCTTCGTATTTCAGTGCCTTCAATTGATGCTTATATTACCATAACATCTTTATGAGGGCCCGTAATTCCTCGTAAGTCCTCTTCGTCAAACATGATGAAAGGAGCAGGGTCCTGATAGAGGTGTGTCGATATTTTCCCTTCCAACTGGTTAGACAAACTGTTCACATGTATTTTCCTAGAGCAACTTGATGGCACAATTACTGTATCTCCCCCAAAGATAAAATATTCTAAGTAACGGCATAGATGGGATACTTTCCTTGGCCTTTCTGTTATCACATAAACTTGATTCTGATATGGATCGGGGTCTAAATATTCAGAATCCACTTTGAATCGTTCCTCAATTACCATCACATTTTCTTGTTTAAAAACTTCCGTATTTTGTCTTTGAACGTTTGGTGACGTAAATTGGGTTGTGCTTGCACTAGCCTGAGCTCGGATATTAGTTTTCATATTACCTTATTTTTTATAACAAAAGCATACAACTTTCCATTTTCAATCAACGCTTGCACCTCTTTATTCAAGACAATGCAATCTTTAGTATCGTGGCCCATGTCATTGTGATACCTACAAAAAAATGTGTGTCAATTTTCTCTTGGGGATTAAATTGATGATGGTCTTCGGAATTGTACAACATTCTTGTTCTATCATCGATAGTAGCTATATTTTCAACTAATTATGCAAACCATTCACTGATTTGCCCTTGGTATAGGTTGTTAGCCCTGATTTGACTGGTTTTGTTTATGCCGATGAGATCCTTTCCCGGATTCTTTAGGACGATTACTGGCCGTAGTTTGAGACTGACTACTGGCTTGTGGGATATAAGGAACAGATCTATACTGACGAGTTAATATTGACCTTTTGGTTTCTTCTATTATGATTTGATTTCCAACCTGGTTCCATAATCATCCCTAAGTCATTGTTTTCTTTCGAGTAACCGAATAAGCCAAATGGCTTGTCATCAAATCTTGTCTTAGAGAGGCTATAGTTACTTGCTCAAAATAACCACCCAATCCATCTTTTGGTATTCACAAAGCGGCTAATATAATCCTTTTAGGATTCATTTGGTTATTATGCACAATAAATTATGGTGTCGTCTTTTCCTTTGAGCTCTTTACTCCCCACAAGCTGCCTTCAGAATGCCATCTAAAATATGTCAAAGTTTTTAATGGAATTTTGTGGCAATCTGTTATACCACTTCAAGGCACTTCCTTTGAAAGTCTGAGAAAATTCTATACACAAAATCTTATCATCGTCATGAAAACTCATCATAAAAAATTTAAACTGCTCAAGGTGATTATTAAGATCTTAGCTTCCATCATATTCATTTATCTTCGAGCCATCAAACCGCCTCGGTAGATGTCCGGAAAGAAATTTTGAAAACAACGGTGACTGTCTCCAACTATACTTTTGGCTAAACATATGATCCTCATCGGGAGTGGCAAAGATACCCGGTTCGGATAGGACAGCGAACTGATTACTTATCAGATGATCGATGTTGTGGTTTGTCGAGCTTTTAACCTTGCCTTGATAACATTTTGTTTTTTCTTTGCCCTTTCTAGCATTTTTCTTAGATTTTTTTAGTTAAACTTTATTTCTTCTTCTTACGGTCGTGGTCACTACTTGATGAGGAAGAATATATATCTGAATCTGATTATGTGGTTGAGTTTCCAACCGAATGTGATATGCTTAACAATTGTTTAACCCCAAGTTATTTTTTCGCTCCTTATCGAGCTTTTAGGGATTGATCACTTTCATATTATTTGTGGTTGTTATCTGGACCACCGGGCGTGGGACATCCTAATAGATTTTTCCCACTTAGCTCTTTTTCAGCCTGTCTTTGGGCATTCAAGGCATCAATCTCCGCCCGCAGCTGATCAGTCGTTCTTATGCATTGTGGTTTAATTGTGGTTTACATGAAAATCGTTAGTGTGCTCATTATCACCTCTTACCCCCTCATTCCCTAGAGGGGATCAATTTGCATGTTGAGATACATGCAAATAAATCTGAAGTATGATTCACAAGTCGGGTTTTAAATATCACTATTTGGGCACCTCACGCTCCCACTGTGGTCGCCATTTTGGTTCAGATTATTTCTTATTGAAGGGTATTGTCAGATGTCTAGATGGTTAGGTATTAATTTTTGGGTAAAGAGAGATAATTAAGGTACTACCTCTTATTAGTAGAGAGATAAAATTAATCAACCCATTAAATGCTATTTTTTGTTCTATTTATAAGATACTACAAGGATCTATAGACCAATCAGGTCGGTTAATACACCCGAGTTAGTTTGATAGGCTTGGAGGGTCAAGATTAAGTGAAATATATATTCATCTAACTATACTAGACATGCAACTTACTCGGTTTTATTTTCACTATAAGTCCAAATTACCGTCTAAAAAAAATCTGAACCACTTTATCTTATTGGCTTCCAACAAAATCCCCCATCAGTTAGTACCACAAAATAGTATAAAATACTATACCGAGTGAATTTATTTGAAAATTTATTTTTACAATTTACAATTTATTTTCACCATTTACGAATATAGAATACTTGCCGTATCTTTTACCCACTAATATGGATAAATCTTGTTTTCAAATGGCAAGCACGTTTCATTTCAATGTAAACCACGAAAGGAAATATACTTCCAACCCTATCATATTCATAAGAGGCACCTGATCTGTGATAAGGACTGGTCCCATTTACAATTCAACTTCTAGTATATTTTACTAATTAATTTCCTAATCATGATTAACAGTGGTGTAATGAAGTAGTAATGTTGGTTAAAGTGATCTTATAATGATTTACTTGGTCTCCTCCTGTAGTCGAGGATGATCTTTTATCCTCTCTTTTTTCTTTCACATGAAAAAAAGGAAAAAAAAATCACAAATGATACCCTTCTAATTTTTTTCTATTCAAATCATACTTTATAGTTTTGAATAACACTAGATTGCTCGAACTATCTTTTAAAGCACGTTGAATATTCCGATTCAAAGTTTTACTATGTTAAACGTTAGGGATATTTAAATATTTCGACAAGTCAAAAGGAGTGATTATAGAAAAATAAAACAGTGGGTTTATTTGGAAAGAAATGCAAATAGCAAGGTGCATTTTTGCTTCTAATCCTAGAAATGATCTAGTTACTACCGTGCTATATTGCTTTACATTATTTAATTAGTTTTTAGTAATTAGAATAAAAAGTAAGAATGGCATGCGAACAATATCGGCTATGATGATCGTTATCTTCTTATCTTCTTATAACATGCATGCTTAAGGTTATTAATTACGACAAGATAATACCCCCAAGATTTCATTAAACGGAATCAATTGTAAGCTAAGTTGGTATTTAGTGTTATTGAAATATTTAAGAAAATATAGATTCGGAATATTTCATCCTTCTATCTGAATAGGGTTTAAATTTATAGTTAAACATTATTGTCGGGATATAATATATTTAAACTAAATTTAGATTTAATCATTATCATGGTGTAACTACATACGTACAAATATTATTACCAGATGTATGTTCCAATCGTTACGATGGAATATTTAATTTGAAAATAAAAATATTTATGATAATTTGTTGTTCGCACAAATTACGAAGACACATATGATAGTTTTTTTTGTTTGCCGTACAAAATACGAAAATACATGTCACGTATGTAGATTTTTAATATATAGAATTTGTTACGAGAGGGTACGATGGATTTCAAAATCACCATAAATTGCTAGATAGATTAGATTGTTGATGGAACAAATCATCCAAATTAGTTTTTTAAGAGTCTCTCTTAAAAATTGTTCTTCTTATATCCTAAATTTATCACATATCTTTTTGTTCGTTATTTCTACCAAAGCGAAAATGCTTGTTATGTCCTAAAAAAATATTTTCAACAAAGTCAAAAAAGTAAGTGGTGGAAGTAATTTATTTTACAAAGCATGTCTCAAACACTGGCGGAACCAAAAGGACAAAACAAACTGTGGCTGGTTTAAAGTTTAGAGTCTGAATTCAATGTTCAAGTTTATTTTCCATTTGTTTTACTAGAAAGAGTCCCAAAATGATGTAATTTTTAAAAGATAGTAATGAAAAGTTGTTTTTACAAAAGATATATACAAATTCACAGCCACAACCGGGAAAAGGTGTATTAAAAGCTTTGAAACTAAATTTCTCCTTCGAAGACCTAGAGAAGAAACTAAACAAGTTCAAAATTTATTTTCACAATTTCAAGTCAATTTACTTTCACCATTTAAAATCAAAAATCAAAAAATATGTCAAAAATAGAATACTCAAGTTTTCTCTAACCGTAAGTCTTTTGGGAGACCTTATCGAGATCCAAATCTTCCATTTATTTGCAATTCTCTCAAACAACTTCTATTAGTTAGTCTATAATTCTTGCGTCTTTTACTATAAATATTTCATTCAAATAATTCTCCTATCTTTTTACTATTTGATGCAGATAGATTAGCGTTAGAATTTATGAAGACAGGCGATCACCCGAAGAATGCATCGAATTGACAGTTTCGGAGCTCCCGGTGTCTAATTTTGACCCACAGCACCTTATTTCGAAGGGAACGACGCCACGATTACAAATCACGAGCTTGGCTCGTGACATATGGCGTTTTTTGGGCATTCAGAGTCGTTTACTATTTTATTTCGAATTTTTATTACTTTAGGACATTTTTGGTATTTTCGTATTAGGGTTTTTTATTCGAACTCTTATTTAAACAGACTTTGTTTACAATGTAATGGAGTTGAATTTTTTATAAAGAAAATTAGGGTTTCCCCTATACTGGCTTCTCTGCGTTTACTCTGTATCATATTGGTATCAGACACAGGCAGTCCTGCGAGATGGTGCGAGGAAGAACCAGAGGTCGCGGCGGCGTTGCTGTCGAAGGAGATGCAAGTGATTTCGGATATCGCGAGAATTGTGACCTGCACCGTCAGGTTGAGTATCTTGCCCGTCAGATGACTGAACTTACTGCCAGGCAACCCGGTGTGGAGGTTGAAGGTCCCGATAACCCTTTTGGAGAAAGGTCAGAACGGAATGTTTATCTGAACCGCCGCTGGGAGCTTGGATTTAAGGTCAACATTTCTGACTTTGATGGTGGCCTTCGGGCGAAGGAGTTTGTCGATTGGTTATCCCGGGTCGAGGAGGTGCTGAACTTCAATGAAGTTCATGAGGAGAGACGGGTAGCTTTGGTTACCATCCACCTGCGCTGCAGGGCACAAGCTTGGTGGCAGCAGGTGAAAAAGATCCGTGCGCGTGAAGGCAAGGAGCAAGTACGTAGTTGAGAGAAGTTCAAGAAGAAGATCTGCAAGGAATTCTTGCCTTAAAATTTCGAGCGAGAATTGTTTGAGCATTTCCAGAATCTTCGTCAGGGGCCACGCTCTGTGAACGAGTATACGGAGGAGTTCTTTCAGTTGCTTGCTCATACAGATGTGAACGAGTCAACACATCAGCGGGTATCCCGCTATATTGGGGGGCTGCACCCTCAACTCCAGGATGTGTTGAGCATGTTCGACCCGTTGTCTGTTTCTAAAGCACATCGGCGTACCCTTCAAGCAGAAAAAAAGTTAGCTTGACGGACCCAGATTGGCATACCAACTGGTGCTCCTACAGGTACCTCAGCGCCCGCACAAGTTCCACGTCCAACCATTCCCATTGTTCCCATTGTTCCCATTGGTGCGACCAGCCGTTCTGCTGGTAAGTTACGTTGCTTTGGCTGTGGTGAGTTAGGGCATCGTCAGGTAGAATGTCTGAATGTTGCCGGTGCTAGGGGTCTTTTCTCTTACGAGGCGTTTGAACCGGCCCCCATTGTTCCTGATGGTCTCCCGAAGTTTGATACATATGATGATGATGTGACTGAGGTCGCAGAGGAGGTTGTGACTGGTGATGTTGGTGCAATTCTGATGGTACGACGCACTTTTCTTTCCCCTCGTGTCCTGCTCAGAGTGACTGGCTGCGGAATAATATGTTTCCCTCTACTTGTACGATTGGCGGTAAGGTGTGCACCTTCATTATTGATGCTGGTAGCTGTGAAAATATAATTTCCGAAACATCGGTTTCGAAGCTCGGGCTGAAATCAGAGTCGCATCCCAAACCATACAAGTTAGTCTGGCTGAGTAAAGGTATTGATATCACTGTTTCTCAACGTGTGCTTGTATCATTTTCTGTAGGGCAGACATACCGGGATGAGGTGTTTTGTGATGTAGTGCCTATGGACGTTTGTCACTTATTGTTTGGCCTCCCTTGACAGTATGATTTGTCTGTTGTGCGTGATGGTCGTGCGAATACTTATTCATTCTTTTTTCGGGGTAAGAAGATTGTTCTAGTACCGCCAAAGCCTCGGTCCCTCAGCATTGGCTCTGGACTTTCCACAACGACCTTGTTGTCTTGTGCTCCTTTTCAGGCGGCCATGGAAGAAGCTGGTGTGGTTTTCTTATTGTTTTGTGATCCAGTTGTGACTGATGTGTTTGCAGATGTATTTTCTGTTGCTAGCCCTGCAGTTCAGTCTCTTTTGCGGGAGTTTGCAGATGTGTTTCCTGTTGCTAGCCCTGTAGTTCAGTCTATTTTGTAGGAGTTTGCAGATGTGTTTCTTGTTGCTAGCCTTGCAGTTCAGTCTCTTTTGCAGGAGTTTGCAGATGTGTTTCTTGTTGCTAGCCCTGCAGTTCAGTCTCTTTTGCAGGAGTTTGCAGATGTGTTTCTTATTGCTAGCCCTGCAGTTCAGTCTCTTTTGCAGGAGTTTGCAGATGTGTTTCCTTTCCAGGTGATGTATGGTGTTGTGCCCCGGGGTCCTGTCAACTTGCTCGTCCTGCCCAGTAAATTCTTGTTCACACAACTGCCGAGGAGCTTGTCTCGCAGATTCGCCAAACCCACCAGAAGACATACGATCAGCTTGTCTTGAGCACCGCCAAGTATAAGTCTCAGGCGGATCAGCATCGCCGTCCTGTACAGTTCGAAGTTTGTGACTATGTGTGGGCAGTTCTAACCAAGGTTCGGTACCCTGCCGGTGAGTACAACAAACTGGTCGCCCGGAAGATTGGCCATGTGGAGATTGTGGAGAGGATCAACCCAACTGCTTATCGGTTGCGCTTGCCTAGCCATGTCCGTACGTCTAATGTCTTTAATGTTAAGCATCTGATTCCTTATACAAGTGACTCTTCTGACGAGGAGACTGGTTCTGATTCGAGGGGGAATCTTCTCTACCCCGAAGGGGATGATGCAAATAGATTAGCGTTAGAATTTATGAAGACAGACGATCACCCGAAGAATGCAGCGAATTGACAGTTTCGGAGCTCCCGGTGTCCAATTTTGACCCACAGCACCTTATTTCGAAGGGAGCAACGCCACGATTACAAACCACAAGCTACGCTCGTGACATATGGCGTTTTTTGGGCATTCAGAGTCGTTTACTATTTTATTTCGAATTTTTATTACTTTAGGGCATTTTTGGTATTTTTGTATTAGGGTTTTTTATTCGAACTCTTATTTAAACAGACTTTGTTTACAATGTAATGGAGTTGAATTTTTTATAAAAAAAATTAGGGTTTCTCTTATACAGGCTTCTCTGCGTTTACTCTGTATTACTATTCATCGCACTCTCCCTCCATCTTAGTCTATTTCACTTTCTTACTCTCTCAATATTTGCAATATTATATTATAATATTTATTAACTCTATTAGAAAAAGTAATATCTAGGTATTTATATTTCAGCAATCTAATATCTATAAATTTGTATTTTATATGATGTAATTTGTCTTTTGTAAATTTTAGTGGGTTCGTTTTTTTAATTGTTTTGTTTTTATTTTGGATAAGTTTTATATCAAAAAAGTTAGGTATTCATCCAAAATTTAAATTATAAAAAAAAGTGTATAGTTTAAGAAAAAGTTAGAATTTAACATCTATAAATTCTGGTTTTTTGTTTTTAGTCAACTATAAGTTTAATGATTAGTTTTGTGAAAATATATCTTCATATATAATAAAAAAATGAGATTTTTGTTGATATATACTACAAAATTAAAATATTTTTTATTTCTAACTTATCAAAATTTGATAAATATATGATTATATGGAGCTATATAATTAGTTAAAATCTATTTCTCAATTTGATAAATTTCAATTCATTAATTTAACCTTTCAATTTAACTAATACAAGTAGCCTAAAATTTGGTAACTCTTGTATTTTAATATTTTTAGTAACTTTTAATTTAGTATTACTAATTTTAATGTTTATTTGACTAATATTTGATGATATTATGTTAAAAATTAAACTTTTGTCTTCTTCTTCTCTACATAGTATGTTTCTCTCTCCTCCAATATCATGTATTATAAGTTTTCTTTTTTCTCCAAACTACATCTCCCTTCTCACTATATAAAATTAACTATTCTTCATTCTTATGATGTAAAAATAAATTCTATAAACATAAATTTTTAAATTTTATGATGTAAAAAACAAATTTTTAAACACACTTTAAAATTATAATCTTTTACCACTAAGTTTTAGTGAGAATATAATTTTATGTTTGAGTAAGTGGGAACCGCAATCCCTCTAAACCCTACATGGATCTGTTACTGGTTTCAAGCTAACATAGAAGAAGAATAAATTTATAATAAAAAAATTATCACTAATTATGCAAGTTTCGATTATATCATTCAAATTTTCCAACGCTAACAAAAACTAGTTAGTGTCATGTCTACGGAAATGATAATTAATGATGACAATCAAAATGATGAATCAAGATTTTGTTTGGTTAGATCATTTTGATGATGTTAATTTCACAAGGTGGACATTCAAGTTTAGTTGTTTAAACGTCACGTGACAACTTAAGAAGATATCCGTGAATTGGAAAAAAAATGGAATAAGACCTAATTTCTTTGAAATAATACTATGAACACCCTCTCTCACCATCCATTTGATCTCTACACCTAGTAAAATGTCAACGACCAATATTTAGAATATTTTTTGCGAAAAAGTACAAAACATACATGAAAGGTACAAAAACGTTTTGTTTTTCAAAATGTCGTACTTTGATTATAATTTTATATATGAAAAACATATTGTCTTCTAAGTTTATAAAATTCAAATCATAATAAATAAGCTCGTCTCTGTGAAAGTGATATTTTTATAATTCTTTTCGAATTCAGAGAAAATATTGCAAAATTTCTCTCCTCTCAAAAAATTACCAAATAAATTTTTCATAAATCTAATAAGAATATCTAAAAACATCTAAGGACTGAGAAAATATCTTATGTGAGCGATAAACTCAAAGGATATTTTAAAATTAGAATTAAAAGAAATAAACATAAAATAAATAAACATAAGTTTTTTGAAAATACTTTGAACTAAAAACAAAACAAACTTTAAAAAAAATAAAGTTAATTGTTACATTTGGGGATAATTAAGGAATTTTATAAAGGATTGCAATCTCCATAGAAATAATGAGAACTATGATTCAAAATATTTGAAAAATTGAGGATGCACAAGAAGTGCAGATAATCACCATCAATAATTCCAAATATAAAGAACGTTGTAGTATTGGTTTGGTGTTTATAAATAGAAAAACGGCCACCTTAGCCATTTTTCTATGTGTCAGAAACATGAAGAAAAAAAGCTTGTAACTGGTGATGTCTTGGGCAAAGCTGATATTCGTTATGTGCACGAACCTAATAAACTCAATATGTCGCAATCGGATTATTTTGTAGGAAAATGTTACACATGTGATAGAATGATAAAACCATGTACTAGCAATAATTTTTTCAATAAAAAAAAAAATACTCATGATTGTAAAATGATTACATAATTATCGCATAATAGAGTTGAACATATAATTTATTATACGATCAAAAGAATAGTAAAATCTAGACTTATAAATTATAAAGTATGTATGTCTGATACACAATTATTATAAAGTTTAATTAAAGTATTACAAAAATGCATAAAATCGTTAGAATTAATACACATTGAGTTGTGCTAGTTAAACGATATTTGAACTCGCAAAGGTGCAATATATATTATAACTTTCGGAAATGACTACTTTAGGTATACAAATGTCTCATTTTTTAATCATAAAGATGAGACATTTAATACGTTTAATATCCTTAGTACAAAAATTAAAAACCAACTAGATACGATATTGAATAATTATGTAGGGATAAATGTAAAAAATAATTCTAAAATGAGCTTTAAATTTATTGCAAAGAGCACGAGCTAATCCATCAATGTTCAACGCTTCTTATGCGAAAAGAAAAAAAAGATTTATTGAGCATAAAAATGAAACCTTTATTAAGATGTGAAATTTTGTGCTAGTTAACTATAAATTTCATATATACTTGTAGGGTTAAACAATTTTAACGTTATGTCATATTAATAATACATCTAAGAAAACTGAAATGTATTTATGTAACTTATAAAAATAAAATAAACCAAATATTGACTACTTCAAAGTTTGAGGGTAACTTGCATTTATAAGACAACATATCAAAGAAAGTTTGATTTCGGTCCAAAACTTATACGATGTATTTTTTATGGATACATACTAATTTACAAGCTTATAAGTTATTAGATTTGGAATCTAACGTTAAATTTAAATATAGAGAAAATTAATTCTTTAAGTTCAAGTTATATATTGATAACAAGAATCGACCCACTACCAAAAACGAGGAAATTTGTGAAGAAATTCCATAGAAATTTATGGGAATACTTTATTTAACATACAACCTTAATATTGCAAATAATAAATATCTTCTAAATGTTCTACAATTTAGCAAGAAGTCATAAACGATGAGATGAATTCAAAATGTCTAAGTAAACTTTGAAATCGTCCATTTACTTTTTGGTTTCAGAAAAATTGGTTATAAATAGATATTTTAAACAAAATTTCACACAGATGACCATTCAAGCATTTTAGTTGTCAAATAATTTTTATAAAATAAATGAACAAGTTACTTGTATATGTCATGATTGCGAGAATAATGAGTATAAGAATACTTAACCAGCTTCAATCGCTTTGAAATTGAGTTGAGCTTTATTTTAATTTGTGATGAGCAATCTATAATTTTGACGTAAGGTTTCGAGCACTTGTATAGAAGACTCTCAAACCCTATTTTGATCGTTAGACTTTTTGAATTAAATGTAAGATTGTTTATTCTCTAAGTCTCTTATACTTTAGCCTAGAGTTATGATATATGTATATACCGTTTTGTTTAACGACTATGTTTCGACATCAACCGCCATCACCTATTATATTTCAAATATATTTACGGCAAAAAAATTATAATTTAATTATGATTTAATAATTATTAATCAAATTTTAATTTTCATCACAATGGAAGTTGGATTTGGTATATTTCATTATAAATAAAAATTATATAAAATCAAAATAAGGACAAACTCATATATTTTTTGTAGTTAAAGAAATAATAAACCTTATCCATTGTTATCTCTCAAATTATATTGAGAAAGACTTAATCCTATTTTTCGAATAGGAAACCATGTATATGTAAAAATGATGGTAAGCATAATCCAATATATAATTTATGTTTTAATGTTTACGTAATACCTTAAAAATAATATTATATATACACAAACAAATCCATAATATATTTTATTACTCGATACGCTTAACTTAATTGAATTAGTGTGCTTTGATACCAACTATTTATAATAATTAAAACATATCTTAATAAATATTAAAAAAACTACAAATTATATAAAAAAAACTACAACAACAATTTTTTGAAAATATTAATTAAATAAAATGATCGAAATCAGTTAAGAGAAAAGTTTATATCATTAGAATGAGGCTGGAATCGAAGAAACAAACGAATGGCACATACATGAGTTTATTCAAATCGAAAGGTTAAAACAAATCATGTCTCCATGATGGTTCGTAATTATAACTTTTTTTTTGTTTTAAGTCGTTATGGCGATTGGAAAGAAGAATATTTTCTGAATCATTTTAGAGACCAATAGAAAGACTTATAGACTATTCGATTTGAAATCTAATATTTTGTTTGAATCTAGAAAAGCGGAGTTCTTTGGATCTGACTTATTTAATGATAATATGACTCAAATTGCAATAGACACTGAGGAGAGAAAGTGTGTGAACCTCAAATGATCCAAAGGGAGAAGATACATAAAATTATAGGATCTGATGATATAGATACTCAAAGTATTTTTTTCTAGTTGATAGAAATAAGTTGTGAAGAAATCACACAAGAAATTATGTTGGTACTATATTTGAAACATGGCCCTAAATACTATAAGAAAATGATGTAATCTCTAAAGTTTGAATTTTGACAAGAGACCATAAATGATAAAATAGAATCATTATTTCAGATAACACTTGAAAATTAGTAGATTGACTTTCGGTATTTATACTAATTAATTTTAAATGTATATTTATGAGAAAATGACACATGGGTGGTATCATTCAAGCGTTCAATATAAAGTTGGTAAACAAGGATTTTCGGTAAAGAGATGTAATATATTATTTTGATATATATGGTCTGGTTGCGAGAATCACGAGCATAAAAATGTTCTTTTACGCCAGTATACAAACTGAATATTCATCTAATGGATGTAAAAAGATCATTCATAAGTGCTTGTTAAACCATTATATGGTCTGAAACAAGCACCTAATAAATGACATAGAAAGTTTGGTCCAATGGTTGTACTCGGTAGGTTTAGACATAATATGAAAAATATACAATACATTTCGAAGTGATAAGATGATCATTGTGTGTTTTAATGTTGGAATAATCATTTATATTGAGTAGCAACATAAAATGGATTATCGAAACAAAAAAAAACCTTCTACATTTAAAATAAATGATCTTAAGTAGTTCGATACTATTTGGGGAACCAACGTATTCAAATATAATGGGGTTTTATCCATAAACATAATTTCATTACAATGAAATGTGTCTTGATAAATTCAAACATTTGAAATTCAAAGAAGCACATACGTTATTTGATCATAGTTTAAAACTTGGAAAAAAAATATAGACAAATATTAGCTCAGTTGGAACACACTCATGATTTATGATATCTGATGTATACAACTTTTTCCACCAGGATGGATATGTTATTTACGATGAGTAAATAAATTTAATAGTAATCCAAATACATAAAATTGGAATTCAATTAGAATTTTTTTTGAGTACTTGAAGAAGATGAAAAATACGTGCCTTCAATATTTTTAATTTGATAAGATATTTTAGGGTTACATAAATGCAAGTTGAATCATTAGTTATTCGGATAACAACTCAATTATGGAGTGGGTGTTCATGTTTACAGGAGGTAACATTTCTTAGGGATATATTAAAATAGACATGTATATCATTATTAGTTATGATTTCTAAGTTCATAATGTTAATTGCAACAAAAAATGAAGCTCGATGGTAGAGAGACCTATTGTTTGGATATGATATTCACTTTAAAGGAAATATGACAATTCAAATATATTGTGATAGTCAAACAACTGTGTATAGATATTTTAATAACATATATACTTGGAAGTTTAGATATATAAGTCTACTACACGAGTACGTTAGACAACTGATTTCGAGTGGAATCATATTAGTCTTGTACGTGTGTTTACTGATAATATTTTTTTTAGCAAATTATTGGCTCTATAATTGGTAAACTTGACATCTAGAATGATGAGACTGAAAATCTTAAATTGATATTTTTCAAATAATGGCGACCCAATTTGACTATAGATAACAAAGATATCAAATTTTTAATAGGTAGTAATAAATTATTTGCGAAAGGTTTCAGCATATATATTGAGATACATTTGTGATATATGATATATGTCGGTCGTTATCCTGGAAGGATAAACTCAAAGAATTTTTAATATAATTTAATATATGTGTGACATTTGTTTCAAAAGATGATGAAAATACTGCAAGAGTTGTACCTATAAAAGTTTAAGGGCGATGTCACATCTATAAGAGATGAGCTCCTCTTAAATTATGTTTCTTGAATTTGATAAGACATACGACCAAAATAGTACTAATTAAAATTTGGGGAAAAATACTAAAACGGTTGTGTGTGTGAGATCGATGGTTTGGCTATTTGATATGGTGGCTCAAAGTTACAATTAACAATTTTTTACATTTTAAATTTGTTGTCTTTAACCAATAATAAAAATAAAATCTAAATATATTTTATTATATGCGCATAATATTTCTCAATGAGGAGATAAGATATATCATTTAATTAAATGTGGGTTTGTCAAACATATTGGTCAAAATATTAATCGAAATCGATCGAGAGATAACTTCGAATCGTCAAAATAAAACTATGATCGGATGAGTGAAATAAGGACACATCCAAGGATTTATCCAAGATAAAAAGGTTAATAAGGAATCAAGACACTATGAGATGGAGTATGGCTCGTTACAGCGACCTATAATTAAGAAGAATTAGTTTTGAGTTGTCGCGACGAAGACTGGGAATGATAAATTCTCTAAACCTTTCATATTGTTATTTGTTGCACCGATGAGCTATTTTTTCGTGGCAGTTTTGGAACTTGCCGCGGAAAAACTTGTTATGGTTAGGCAATTGGCAGTAATTGTTGCCTCACCCTAATGAGCCTTGTTATTGGTCGCAACGGTGATAAATATGTGCATGTTCGATAATATGTATTTTTTACAACAACTATTTCTTTCCAATTAGACATATGTCTGATAAGATTTGGATTTTGTACGAGTTTATAGTATATTATAAATAAACTACTGGACAAAGCGATGAAAAATAATAAACTATAAATCTTTCAAAATATCTTCTTTTTAAATAAAAAATATTTATCGTTAAGGTTTTGATTTATATTTGCTTATTTAAAACTCCAAAAAACTTGCTGTATATCATAAAAACTTCTTCAAAAATATAAACAATAAAAAAAAGGAAAATAATTTCCACAAAAAATATATCTAATTCGAACGACGGAGGGTTTTAATGAGGTGTGAACAATTAAGGATGAACCAAATTGGAGACGTCGACCTCTTTCCTATGTCCTGCGCTCACTTTGGTTTTCTCCGTTCCTTTGACCACACCATTGTCACTCTCAATATTGAATTCTCCTGTCAAAGACGTAACAAACCATTCATGTTCTTTAATATGTGGCAATCTCATCCTCAATTCAAAAACATTGTTTCCAAAAGCTGGAACCTTCATATCTCTTTCTCTGGTATGAGACATGTCACTGATAAACTCAATTGTCTTCAGCATGAGCTTCTTTGTATCAATTGTAAAGATTTTAGCGACATTAGCTCTAGGGTTTCTAATGCTCAAAACATTCTCTTTCAAGCTCAATCTAATCTCGCCCAAGACCACATCAATCCTATCTTTGTCACAAAAGAAGTTGAGGCTTCCATGATTTTCATCTTTCTTAGTCGTGCTGAAGAATCCTTCCTCAAGCAAAAATCTAGAGAAACTGTATCAAGCTTGGTAATAAAAATACCAAAATTTTCCACGACAGTATAAAACCCTGTTTTTCAGTAACAAAATTACTTCTATCAATAATAACGATGGTATCATTGTTTCAACTCCTGCTACTGTTTCTAACGTCATTATGAGTTACTTCGAGGACTCCTTTTGTAGTAGGCATCATGCTGGTTATCCGGGGTTAGAGAAAGTTTTTTCTCTTCTTTCCTTTAAAGTTAATGGTACTGAAAAGGCTTCAATGATTCGTGAGATCACTAGCGAGGAAATTAGGTATGCTCTTTTTAATATTGATATTAATAAATTTTCAGGTCTTTATGGTTTTAATTCCAGTTTCTTCAACTCCACCTAGAACATTGTTGGGCAGGATATCTGTAATAGAGTCCTTGAGTTTTTCCAAATGGGAATTCTAGACACATCTTAGAACTTCACTTCAATTGCTTGTATTCCTAAAAAGGATTCCCCTTATGTGGCTGCAGATTTTTGACCTATTGCTCTTTGTAATTTTGTTTACAAGATCATCTCTAAAAGATTAGCTAATAAAATAAGGATTATTTCCCCTACCCGATTGATAAGTCCCAATTGACTTTCATCTCGGGTAGGAACATCTTTAATAACATCCTTCTCTCATAAGAACTTCTAATAGGCTATCATACTAATTGTAAAGGTAAAATAGTAGCCCTTAAAACTGATCTAATGAAAGATTTTAACAATGTTCGATGTCATCTCATCCTTGACATTCTTGTGGTGATGAACTTCCCGGAAAATATGATTACTTGGATCATCAATTGCATCTCATCTCTCTCTTACTTTATCAATATTAATTGAGATTTTTACGGTAAATTCAAAGGTAGAAAGGGTCTTAGACAAGGTGACATGTTTTCCCTTTACCTTTTTATCCCTGTCATGCAAGTCCTCCTCAGTACCCTAGAGGAAAAGAGTAAAGACGGAAACTTCTGGTTTCAATAGAAGTTCCACAAACTCAAAATTGCAAATCTCTTCTTTGCAGATGATCTTGTGATTTTTTGTCATGGTGATGTCAACTCCCTTCTTCTCATCAAAGAGGATTTGGATGATTTCTACCATCTTTCGGGTCTAAAATTCAACCTCTCTAAGTCATATCTTTCTATCGGGTATCAATAATCCTCTTCACACTAAGCTCATGTCTATTATGGGTTATTTGGAAGATTCTCTCCCATTTAAATATATGGGAGTACCTCTTCTTATAAGTCTCTTTTCCACTCTGACTGTCGTCATCTTCTTCATAAGATTACCACCCGGATCAATTTTTTGGACCTCCAAGCATCTGTCCTATGCGGGTAGACTCCAACTTATCAAATTTATCTTATTTGTTAGTCAAGTTTACTGGTCCTCCATCTTTATCATCCCCTCTAGGATCATTAAAGAGTTGACCCAAAAAAAATTCGTTTTCTTTGGTCGGGATCTGTTATGAAAACCCATGGGGCCAAAGTGGTTTGGTCCAATATCACTTCTCCCACAAAGGAGAACGAATTTGGGATTCTGGATCGAAAAAACTGGAATCAGACGATTGTCCTTAAACACCTCTGGTCTATTATCAGTAGTAACAATCATTTTATCTGGTGTGATTGGTAAAAACTAAAAAAAATAAAAAATAATACTTTGTGGGATCTTTCGATTGGTTCCTCCCTTTGTTGGATTTGGAGGAAAATTCTTCGTCTTCGCCCGTTGGCTGGTAATTTGTACATGATGCCTGTTGGCAATGGTTTGAGTACTTCATTTTGGTACGACCCATGGCTTCTTTCTACCTCTCTAGCTTCGCACTATGGCACCAATATCATCAAGGATTCTCGGCTAAGGAAAAACCTCAAGGTATTGGCCTTTGCTACCCTTAGTTTTAAATACGTTTTTTGAATAATATATCTTTTATCTCTTGAGTCTTTGCTATCCTTAGTTTAAGGTTTTATCATGTTACCCTTAAATTAGGGTTTCATCTATCGTTGCTTCTTCTTCTATTTCCGTTGCGTCATCATATTTTCTCGTGGTATGCCCTAGGTACATATATGAACACATTTTATTTTATTTTATGTTTTCTCAAAAAAAAAATTGAAAACGTCTTTGGTAACAGTTCAGTTAAAACAAACTAAAATAAATAAGCCATGAAAATGACTGCATAAATATTTCAGTATTTAAAATATAATAGTTTGGATACGAAGATAAATCTTTGACAAACAACAAATTTAAAATACAAGTTTCGACCCATATAAGAAAAAATTGTATAGTCGAAAATCATAGATATTTATTATTCATATAAAAACTAAAAAACTACCGACAACGGTGTAAGTAATTTCGCTCGTCAATATTGCATGTAAGTACTAAAAGTTTATAAAACTTTACAAAACCTATTAAAACTAAAATATATAGGTTTAATGAGAATGATCAGACTAAGATTATATTTTTGAATTATAAACTCTATAAATAATAACTCGAAAACTATTAATAAAATATGCGTTCATTAATTTTTATTACTTTTTTTTCACAATGTTAGTGATTTATACTTATTTATTCTCAAATGTTTCATATTATTAACTTTAACCTCAAATCCATTTAATCACTCGGAATTTACGCACCACATACAACTTTATGAACTTGTGAAGGTGCATTGTAGATTAAAATTGCATGAGTGAGCTGCCCAGACCAGCAGTGTTATATCTTGCACATGAAAATTATACATATAGAGAGAGGTTTAAGAGTTGTACAAACTCGAACATACCTCTAATCAATAAAAAAAAAATAGCATGCTAAACTAATTCATTTATTACATTTGATTTGTGATATTATTTTATACTAAAAATATATTTCTAGTTTTAATACAAGCACCTCAACTAAACCTGCTTTTTAAATGTTGTGATAAAAGTTCGAGCGAACTTACCCAGTTTACACAGATAATAAATATTGATCCAAAATTAATCACACAAATAATAAATATTGTTTCAGAGGGCAGTTTACACAAATAATAAATATTGATCCAAAATTAATAACACAAATAATAAATATTGTTTCTAGTTGAGTTGCTGGAGTAGGGTATGTTTGTGAATCCAAAGGTCATGCGTTCGAATTTTTTTACAAATGTTTTTTTAGCTGAACCTGTCATTTTGTATGGTTTCTTTTCTGGCGTTGGTTTGGAGACTATTGCGTCAGACTAATGTTTACCATGCACGCATTCGTTGATTAGCGGTTGTGATTTTCTCCAAAATAAAACATAATACATATATATTATCAGTTTACACAGTATATTTTCGGTTTAAACCGTTGTGTAATCTGATCTGATTTCAAGAAGATCAAAGTCTTCGATGCGACTATTAGGCGATAATATTGCAATAAGTCTTTGATAGTCAAAAGAGAAGCCTACTTATTTTCTACTACGAAGGATGACTTTTTTCAATATGAAAGCGAAATCGTGATGGGAGAAAGTTTCGTTAGCATCTCCTTTTTCTGACTAACAAAAAACCCTTTTAACATTATTGACCCGACTACTCATAAACGGAAGAGAGAACTTAAGTTAATTACTTAAATAATAATAAAAGTTGACGGATGAGCTATAAACGATTTTGGTTTAATTGTGAATTTATTAAATAATTTTGTACGTTCAATAAAAGATAAAATCGTGGAAAAAGTATTAAAATTTTAAATGATATATCTATTATAGTCTTTGAACATGTATTTATTAGGGTTTTTATGCTTTATAGAATTTCTATTTAGGTTGTATTTTAACTTTTATGCTATAAGATTTTAGCTTTTATAGAATTATGATTCATCCATAAGTGATAGATTTAATATTTTATTAAATTTAAATTAAAATAACTTTTATGTTAATTTTAAATTATTAATTTAGTAGTAAAATAAACTTTTAAAATATTATATATTAAAAATAATTAAAGGGTGATTTCCATTTCAATACCAAAATAAGTTCATAATCCATCTTTAGTCCTCTCTTATATGTTTATTTCTTTTTATAGCATAGTAAAACCTTTTAAAATCATTTTAATACCAAATATTTTTAAAATACCTAATTTACCTTTCTTTACTTATTTAACTAACTAAAAGTATTTTGGAATTTTGTAGCAGTATTAAAAGAATTAAAACTCCTAATTAAAAGTTTTAAATTTTTAGCAGTATTAACCTAATTTTTTTAGTAATTTTAATTTTTTTTTCCCGAAACATATCATATAGACCACTTGTTTGATTTGTCTCGTAAATATAAACACAATGGTGATTTCAGTTTTATTTTTGGAATTATAAATTAAAAGATATGAACTAAAAAAAAGAAAAAAAAACTTATTTTTATTAGAAGTTAAGGGTATTATGGGTATGGCTATATATACCCAAAACGAGTTTAAGTATACCCAAAAACAACAGTTGACTTTGGATTGACTTTTTTTTGACATTTTTACCCTCCATCAGAAAATTAATATCAAAACTGCCATTAAGTAAAAAAAACTACTAAGTGTATCCTGAGTATACCCAATTCACCAAAAGTCCTATTTCGCTATGTATACCCAAACAAACACTCTTCTTTGCTGAATTTACTATCCAAATAGTATAGTTTCTTAAAAATTTTGAAATCTAATTCAAACTTCTTAAGAAAATCAAGAACATTCAAACTAAAACACAAAATCGATCATGTCGGAAGCAGAATTAGGGATCAGCATGGAGGAGTTGATGTCGCTGGAGAGAAGGAATGATGAATTTTCGCCGGAAAACGAGATTGAGTCGCCGGAGAAGGAGCCATGGTCGCCGGAACCGCCACCACCGTCGCCGGCGAAGGTATTGAATAACCCGGCTGGCCATGCACCATCGGTTCCATGTGCTGGAACCGATGGTGCATGGCCACGCAGCCGGTCGGTTCCACAGCCCCAGCACCACCGGTGCTGAGGCCAAGAACCGGTGGACCTGGGGCCTCAGTCCGCTCGGTTCTGAGGCCCCAGCACCACCGGTTCATGGCCTCAGCACCGGTGGTGCTGATGGCCTTGTCCGGCCGGTTCTGAGGCCTAGAACCAACGATTTTAGGCCTCAGAACCTTGGATTTGCGCATTTTTTTCGAAAAAAAGCCTGATTTTTTTATGTTGTTAACTATACTTGAATGTTTATTGTGCTTTTTTGTTGTGTAACAGGGGACGGATGTCGCAAGTGGGACTGATGCACCTTCCGCTACCGATTATAGTCATTTGTTCTTCACTACCGAGTTCCACACACACGACGCGTTGGTGAAATGGGTTACGAAGATCGGAAAACTTTATGGTATGGTTATCAACATAAGTCGGCGCGACAAAGTAAACAGCAGAAAAAACCCGAGAGTTTATTTCCAGTGTGAGAGGGGGGGGGGAAATATATTCCAAGGGTTGCAGAAAAAGACCGCAAACGGAAGTCTACAGGAACGAAAAAGATTGGCTGCCCATTTGAGCTTCTCGGGTCAATGGTTGCCCCAGATCAATGGAAGTTAGAAGTAAAATGTGGTACTCATAACCATGACACTTCTATACATCTAGATGGTCATTCTTTTGCTGGCCGTTTGAATGATGAAGAGATGGAGTATGTTGAACGAGCGACCTTCATTGGTACTAACCCTAGAGATATACTAAATGGTGTGAAGAAATTGAACGAAGATAATGTTTCTACCATGCGGACGATCTATAATGCACGACAGAAAAATCGGGTTCTAAAGAAGGCGGGTAGGTCACAACTTCAGTTCTTGTGGGGTGAGCTTAAGTCACACAATTATTATGAATGGACGATGGACAAATCATTACAGATTTGTTTTTTGCCCATCCTGTCAGTGTTGACCTTTTGCGCACATTTCCGATAGTTTTGATTATGGATAGTACATATAAAGTGATACGATATGGTATGCCATTTTTCGAGATAGTGGGTGTGACGTGTACTGGATTGACTTTCTGCGCGGCATTTGCCTTCATGTCGGGTGAGAAGTTAAGCAACTTCAAATGGGTATTAGAGTGTTTGAAATCGTTGATTTCCGTTCATGGAATTGAAGAACCGCGGGTCATCCTAACCGACAGAGATTTAGCATTGATGAATGCTATAGAAGTGGTATTCCCAGAGACAACGCATATGTTATGTCGCTGGCACATTAACCAAAATGTTCTACGGCAAACAAGAAAGCACTTCCGCGAGAAAAGTGATCATAAACAATTTGTTAGTGCTTGGCAGAAGATTGCGTATAGTAAATCAGAGATTGAATTCGATCACGCCAGACGGGAGATGCTATTGAAGTACAAAGCTTACCCTGAAGCAATTGAATACACTGAAAAATCGTGGCTCGATAAGTACATGGACAAATTTGTTGTTTGGAAGACGAACAAAAACATGCATTTGGGACATTGCACAACAAACCGCGTCGAGAGTGCTCATTCTAACCTAAAGCGTTACATACGTACGAGCAAATTAAACTTCGAGTTATTTTGGGGCAGGGTTCATTCTCTTGTTGAAATCCAACATGCTGCCATCAGGTCGTCGTTCGAGAAAAGTCGTTACATAGCACTGCATAAGTTCGCGGATAAACTGTTTGATGAGATTCGAGGCCAGGTTTCCCACGTGGCTTTAGAACTATTTTTCGAGGAAGTAGAGAAGGCCGAAGATACCAAGATGGTCGCTATTGAAGATGGGCCGGATGTTAAAGACACTGGCGAGTGTATATGCGCTATAAAATCTACCCATGGTATACCTTGCTATCACCAGGTCCGCAAGTGGCGTGAAGGTGGAATGTCTGCCTCTCTCGATGTTTTTCACATCCACTGGACAAGGTTAGAAATAATGCCTCGTACATTCCGTACGACCATGGAAATTCTCAAAGATGATCTGCTAAAGCTAGTTAACGATGTTATGGATACGAAAGATGAAAGCCGTATCAAACATATTTACAAGAAATGGTTTGAAGTTGTTTACCCTGAAACATCGTCATTGCTAGAGCCATTGGAGAAGCAGAAACATCGAGGCCGCCCACAGGTGAAAAGAAAGTTAGTGGTGGATACATCATCCACTAAACGGGACATGAGCGGATGGGAGTACCCGCTGAAAGAGGATGAAGCTAGTCATGACGCAGTCATGCAGTCTTTAAAACCAACAAAAGTTAAAAAGAGTAAAGCAGTTGGTAGTGAATCAACGATTCGGGCAGATGTGCCTAGAGTACCTCGTACTCGTACTCGTACCTCTTCCATTGCCTCGCTAGGTAGCAACATTGTACAACCGTCCATTGATCGAGTCACAGAACTAGTACATGACCCGAAAGGTTTTTTGCGTTGGTTTCCGATTCACTTCAACCCTTTTATATCGGGTATTAATGATGTTAAGCCAGATGGACATTGTGGATACAGAGCAGTTTCATTCGGGTTGTATGGTCATGAAGAAGGATGGCGAGGTGTTCGGAAGGCAATATACGATAAGCTAATGGAAAACTACGACACATACAGCAAGATTTATAACGGTAAAGAGGATTACCTGAAGATTGCATAAAGTATAAACTACTACGAGACACCAGCATCACCCAAATATTGGATGACAATGCCTGAGATGGGTATTGCGATTGCAACCAAGTTCGAATGCATTGTTCATTTTGTGTCACTCGTAGGGAATCACAACTGTAATCATACTTTTTTACCTCTGCGCGGTAAGCCTCCCATTATGGCCCAAAGACGTGAGATTGGGTTTGGATTCGTCGATACTAACCACTTTGTCAATGTAAGTCATTCGATATATGGTTATGTTTTTTCTCACCACTATATAACTCAATTGTTGATTCTAATTTAAGTACCTATGAAACAGTTATCAATCAAGCCCCTTTGCCCTTGCGCACGCATACATCCTACGTGGCAGAAGTTGAAGAGCGAAGAGGCTACGCATTGGGAGCTACCATTAGTTGGTCGCTGCAAGAAATATACAGAACTCGAAGGTAGAAAGCCAGTTAGTTCATTCCCAGAAGTAACTAATCTTGACGATTTTGTTTAGTAGGTTTATGTGTTTCGGTCGGGTTTATTGTTTCAAACTCTTCTGTGTCTCTTGGTCGCTTTACGTCATTTGTGAGGATTTATGTTGTTTAGAACTTTGTTTTACTACATCGTTTTGGTTCTTTTGGTATTTTCTCTATTATTGCATTTATTCATTCTGTGTACCGACTAATAACGATAAGCCAATAATCATTTCATAACTAAAATAAAACATCACAAACAAGCAAGAACAACATATTCTAAACAAGCAAGAACAACATATTCTAACTTGATATATAACAGACAGTTAGTCGAAATCATAGCCTCCATTGTCGCTGAGAATACGCACTGTTTCCTCCTTCATGGCAATTTGAGAATGAACGTATTGTGCCATTTCGAACGACATATAGTCTGTGATCATTAGACCAAAGGAGTCGAACGCTTCATTCCTGACTTCTGGGGGCTCGTTAAACACCAAGAACATCGGTCCACTAGTTATAGCCTTGTACCTAGTGGCTACCTCTTGACGAGTACGGGATCGAGGCATTTGTCTTGATGTAGACATTTCGCCGTACATGAAATACATCATACACAAAACTTCATCAAAGAACTCATCGGTATTATCGTCCGGCCGTTTGAACTTCACAGCTTTCGCAGCCTTGAGCAGATGAGCATCATCAAACACACTCCAACCCATTAAGATGGACTTCAACTATGTTAAAAGGAGAGTTTTGTGTGTTTGGTGTTGTAAGGTATGCTTTCTTATATAGAAGAATGAGAGTTTACATTGGCGGGAATTCTAGAGCGCGAAAAAAGAAAACGCGGGAAAAAAAACCGGGAAAAAAAATCCAAGACAAAATTGCGCACCATAGGTATTGTCCTCTGTGTACCTATGGTGCACATTCTGGTGTACCGATGGTGCAAACTGCGTGCACCATCGGTACACAGTGTGGTGTACCATCGGTACACTAGACTGTGTACCGATGGTCCCATGCACCGGTCGGTACGTAACGTGCCGACCGGTGCATGGTACCATCGGTACACAGTCTAGTGTACCGCCAGTACACCACAATGTGTACCGATGGTACCATGTACCATCGGTACTCCCTCCTGTGTACCCATGGTGCACGGGCTACAGTACTCTGTCTCAGCCACTTTATCTTGAAGCCAACGCCTCTGGTGGACTGTATCTCTGTGCGGACCTCATCCACTGTCAGACCTAACATACTAGCGTAGTAGCTGTATGCCTCGTCACGTGGAGCCGTGACTACATCAAGTGTCCGACCAACTACAGGGAGACCTGTAATGCAGCTGACATCATCGAGCGTAATCGTCATCTCTCCAAATGAGAAATGGAAAGTGTTGGTCTCCTGATGCCAACGCTCAACAAAAACCTCGTCTAAGATGGAATATGTGAAGTACTGAGGCAGGTGGGCTATAAGAGGACCAAAAGGAGTCCGCGCCAAAAATCGCTGCACATCTGGCTGAGCAGTCAAGTCCCACATACGTAGCACATTATAATGTGCCTGTACGCCCAGTGTAGTGCGACCCTATAAATTAAAAACAAAGTCAGAACATAATAATAGCAAAACCTTAGATTAGACGTTTAATAATTAGGTACTTACCTGTCCGATGAAGACGTGGTACGCCTCATGCTCCTTGTAGTCAGGAAATAGAGGGATCTTGTTGCATTTCAGAAATGCAAACGTCTTTCGCTGCTCCTCGGCGTGGATGGCATCTATGTGCTCCTCGTCAATCGTGTCCTGCTCAGGGTCCCCAGTGGCATCCACCCTGTCGCTAACAGGCGGTGGATGCGTAATAGTATGCGCAGGGGACGCACCTCTGCGAGAAGGTGAGGGAGGTGGTGGATCACTAGCAGTGGGAGGTGGTGATCTATGTGTATGCGATGACGACGTCTCTCGTCGTGAGGACCCTCCACATCTGATATCAATCGCCTCAGAAACTATGGCCTTTTCCTTCCTCTGGCCATGCTTGATTCGGCGCAAAGACCGATTAGTCCGTATCCGTTCCTCCTCCTCCCGAAGACGAATAGTCTGAGAGTCATCAGGAGTATCTCGTCTGCGCTTGGCATCGCGGACCCGCTCATCCTCAACCGCGCGAGCAGTCTTAATACTCTTGCCTGGCGGTGGTGGACGTGACCCAGGGGGGTACGCCCTGGATCGTGGAAGACGTCGCTCCTCCACTGCGTCTGACCTACAAAAATACAAAACAAAGAAAGAAATTAATAACACTAACATATAAAATTTAAATCAACAACACTCCTATACGTATGGTGAAATTTGAAGTTTTTTTAAAAAATACCAAACCAGAACTTTAGAATCCCAAAAATTAGAGTTTTTTTAAAAAAAAATTCGGGTACCATAGGTACCAAAGAGGACGAACCGAGCGGCACGGGTGCCGTGTGCCACTCGGTTGCGGCACTGTGTACCGAGCGACACAGGTTATTGTGCCACTCGGCACACAGATGGTGTGCCGCTCGGTACACAGCTGGTGTACCGAGCGGCACACCATCACGCACCGATGGTGCTGCCCAAGGCGCACCACCGGTGCGGCGCCGGCCATTTTCCAGCCGGCGAGTTGGCTGGAAAATGGCCCAAAAACTCATCCTAATCCTACCCTAAACCCTAATTCTCTACCTAATTCTATCCTAAACACAAAATCCAACCCTAAAAACTAAAATTCATACCTAAATCTAACAAAATTAAGTAACAAAATGAATTTGAGGACTTACGTAGGAGGCGGCGGAGGGTTTTTGTTCTTGACCATAATGAAGGAGGAGGAGGAAGAGTGGTGGTGGTGGTGGTGGTTCGCCGGAAAAAAAAGAGATAAGTGAGGTGAAATTCTAGAGAGAAGTGAGAGGTATGAGTGAAGTGAGAGAAAGTGGAGTGGATGAAGTTAGTAAAAACAAATGGCTTATATACCCACAAAAGGGCATTTTTGGAAAAAAATTGGGTATACTTAGATCACTTTTGGGTATACTCAAAATTGGGTATACTTAAACTCGTTTTGGGTATATATAGCCTGACCCGGGTATTATAGTATTTTGCTAGATGCTTGGTACCAAATTTGGATAATCATTTGATTTGGTATCAAATGTTGATTTTGAACTAATATTGGGACTTATACCTCCCATAATTATAATTGGTACGCGAATTGATTTAAAATCTCATGTATGTCTTAGTATTTATGTAAATAAATCGTATATATCATATAAAAAAATTCATTTTATCAAACTTATCACTCAACTTTAAAAAAGGATTTATTTTTTAAAATTTATTTTATTCATGTGAGTAGACAAACTCATCAAGTTAATCCTCATCAAACTTTCACTATAATTTTTTTTCCTAAACCTAACCAGCTAGTTGTTTTAAAATTGTTCACGTTAACTTTTTCAAAAATATGAAGATTTTGGCAAAAACTGAAACTGCAACTTAGAAAGTGATGGACAAGGGTATGTAAGCCTTCAAGATCTGATATCGCCTTAAGTACAACTCAAGAAGGTGCGTCGAGTTCATACTATCTAGCGGGCTTAGTTTTCGAAGACTTATTGAGAGCATGAGTCTTATATCTCCGACATTGGTCAGAGATTAGGAAGTTATATGTAGAAACGGAAGCCACTGAAAGAGACGAAAGTCACTAAAAGAGACGACGAGGTATCAGAATCACTACAAAAATATTGTATAAATAAAAGCAATGTGTTTCATCTAGAGGTTGTTGAGCTCGACTTCCTCGAATGAACGTCACTCTACTAACTTTGAAGATGAGTCATCCTCTCCCAAAAGACGACATCATTTATGAATAAAAAACTCATAGAAATGCATCATTTTTTTATAAGGTTCAACATCATCGTCGACGTTATTCCCAAAACGGGAAGAATAGCTCAGTATAGCCTTGATATCTCCTCAACCATTTCAGCATCTTATGTAGTAATCGCGGATCCAGTTGTCAAATACCCAGTCAAACCACCTCATTAATCTGGCTAAAATTTAGGGTCTATGTATCGCATAATAAATATTGAACCTCTTCGGTTTATATTTTTTTTTCTTTATGGCTCAAATCATTAACTAGTAGAGACCAGAGTTATACTAAGGTTTCAATCACCGTGCAAGATGGAATGATGGTGCTGAGAGACCATCATATAATCTAAGATATAACTTGGATAAGTCATTTATCACTCCAAAAATCTTGGCTGAAAACTTGTCACCTAATTTTAACCAATATAAGTTAGACTAGTATTATAGTTCATGGGTCCACAAGATCACATAAAGTAGTGTAAAAATGAACCGTTATGTTTTGGAGTTGATAACATTATTTTCTGTAGGGCTTTCTCAATGACCTTAAGAGGAAGCATTTTAAATTAGTTCAATCAACTCATTCTCAGTACACCCAAAGGTTTAATCTATTGTAGACATCGTTCATGGATCAATTTAATTTCAGCAGGCGATTAAAGTGATGATGACATACTAGTTAAAAGTTATGATGATGCTAACCATATATAGGAGCCCGTTAAAATATTCGAAAGCTTGCATGTTATCAATTTAAAGTTATATCTCAATAAATGCACCTTTAGAATACGTTTTGGGAATTTTCTCGGCTCCTTGATCATCTATGCTTCCCCTAGATATATCAAAGAAGTCCAAGAGTTCATAGATAGATTGACAGATCTTAATAATTTGTTTATTGGTTCTCTGACAAGTGTTTTCACTCTTTTCAAATGTTAAATAAGGTTGTTCCTTTCTATTAATCATAATAATACAATCACATGTTTAACAAGATTAATAAACACGTGTATTTTCTAAAGATACTATCAAATTATTTTCTTAAATAAAAATTCAACATATATTTAATGGTGTCTGAGTATGTTGTAAATGTTGTATTGGAGAGAAAATTTGATTGTTTAAGAACGTAAAATATTATTGATATATCTCACTATGTTAAGCTATTAGGATTATATATATAATATAGAATAATAATAAGTATAATAGTAATATTACTAATAATGATAATAATAATAATAAAATATTTATAATTCAATTTTTCTTTTTTTCAAATTTCTTTTTTATTTTAACACTTTTTATCAAGTTTGTGCAAATTTATTTGAGACTCAATGTTTGAAGCTTGAAAAAACACTTTTTAAAACTCGAGAAAAAGTATTTGAAGGGAAAGTTTAACCAAAACACTCAAACAAAACCTTCAAATTAGATATGTTTTTACAAGATCTTGAACTTACTGAAGATGCATATAACTTTTTGAAAATATATATATTTTATTCTTTTTAAAAATACATGGAAACATCAATATTTATTTTCCTTTGAAATATATAAAAGCAGGTTTTGAATAGTAATTAGTCACTTGACTATCAACTTTCATGACAGCTAGTCGATCGATTAAAAAAGGTCCAGTTTTAGTCCCTTGACTAACCATTTTTGATAAAGTTAGTCCACCGTGTGTGTTAACTATCCGTTTTCATAACATATAGTCCTTCGACTATCCATTTTCGACAATTTTAGTCATTTGACTGTCCGTTTTTTTTTATAAAATTAGTCCTTTAAATAAACACGTGTGTGAGACTAACTTTATCCAAAATGGATAGTCAATGGACTAAAACTTGACGATTTTTAGTCAATGCACTATATGTCATGAAAGTTGTTAGTCAATGGACTAAAATCAGACTTTTTTTAGTTGATGAACTAACTGTCATGAAAGTGGATAGTCAAAGAACGAATTATTGTTCAAAGTCTTTAAAAGCGCATGAAATTATTTTATTTAAAGAATATTTGGAACTTTTTTTTTGAAATATCAAACATCGATCATGATATTTCTTTCTATTCTAGAATCAAACGGCAATAAGAAAAAAAAAACGCATCTAAATTTTTTTTATCTCAAAACCACTTAGGTCAAAAAACATAATCAACATGATTGAAACATCAAGACCAAATCCAAAATTAAGACTCAAAGAACAACAAAACTATATATGCAATCATAAAGTTAGATCTAAACATATACTAGAAACACGAAACCAAAAAACCATAACCCGTAATTAAGACTCATGGAACAAAAAAACTATATCTCAACCATGAAAGCGGAGCTAAAACCATATTAGAAACTACACATAAAAATCATAATCAAAATCATTTAAACAATAACAAAACGAAATCTAAAAAAAACCTAAATTAACATTGAAATTGAACAAAAACCAAAACCAAAAAGTTGAAATTTAACGAAAAACATAGATTTACGATATTTAAAAATATTCAATTATGAATATAAAAATAAAATAGTACTAATTTATTTTTTGATGGTAAACTAAGAAGGTTGTCCGCCAACACAAATCAAGACACGAAAAAACCTTACCTTAAACTCAAAGCTTTAATACCATCTAAGAAAGTAAATATTATAGATATAATATCACTTTAATAGAGCCATTAATCTTATATTTATATAAGAACTATATCATCATATAATATGAAATCTATAACTCTAATTCAAAATATGAAATATAATATAACATTGTATAATATAATAATCATTACTAATTTACTTTTTTCTAATTTTTTTTTTCTTTAACATATAATATGAATAATATGACTACTACATTAGCAAAATTTTAATATGAAGACAATAAATATGTTGCGATGGTGAGGAATATGAGACCATGCTTGCAAAGTCATTATGTCAGAGTCCAAATAATGTTCCCTTTTTGTAGTATACTTCAAAAAATCGGAAATTTATGTATGTTTAACGCAATAGTCAATATAGTTTGTGGAATTCAATACATTTATGAACCTATGTCCATAATCAAGGCTCATGAATTGGAAGGTTTCCTTACAAAGTTTCACACATAAAAACTTTCCCATTCCTTTTATAGCCCTTTCTCGGATGGATAATTCAAACTGATAGTCAAAAAATTTAGGGTTTAAGTCGACATATCCTTTAAAGTAGACTATGCATAAGATAAATTGTTTTGATTTTTAGGCTTATCTTATTGAGCCTGAGGGTAAAGTTGCTATAGTTGAACTTTTATTGACCCGAGTATATAGGGAAATCGTGGTGAAATTACTTAGAGACTGTCAAATTTTGATAAATTGTGCTCTCGTCCATGTAGATCCATATAAATAAAACTTCATACTATATTTAAGAGTTATGAAGAAGCAAGCAAGTTATTTTAAAAGAATACATTTCAAACAAGTCACCATATCAAACACTCTCTATGGGACTTTTTAACATCGATAACGCATTTGGATTGCGTCATCTGAGTAGTATTATAAAAATTACTATCAATATATAAGATGTTTGAACCCTTAAATATAGAGGTAACCAAGTTTAATGGAATTCTGTTCGAAGTTGATTGATTGATAATGATCTGAGACTTCATCCCGTATTCTCATGATAAAATTCAATCGGTTCATATTGTTGGGAGGGATAACGTATCGGAAAAATTATTTCAAGGTCTATATTTTGCTGTATAGGCCCTAAGGAATTATATCTTGAGCTAAAAGAGCCCCGCGATATATCGCTTAGCTCACTATGGGGACAATACACTATTCAAAAGAGTTATTTTAGCGGATTACTATTGGCCGAACCCGACGACTAACGTCCATAAGATGATCAAGATATATTATAGATGTCAGCAATTTACATACGTTATAAACCGCCTAACATTTATTTTATAAATAATATATGAAACTCTTTTTTCTATTAATGAGAATTAAAAATAGTGGGGACTCTTACTAAGATATCAAAAGGCCGTCATTACCTCTTTATATGGGTAGAGTACACCTCTAAGTGGGTTAAATTAAAACCATTGGTAAGAATAAGGGCTAAAAAGGGAATAAATTTGATAAAACAATAGTATTAGTTTTAGGTTCTTAATACTAAAAGTGATCACTATAGACAATGACCTACAACTTTAAAACGTTCAGGTTGTTTTGTTTTGCTAAATAAGAAGTATATGTTAGCACTTATCAGTGCCTCCCCCATCCAAGCTAACAAAGAAATAAAGATCACAAACTAAATAATGCTAGAATATTTGCACATAATTTCTTAAATGAGATCTTATAGGCATATCGTATGACCCATCTCTCGACAACATGGTAAACATCATTTGCATTAGTCTAGAACATTCATGCAGTAGTTATAAAAAGTATATTTATCCTATTTTTGGATTCTAAGTTATTCATATAATAATAACACCTACGGTAGAAGAGTCGAGTTGGTTTATATAAAATAGAAACGTAAAAAGTCGCACATGCGCATACATAACTGTCAGATCCTAATAAAGCCCTTATGACTTGAAATTTTGTTATCATAAAATTCGAGTAGGTGACCTCGTGTTAAGGAAAGGTTTTTAGGATAAAAAATATCCAAGGATGGCATGCTCGGTCGTAATTGGAAATGAGCATATATGAACTAGTAAAATTAAAATTAGAACCTACAAGCTAACCGATGTGAATCGTGACCCCTTCCATATCTGTGATATATTGAGCACTTGGAAAATTACTAATATTAAAGAATCAATCGTGATTTATGTATGCTTGTATATAAATCTTTGCAATTGGATGTATTTCTCGGTGGTGTACTCTTTCATACTCTGGTGGCGCATAAACTTTTTAATAAACCAACCCTTTTACAAAAGTTTTACCTTATAATTTGGGTTAAATTATATTATTATTCTAAAACACACTTACATAAATGACGATGAGATGTTACCCTCAAATATAAATAGGGTCAGCGAGATGTCATCCTCAAGCATAGATGAAGAGACTGGTCAACTGACTCTCTCGTTAAAGATAAAGGGTCGGGAAACAGACTACATTGTAAAGAAGAATGGTTCGTGAGTCGAACCTTAAGAAAAAAGATTAATATTGAGGTTTCAATATGCCTCCCTACTAAGACTAATCACCTCTTGGAGAAGGATATGACCTCTTTGCCAACTAGACATATCATAAAGATAAATAACTTGAAAGTAAAATGGAAAATTTTAATTCGATTTTAATAAAACATTAAAACACTATCAAAACAAAATTAGTATAACTCAACCATCCGAGGAGTTTAGCATTACAATAGAAAATCATATAATTACTTGGATCGTGGCCCCTATATCTTAGTGATATTCAATGCATACTCTATAGTCGTCTTGACAATAATCTCTTATAAGGTCTCATTGTTATTCAATTCTCCTTTAAGTCTAAGATTTTTATGTCGAGCTCTTGACGTTCTATCTTTTATGTGTCTTATGCTTTCTCTTTTGTGTATAAAGCTTCTTAATTTCTTGATCATCCAATATCATTTTTTAATACCTAATGATTTTTTCTATTTTTTAGTGTGTTAGTGGTCCTTTGTCTCTTGAGCTTAGCTTTAAGCTCCTCAACATCGTGGATGATTTTGATCAGATCCTTCATTAGATTGGATAAATTAGAAAAGTGGACGTTGTGTTATTCGGCTAAACCTCAGATGGTTCCAAACATGGTGTACATCATCTGTGATATGGGAAAAAATAAGGGTAAGTACCTATCGAGACATATTCCAACCATACGTAAAACAAAAATATTGCGAACATTTAAAGTAGAGACTTTATGTGGACGCATGCGCAAATCTAACCATAACATGCCCTAAGTCGTGAATATTTAATTTAGGCTAAGACCAAAAAAAGATAATGCAGTTTCTACGATTTTGATTTTTTATTCTAAATTTTACCAGACTTATTATTTAAGATAATACACATATTAAGGATAATTAATTAAACTTAAATTGTAAAGCAATTAAAAGTAAAATTGGTAAAATAGTAAAAATAAATTTAGGGGTATTTTGGTCTGAAATATGCAGTGGCAATATTTGGAACAAAAAGTTATAATTTTAGATAACACATGTCACTGTATGGTTAATTGGCACGCGCGGTGACCATATATGCAATATTTCTAAACATAGGTGATATGTCTTAGACATGAAAGAACCTTAAAGGTAGGTTTGTAACAAGTGTCAAACACCGGAGAGCAGTTAGGGTTTTTAGCTTTCACGATAGATATTGGTAAGATAAGCAACCTCAAAAGTAAGTATTTCCGCTATTGTTCTAGTAGAGCTGAAACACACAAATGATCGATTTATATATATATATATATGTTATAGAACTATTGATGGATTCAATAAATCTAGCATGTCACTATATGGTTAATTTACTTGGTTAGGGTATGGATTTAGGGGGTTGTGAAAAAATATGTTTTAATCGATTTATTCATAAAAATAATGATTATGGTGTATTTTGGGAAATAACATATAAATTAGAATTGACAATTTGATTTATTTATTGTTCAGAAAATTATTTTCCTGTTTTTTATATTAAATAAATGCTAAATTAAAGTGATAAATTAGACATGACTGGCCAACAACTAATTAAAAAATAACACATGATGTTACTGCGTACCAAAGGCTATTCAATGACGCTGATCGTGGATGTTGCATCTCGGTGTGGCTAACAACTATAGCAGCTGGTTGGGCATTTGGCCCAGTGACATCATACTGGCTGGGTCGGATCAACTTCAGTAACAATATTGTTGGATAGGTCTTTCGGTCCATCGAGAACAACAGCCGACTGCAATGGTGTACTTTGAGTATATTTTGAAAAAATTTAAATTTTTATTTCGTTAGTTTTATGATATGTGAATACATGATTTGTATTTGGATATGCTAGATTTGTATGTATGTGTTGTGTAGATAAGTTATGTGTTTGAATACTTATGTGGATACCAATGACTCAAATTCTTATAGATGAATCATAAATTAATTAATTTACTCAAATGAAAGCTAATTTATGAATTGAGAATCATAAGGTTTAAAAGTTTTAAAGAATTAATTTAACTTCAAGTATTGCCGTCCTAAATAAGGTTTATGCTTAGAATGATTAATCATTAACTGGAAAATAAATATTGAATAATAATCATTCAGTTTATTTTAATTGAAGTATAAAATAACAACCCAAATAGTGTTTTACCGATACTTGATAAATTAAAATATTAAATTAATGGTAATTTTTTCAAAACTCATAAATACATATTATTATGTTTGTCCAAAGGTATCATATTATCATTGTGTGTTATATGTTTCATGTATATACCATGTCTAAGCACGTTTAAGTAAATTTTATATGTCAATTTTTGTGTCTTATGTACTATGTGTTAAATGTTCTACAATTGGTGTTACTAATTATAATCCGATGGGGAATAAGCCTCATATGCTAGTTGGGGAAAATTGTAATCAAAATAAGGAGGATATATAGTTTTTCTTATCGTGCTATGATTATGACCGCGCATTGATTGTTCTTAAATCGCCCCCTTATCAAGGAAAGTACACTTGATTAACAAACGAATTTGGGGAAATAAGAAAGGTCCAATCGGTTGTACTTGGTCCTTATGCGCCAATAGATTCCATCAATTTTTCGTGGGGTTCTCTCAACATACATTACCACTGTCTCTGAATTTCTCACATACATTGAGAAAACATTTTCTAAGAATGAAAAATGGAAATGCAAAACGAGTTTTCCACTAAAAAGTACAATGGCAAAAACGTTATCAGAGAGTCCATTCTTGGAATATCTATGATTCCCACAAAGTTAAGGGTAGTCAAGGTAGACCTTACTGAGAAGTGTGTGGTAGGCTTCATATTTCAGTCACTCTCTACTTATTTTAAGAATTTCTAATACAATTATCATTGCATGCGATAAAAATATAAAATCAGTGAGTTGATTGCACTCGCTGCACATGAGGATGAGAGACCGAAAGGGAAGCCAGCTCAGGTAAGCGTGGTAAGATCCAATAATAGGTCAGGTCATAAGTGAAGATTTGATATCAAGGGATTAAGGTCTGGTCCTAATAATATGAATAACAAAAAAATCAATTATGGATCAAACTTTTTTTTACAAAGAGAAATGACATATAAAACTATCTATTGAACATTTATGGCTATGTGTGATTTATATTTAAAAATTTATATTGTAAATTTATTATTATTTATAGATTATTATGTTTGTTCCTTCTTTTTGAAGGAATTTGATTTATTTCTCTGTTTTGGATAATGATGATTATTCTTGTTTGTTTGGAAAATAATCAGTTAACTCTTTATTTTAATGATATGATTATTCGTATTGGTATTTTAATAATGGATAATAGAATGTATTTATTAGATATTGTTGAGTATCACAACATAGCCTTGAACACACAAGTAATAAAGGATAATATTAATAAAACCGAAAAATTATCTAAACTATGGCACAAACTCTTAAATATATATTTAAAGTTAGGATGAATATGTTGTCGCTAAAGGTTTATTATGTCCCCTAGATTACATGGTATTTGGTACCTATATCGAATGTATCAAGGAGAAATAGACCAAAGCTAAATGTTACGGGAAAATAGAGTGAATAAGTCATCGAACTAATTCATACCAATATTTATGAACCATTTCCAAAGAAATCATAGAACGGGTTGCAGTACTTCATATTAATCATAGACGACCTCTCTCGTTTCATGTAATTTTACATCGTTCGTGATAGATCAGAGACCCTGAAAAAGTTCATAGTTTTTAAGACCAAAGTTGAAAATCAAATATGTAACATTATTAAGAGCGTTATATCTGACCATGGCGGTGAATACTATGACAGATATAGCAAAAGAAGTGAACAACATCAAAGACCATTTGCAAGATACCTAACGGAGTATGGAATAGTTCTGAGTATATGATGTTGGGATCACCCAACATGAATTCTGTATACGAGAGGCGGAAGCGTACATTAAAAAGATATGGTTAGAAGTATGATAAGTATCTGAAATTAACCACTATCACTTTGGGGAAAGTCATCAAATGTGCAGCTTATATACTTAATAGAGTTCTCACCCAAGGCAATCGTTAAAACACCATATGAGCTATGGACTAGACGCAAGCCTAGTTTAAAATATTTGCATATATGAATGTGTTCATATGAGGTAAAGTTTCGAGGCTTCAAGAAAATAAATTTGATCTAAAAATTGTTAGATGATTTTTTCTTAATTATCCTGAGTATTCAAGAGGTTATCATTTTTATAATATTTCCACGTGTAGTATTTTTAAAACGGGAACAATAAGTTTTCTTGAGTACATTGAGTTTGAGAGGGAATAATTCAAAAACAAATGCTCATTTTGATCAAGAATCATTAGAGATTAATGAAGGTTCTAAATGTGATACTCGAGTGTCAAATTATTGGAATATATTGCCAATCATTTTAGCCCGGATAGGACAAAATGTTACTCATAATAGCATGGATGTTCAACTTGAGGGTTTTAAATATGATATAGATATGGTCCAGTTAGTACAAGAAGGCACTCGAGACAATGTTAATCTTCAACAAGTAGAACAAAATAACATTGTTCACGAGGATCAAACTCCGCCTCCAAAAGAAGTGTAAAAAGAAGTAATAGTTCTCTTAAGAAGGTCAACGAGAGAAATAAATAATGTTATACCTTCTGACTATATTGTATATTTTTAACAGTCACATGTTGGAACTGTTAACAATCCGTCATCTTGCAAATAAGCCATAGAAAATTCTAACTCTTGTATATGGATTGACACTATGAAGGAAGAATATAAATCAATGCAAGGAATGTAGTATGTGAACTTGTCATAGTATCTGAAGGGGAAAATTATAATTGGTTGTAAGTGAATTTATACTACCAAACAAAATCGCTAGGTAATGTGAAAATATATAAAGCACACCTTGTAGTAAAGGTTATACTCAGCATGAAGGGATTAGTTTTAAATATACATTCTCTCTAATATCAATAAATGACGTCTTTAGAATAATCGTGGCCTTAGTTTAACACTTTGATCTTGAACTTTATAAAATGGATGTAAATGTCGATTTTTACAATTGTGATATTGAAGAACGAATCTATATGGCGCATTATAATACTTTGAAATAGAACTCAAATTCTATGGTATGAAAACTCAAGAAATCCATTTATGGGCTCAAACAAGATTTTATTTAGTGCACTAGAAATTCTTTGAGGAAAGACTATCTATTGGACTTGAGGTTAACTTAGATGAAGATTGTATGTACCATAATTTCAGTGAGAGTGATTTCATATTTATGGTATTATGTATCGATGACATACTCTTGCCTCCAACAATAAAAAATTATTACACTCTATAAAAAAATTATTACATAAATTTCATCTGGAAGGTCTTGGTGATGCATTTTTTATGGTAGGAATTCAGATTCATTTGGATCGCTCAGATGAAAATCTTGGATTTTCACAAAATGCTTATATACAAAGTGCTACAACGTCACAGACTGACTAATTTCAAACCCTTGAGTACCCTTATAGCAAAATATGACAGATAAAGCCTTAGTCAATATCCAAAGAAAACACTTGAGATTGAGAAATGAAAATGGTTCATTATGCTTCGAGAGTTGGAGTTTAATGTATGCTCAAGTTTGTATAAGGCTAGATATTGTCTTTGTTGTCAATATGTTAGGAAGTTGTGTAAGAAATCCATACATGAACCGTAATAAAGCAGTTAAAAGAGTATTATAGTATCTTCATGGAACTAAAAGGCACATGTTGACATATATGAAGTCAGATAAGTTGGATATTTCGACTCAGATTTTGGTTGATGCATAGACACACTGAAAAACAATTCAGGCATGATATTCTTATTAGTTGCGGGTGAAATATCATGGAAAATTGTAAAGCAAACATTAGTTACATCATACACTATAACAATATAATTTTTACGTGCTTTGAGGTATCGAACCGTACATTATGGTTGCATAATTTTATCATTAGATTACGTGTTTTACATGGGATAATATGGCCCATGAAATTTTATTTTGACAACCATTGCACAGTGCAATACTATAATAGTAACAAAAGATTGTCTAATTCTAAACACATAGACATAAAGTTATTGTGTGTTAATGAGAGATTTCAGAGGGGTCAAATAAGTATAGAGCACATCAGAATGAACTCCATGATAGTAGATCCTCTTACAAAGGCACTATAAGCTAAGGTTTTTGTGGAACATGCCACTATGATTGGTGTAGTTGACCTAGAGAATTGTTGATTTCAGTAGAAATTTTGTAATAAGAACCGATCTATATTTTTAATTTTATTGTATATATTTTGGTTTACTACGATATATGTATATATTAAAGTTTGTTGACATTGTAACTTATTTGAGTAAATCTTCACTATGGCAAGACCAGTTAAGAATAGATATGTACGATTACATTTCATATTATTATTATGTTAAACATCATAATTGATCCATGTAATTGATTGATGGCGATAACGCGATTATTATTGTGTCCAATTGTTTACATTAAGAGTAAGAGGTATTTAGTCTTATATTGTTCATTGATCATGTATATGGGATGTTCAGATTTCCTATTGACAATGTAATCATGAAGTTCATTCAAGTAAATATATCATTGAGTACCATATGACGATCCAAGTGAGAGATTGTTGAAAAATATCATGGATTAGTATGTTAATGATATATTTGGGCATTTTCATAAGTTGGTCCAATTAATAAGTAATCAGATTAATTATATTAATATATAATTAAATATGTATTATACTTATAAGTAAAACCTCATCATAAAAGTATTAGTGTAAAAACCGGACTGAATTTGGGCTATGTGAAGGATTAAGCTCAAATATCAACATTTAAGACTAAACTGGGACTAAATTGATATAAATCAATTTAGTGGGTTATGGTTCACGATCACAAAACGATACATATGTGCATGATGCAATTGAGCTTGAGTTTTAACCAAATTACATTATCTATTAGTTGGAGATTTCGGTCATGATTTCTTCACCACTCTTGAATGCTATATGTCGTTTTTGTGCTTAAAAGACCAGAAAATCTAAACCTTAGATTTTCTAATATATATATGCCTTTCTTGTTTTGTCGATTCTATTCTTTTTATTTACAAATATAATGCTACACAATTAAAAAAACGTATGAACAACAAAGATAAAAAATAAATAGGGTATGGCTATATATACCCAATTCTGGTTTAAGTATACCCAAAATCCTCTTTTGACTTTAGTTTGACTTTTTTTTACCAAATTACCCTCGACAATTCAATTAATCTTGAAACTGCGATTAAGTAAAAAAACTACTAAGTGTATCCTAAGTATACCCAATTCACCAAATAACCTATTTCGCAATCTATACCCAAACAAACACTCTTCTTTAGTGAATTTATCATCCAAATAGTCTAGTTTTCTTAAAATCTTTAAACCAAGTTCAAACTTCAAAATAAAATCAAGAACATTCAACCTCATTGTAGAGAAAAACACAAAATCGATCATGACTCACCGAAAACTAGGTATTAGCATGGAGGAGTTGATGTCGCCGGAGATAAGGGATGATGAAATATCGCCGGAAAAGGAGTAGGATTCGTCGGAGAATCAACCACTGTCGCCGGAGAAGCAGTCATCGCCGGAAAAAGTAGCAATTGGCCCGGTAGCCTCAGCACCATTGGTTCCTGGCCATGGAATCGGGGGTGTATAGGTCACGCACGGCCGGTTCTGGGCCTTAGAACCGGTTGTGCGTGACCTACGCACCATCGGTTCCATGGCCAGAAACCGGTGGTGCTGAGGCCTCTATCCGGTCGGTACTGAGGCCTCAGTACCACCGGTTCTGTGGCCTTGAACCGGTGGTGCAGGGGCCTCAGTCCGCTCGGTTCTGAGGCCCTTTCACCACCGGTTCAAGGCCACAGAACCGGTGGTGCACCTGGTCGTGTACGGCCGGTTCTGAGGCCTAGAACCACCGGTTCTAGGCCTCTTAACCTTTGGTTCGCACGAATTTTCATTAAAAATCAAGTTTTTTTTCGTTTTTAATTATACCTGATTGCTTATTGTGATTTGTTATTGTGTAACAGGGGACGGATGTCGCCCATGGGACTCAGGAAGCTTTCGCTACTAACTACAATCATTTGTTCTTCACTACCGAGTTCTATACACAAGAAGCGTTGATTAAGTGGGTGACGAAGACATGAAAACGCCTAGAAGCACAATGACTTGTAATTTTTTTTAAGGTTTTCACTCATTTATCTGGTTTTAGGTTTTTTTGAGCTGTTAGAATGTTTTTTGTTAATTTTTTAAAACTCCATTTTTGTTATGGTTTAAAAGTTGGATGGTTACAATGGTACGAGTTAACTATTTTGCGGATTCGAAATTGTAAATAAGCATTCAAAGAAAGTTTAACAAATCTAAAGGAAAAGATGGAAATAAAAAAGTAATGTCATAATACAAAAGACGATAGTTTAACAAATCCTACAAATAGATAAACAACATCAACGTGAATGAAAAAGATAGATCATAACAAAGGTAAAACAAGTCCAATAATAAGGACAAATAACCAAAGAGAGAAGAGCTGCAGGAGTTGATCTCTCCACCTAAGCGCACCATCTTCCCCACGACCAACATGCAATATAACAATCGACTAAACAACGTCTAGCAATATGTCGTCTGTGGTGCGTGGTGGTGGACTAATAGTATGCCAACCATACTCAGCCAAGTACCTCCAGTAGGTGTTCGTCGCCGACTGTCTATATGTGGCGATGGTAACGGTCAACCGATCCTCAGAAAGAAAGTGATGACGCCAATCTAGTCATGCGCTCTCTCGCCATATGTACCTCGCCAAATCTCCTTTCTTGTAACTCGGTCGGAGTACAAGTGGGAGTTTGGGTTCATTATGAACCCGTCCGAACTGGCGCATAACCCGATCAGGAATGTAACCCTCGACCGTGCTCATCATCCGCAAAGGATAAACGATGGTGCGGATCTCCTGCACGGGGAACTGGACTCTGATATCCTCGTACGACTCAAAAATGACCTGTTAAAAAAAAGTAAAACACTTAGAATGTTTTAAAAAATAAAACTTACAATTCGAAATCGAATTCCAATTTAAAGAAATTTCTTAAAAAATTCAATTTTTTTAAAAAAAATTCAAAAATAATTTTTAAAATTTAGTTTTGGAAATTTTAAAAAAAAATCGGTTGTGCACCATAGGTGTACAGCAGCCCGTACTGAGCGGCACAGACCCCCTGTGTCGCTTGGCACGGAGGACCTGTACCGAGCGGCACAACCATTCGCACCGATGGTGCTGCCCTAGGCGCACCACCGGTGCGAATTGCCGGCCATTTTCCAGCCGAAAACCGGGCCGGAAAATGACCCATAAACCCTATTTTCTAGCCTAAATTCTACCCTAAATCCATACCTAAACCCTAAATTCATAACTTAATCTAACTTAAATCCTAAATTCATACCTACAATAACTAAATTAATTTGCAAAATTAGATTAGGGAACTTACGTAGGTGGTGGTGGGTTTTTGTTCTTCATCATGATGGAGGAGGAGGAGGAGTGGTGGTGGCTCGTCGGAAAATTTTAGAGAGGTGGGAGTGTTTTGAGAGAAGAGAGTTTAGAGAGAAGTGAGAGAAGTGAGGGAAGTAAGAAAAAATTTAAGGAAAATGTGTTGGATGGAAGCTAGTAAAAAAATTGACTTATATACCTAGAATAGGGTATTCTTAGAAAAAATTGGATATACTCAAACCACTTTTGGATTTACTCAAAATTGAATATACTTAAACCAGGCTTGACCCAAATAAATATTATGAAATCTACGTTTATTAATCTATTTGAACTAATTATTATTAACTTGAACAACCTTACAAATAAATAATTCCGCCAAACACATATATAATTGAGCTCGTTCTGTTTTATATATGCTATAAAAATTTAAACAAAAGTGATAGGGTTTATCAAACTTAGCTTTTATAAAATATGCAAATATTATTAAACATACACAATTTACTTATATGTAAAATTATTCACCCAAATATATATTTTATCTACAATACATCTATCATATTAATTTTCAATAGACTAATTTGTTTGGTCAATCAAATTTGTAATTTACTAATAGCAAACTAAACAATCACTGAATTTCTAACTTGCTATTGACGAAAACTATATTATAATAGTTCCATTTCAACTTTTCTTCTAAACCAATTTCAGACTAGAATTTAGACTTCTCCATCTAACAAAATAACAAAGTTTGGTCCAAAAAAATTCAAGTTTTAAGTTTCCCTTCAATCGTCGGCTCCTTACGTTCTTGCGTGAGCGTAATAAGTCCGAAGAGGAGAATAGTGCACATAAAAACACTCGACAAGTCAAAAACGAGTGCCATATACTAAATCATAAAGAACTTCCAACCATTAATTATCCTCTTTATATTATTAAATCATTACTACGAAAGAAAAATCGGTATGGATTTCATGCATATTATTCAAATAAAAATGGGTTAGAAGACAAAAAGATTGTGGAAATTTAATAGGAAACTTACAAAAAGACTTCACCTAATTTATTTTTTATATGAATTGATTAAGTCAATTGTTTAGTGTATACTTCAAAATCATAAAATGATTGTTCAAATCATTGAGATAAGGTATCGAGATGATGTTGATATCGGTTTTATATATTTATTCGAGGAAAAAACTAGATTTATACTATAAATGGTTCATATTTTATATTTATGACTTATTATTAAAAAAACATTAGTTTGAGTATAGTTGGTACGAGTCTTGGTTTATGATATTTTAGCAAAGATATTATTAAAAATCTCGTTTATTTCTTGTGTATAAAAATGTCGGTAGATGGATGCCCATGTATAAAACTTATTAGCCAACTTCTCGTCTTTTTGTTTTTTAATTCTCATGAGTCTTTTAAATTTGTTGTGAATAGGTATAATAAATGAAGGTGGATTCGGCTATTAAAGATTAAGTTTTTTTTGTATAAAACTTATTAGCCAACTTCTCGTCTTTTTGTTTTTTAATTCTCACGAGTCTTTTAAATTTGTTGTGAATAGGTATAATAAATGAAGGTGGATTCGGCTATTAAAGATTAAGTTTTTTTTATAAAATTTTAGCATCCATTTTTCTTCAACTTGTCTAGTGTTAATGGTTCTACTATGAATACTAATGAAGTCCAAAAAGTTCTTATACAAACCTTTTTTATTTTATTTTATTTTATTCAAATCAAATTTATTAAGTTAAAATTTGATTTTATTTTATTATAGAATATTTTTTTTATTTTTTTATTATAATTTAGGGTTTTGAGAAGCTCTTATATAAAGCTTTATATGCCTTAAGTTATTTTAAGTTTTTAGAATAATATTTTTTATCTCTGAAAATTTCAATCTTTGTTACCCTTAAATTAAGTTTCATCATGTTACCTTTGAATTAGAGTTTCATTTATCCTTGTTTTTTCTTCTAATCTTCCGTCACGTTATCAGTTTGGTATCAGGGCCTCAGTTCCTGCTACAGGGCAAACATGTTTCTGAATCCTCATTTCATCTGATTCAAGGTCTAAAGAAGAGAACAACATTTATGGTCATGAAGATCTTGAATATCGTTTGGTATGCGGGGACACACTAGGCGTTTCGATAGACGATCATATTGACCAGTTACAGAAGGAGTTTAAATTGGCTACCAGTCGTCGGATCAAGGTAAAACTTGTTTATCGAGATGTTGTCTTAGACTATGAAAAGGTTTTCAAAACTATTTTTTTCATCAACTGGACATGGGGATGTTGTCTTCAGGCTATGAAAAAGTGTTTGAAACCAATTTATTTTCATCAACTGGATGGCTTCAATGTGACTTCGAATAAGGAACACTCGAGAAGAATTTATCTTATTCTGATAAGGTCAAAAATTATAATTCTCAATGTTACAATTGAATAAAAAAAATTGATTGTTGCTGGTGATGGTGTTGCGAATTCGAGGACGAATTATTGTCAATTATGAGAGGATGATGTAGCCCCGAAAGTCCAAACACAAACCTTTTCTATTTTATATTATTTTATTCAAATATCTTATATTAATCAAATCAAATCGAATTATATTAAGATTTTATTTTATTTTATTTTAGAATATTTATTTTATTTTAGAATATTTATTTTATTTCCTTGTATTATAATTTAGGGTTTTGAAAAACTCTTATATAAAGCCTCATATGCCTTAAGTTATTTTAAGTTTTGAGAATAATATGTTTTTTATCTCTTAAAATTTCAATATTTGTTACCCTTTAAATAGGGTTTCATCATGTTACCCTTGAATTAGGGTTTCATTTATCCTTGTTTTTTCTTCTAATCTCCCGCCACGCTATCCAATTCTTTTATACTTTTAAATGAGTCGGTTGTTTGAATTTGTTAAATATAGTGACTAGTAAAATGGAAATTTGGTTATTGAGGTTTCGGTTATTGTAGATATGAGATATTGTGAAAGGGTTTAGCTTTTGTAAGATTTGGATTTAATGTATTAGGGTTTTAGTTGCTACATGTTTACACTCTCAATATAGAGTCTGAGTTTTAGTTTCAGATGAATTTGATTATTGTACATGAAGTCAAGCCTCAGTCTGAGACAAATTTCAGCAAGACACAAGTCTTGGCACTATGGAAAGAGATTTTGGAAAGCCTATTATGGGAAATCTAAAAGCTTCGACTATTATCTAAAAATTAGTATGCAGTGGTATATTGGAAAGGGTTGATTCAAGAATAGTTGATGCAGAGAGGTAATATAAGTTTGTTATAACTGAGTTGGATGTACTATTTAATCACACTCATTGATGTGAAATATATTACATGCTAAATAACAAATTTGTGTATGAGTTGATCAAAACCGTTGATTTGGATCTTGTGCAACTACATTGGCTTGTTGTTGTGAGCTGGTGTATGTTTATCTTAACCTAAACTCTTTTGGATCATATTTATGTTAATGATGCAACACTTATGTAAAGTTAATCTTCAGTAAATCTAATCTTGATATTAAATAGGGGAAGTATTCTTATTGAATAGAGAGATTACAAAAAGAGAACGCGTTGTTTGTGAGAGAAAACACTTAAGTAATTAGGTGATTTAAGAGTTTATGAATTTTTAAGAGAATCAATTGAAATATACTGAAGAAAATAATAAAGATTGTAATAATATCACTGAAACTTGATACTCTGTTTTGAGAAGTTTGAATAATGCATATTTATTTATATTTTATGCTCTTCAAAATTCCTTGTAAATGTTCCATCAAAATAAAATCAAATAGGTTTTCCCGTTGATGAAAGGTTGCTCCATAATCCCAAACCATGTAAATCTTGTTTTTATGTTATTTGTTGTCACTATTTTATACTGCCAAGAGTATGAACTTAGTTGAATGGACTTCCATGTCGAAGCCTAAAAATATTATTAGCCAAAACTTTGTTTCAGTTTATATTGATCATCCTTATCTGTTTAGGTGATTTCTACTAGACATAGAGTCATGAAGAAGTTCCTGCTTTTGGTTTCATTACTAAATGGTGCATTGAGCGTGGAGATCTAAGATTAGGTTTGGGGATCAGGTGATTGGTGTGGTGATCAATACTAAAGAAGAAGAAGAATGTATATTTGTAAAGATGAGTTCAATGAAATGTGGTTTCGATAAATTCACCATAGATACTAATTTTAATATGTGGAAAATTAAAATCAAAGGTCTCCTTGTATAGAAGGGTTTTATGTTGCCATTGATGAGAGAGTTACAAAATAGATGATGCCGAAGTTTTTTCCAAGACACATAGTGTTATAATTTTGAGTTTGAAGGGTTTTACTGTCAAATAGATTTAAAGAAGCTTAAATTTATTTATCTAAAGAATTATTTTGCAAAACAAATTATATCTCAATAAACAATGGTCTACCATAATCAAGTCGTTCTTAAACTAAAATAAAAAAAAAAGTATTGGTTATAAGTTGTGTTAATTGAAAGCTTAGAGTAACAGTTTAAGCATAAATGAGTTGTTGTAATACATTTGTCTTGTATTTTGGCATGATAGAAATTTTTAGACAAAGTCATATTTTGTGTAACCAGCCATAAATAATATTTTATTAACAATTGAGTATTATTTCATATTTTAAAATAAAGTTTGATAAGTCGAAGTAGCTTTGGGGGGGGGGGAGGTTAAAAGGAATTAATGCATTCATTATGAATATTTCTAGAGAGACAAAGTCTCTCAAGAAAACTAGAGAGAGTAGTAAAAAATGTCAAATCCTCCTCGTTCCCAAGACAAATACACATATTTATAGGTAATGTGGTTGCATGTAACATATTTGGTTTGTTAAGTGGATACTTCATCCCATTTTACTACTTATTACAAAAATATTTCTTACAAATTACACATGTAGTCTTTTATAATTACATTTTACACCAAATTTATCTCACACTTATAAAATAATCATTTTCCCAATTATAAATTAATTGTTTTTACTCCTAATTTATTTTACATCATTATCAGTAGCCCCTAATAGTCATTGAAAATAATCTCGAGGAATGATTAAAAATTATTGTGTAAGAGCCAATCTCTATATTTTCATCGAAAAAGGATTTAAGATGTTATATGAGTGACTCATCATCGGAATTGCTCTAAAATGTTATTTGGACAATGTTATTTATTTATTTTTTGAAGTGAGCTTTGTTTATCATTGGAGAATTACTGGTCATGTATATAATTTTTACAATTCACTTCATTCCGAATTTGTAGCTCCTCAAAATTTATGGAGAGTATAAAAATTAATTTCTAAAATAATGTATAAGTTAATGGAAACTTCTGGGTAAGTGTACCGCCTCATTGTGACATGTGTTAAACCAGACGTTATGACTTAGTTGGCTTGGGCACACTTTTATCAAATGAAAATACCCCACTATCTCCGGGTCCAAGGGAAACCAAAGACACCAATTTAGTACTTCGGGATAAACCACCAATTCTCCGGCCTTGCAATCCATCGGAGTATCTTCAGGTAGTGGAAGCCTCATTTTAATTGATTCAGGAAATCCACATTTTTTCTAAATCATATCCAATTCAGATGGATGAAAATATAAATACAAGATCCTCTATAAATCTAGTAAGTACTTAACACTGACTTTAGATAAGTTGGGCCCAACTCGCCCAAAGAACTTCAGAATCGGTTCAAGATTTCCTTTTTTTCCTGTCACGCTCTGAGTGTCCCTAGTTTGACTGGACGTCACTAAGGGGGTATCTTCCCCACTATCATCCATTTTTTCCTCCATAATTTTTAGCTCTTGTTCCAAGGGTTCATTGGGCTATATAATAGGTTTCTCTTCTTCGATTAAAAAAGGCTCAGTAGATGAAACTGTCGGATTTGATTTTGGAACTGTTACAGTAGAATCTCCCTGGGTCGGAATAGGTCTTGAGGGATTGTTGCGATCAGTCGAAACTTCAATAGATTTTTTTGTATCTTTTTCCAATGATTGAGGTTTTCTCTTAGCTTTAGATGGTAATGAAGGCACAAGGGGGTGAGTTTTACGACTGATAACTTCTTTTGTTGAGGAGGAGTTACCTGACAGAATAGGTTGGTAAAGAGATATCGACGATTAGTCTAGAGGGCTATGTTTGGAACGATTGGAGGTTTAGTAGATGAGGAACTTCTATCTTGTTCTGAGATTTGGTCACAATTACTCCACCTAGTGAAGTGGGTAACCCAACAACAATTCTGCCTTGTCTTTTGTCTTCTTCCAATTCTAATAGATTGAGCCAACCTCATTTAATTAACGCAATCATTGCTGTGTAAATACAAACTTTGGAAAATATTGAAGAAACAATAACGATAAGCAAGACAGAATAAGATGAAGTTGGAGTTGAAAGATTTTAAAGTTGTAGAACTATTTCTATCTCTAGAAATAGAAACAGTGAGATATTATTACTTTTATAAAGGAGAAGAATAAACACTTGAGTGTTTTACTAGAGAAGAGGAACCGACAGTAATAATTAAAATGGGCTATTAAATGTAGTCGCTTTCCTTTTTTAGTAGTAGATACAATTACCAAAGGTAAACTGTTTAGTAGGTCTAATAAACATTTCACATGTGTCTCAAAAAATCAACTAATATCAAAGTTGTGACCTTTCAGTGGAGACAGTCTTGAGATATATCATTCAGATATGGTTCGTCAATTGTTTAACATGTTTGTCAATTGGAGGTCAAAAGCAATAAAAGGGATCTGATTTATCTTAGAGGGGCAGTTCGACCACATCGATAAATTAAGTGAATAAGCAGTATGCTTAATGACTCAGCTAGATGCCAAGTTGATTTGATTATGGGCTTGGGGGTGCGTGAGACCAACCCAAATATATTACCCGACTCGAATTACCCATGGATCTAAAAATAATGTAAATATTTCAACAACCAACATTAAATGGGTTAGACTTTTTTCTCTCTAGTAAATATAAGCATTTATATTCTTTCTCCACTTTCTACCTAAATTTAATACTACAAAAAATTAATAACTTCCTAAACTACCCTCTGATTAGTTTTTATCATTACCAAGTATAATCTTTCAATTTTTCTTAAGTTATCTACTTGTTTTAGATTATAGTATCCCCATTAGCTTGCATTTCTTTGCTTTCCACAAACTGCCTTCAAAAGGCTGTATAGAACACCCCAAAATTGGTTATTGACCCTCTCAAAATTCTGTTGAACCACTTCAACGTTGTGTCGTTGAAAGTTTACGAAAATACCTTAAATACTACCTTGTCATCATCTTCAAAATTCATCATGTAATTTTTTAACTGCTCAATATAGTTATTAAGTTCTTGTGTGCCATCAAATTTTTCAATTTTTATAAATCAAAACACTTTGGCAGCGATATCGACATAATCTCAGTTGACAAATGAGAGGTCCTTCAATCTACTACTTGCGTGTATTGGTTACCTCCATTTTCACTTCTCATAATTGCATGCAAGCCTTGATATATATGATTCTTTTATTAATTAGCTATATTATATTCGAAGAGGGGATTCTCAATCAAAAATCTATATTTATCCTCTTTTCAGATTTATGCTCTCTTCGAGATTTTCGAGGTCAGCTATCTTTCCTTTTCGAAAAGCGCATGTTCCTCTCTCTTCTGTAGGAATCACCTTTCTCAAGATTTTAAGAAAAATCTTTGAAATCTTACTGAAGACACTCACTTGTTAGATTGTATCGATGCTTATCTAATTTCTCATTCTTATATGAGTAATATCCTTTTTCTGACCGAAATTTCATTTCTTAATAATCACTTCTTGCTCGGTAAACGTTGTGAGACTCTTCAGATCACTCTTCCATATATTTTCTCTCATTTACTCGTTGCACTTCGAATCGTACCATATTAGCTCCTTTAAATTTGAGGCGATCATTGACATCCAAAATTATGTGGCGTTATTATACATTTTCTATTAAACATCATGGTGGAGAGTTGCATCCATAACATCTTTAGTTTCACCTTATTAAATTTGGGGAAAACCTTTTTCAATTTTTTTAAGAGACTCAATTGCATGGGTGATCTCAATATAGATAACATCGCGAAATACCAAAGGTATTAATTGTTTTATGATTTCCAGACACAACCTATTTCAGCCATCTCACATCTTAAATTATTCATTTTTCTTGTGAGAACTTCTTCAGTGAAGGATGTTGGATACATAGTCCTTAATGTCATGTCAAAATTATGGTAGTTCAAGTAAAATTCTATGTCTTATTTTCATTGAAAAATATAACCTATCTATAGTGGAAGATCTATTTCATAATGGGTAAAAAATATTACTTGTATTTAATGCAAAATGACACATAACAAACAACACATAAGTCACATATTTATTTGATATAAATTTATAAAATATATTTAAATATGAGATATTACATGTAAAACATAACTTACATCTCTAATAAGATATAATTATGAAAATATATTAACATACACATGTATGAGTTTGAGAAAAGTCATTATTGATCAAACTTTAATCGACTTAATTTTTTTAAAAAAATCTTTTTCGGTCGATTTTACTATTTCAATCAAACACCCAATGATAAATTTTAAATCGATAATACAATTTTCATTGTTAATTATGTCAAATATCAAATTTTATTTGGGCTAAAAATGCTTGCAATAGTATCAATCATGAATTCACCAAAACCATAGGTTAATCAATTCACCAACATGGATCACTTTGGCGATATGTTGGTTTTACGACTCACTTACCAAAGTGAATACTATCTTAGCTATGTAATCCATATAAAACATAGAAACCAACCAATTGTACAAAAATTCCAAATATTACATATAGTCCATGTCTGACGGACAACCCCTCAAGATGCACATGAAGTGCCACACTGCATCGAATAGGTTTTTATTCACCAAAGTAGCTCGAAGTTACCATAGAAAAACTATGTATTGTCGCGGTGAATGTCGCATGAAAGTGGTTTTATCGTGGAGACATCAGTGGTTACCACGATGAAGATTCATTTCTCCATTATTGCTCGAATTACAACTTTATGCACCGCGACGATGTATCTTTTGTTTCCAATAATAGATCCCAACTCGAGTAAGAACCCTAAATTTCACAAACAAATAATTTAATTGATAAAACATAAATCTAAACATGTTTTATCCCTAACAAATCAATCAAATATGCAATTTAAAACCATAGAGTCACGCATCTACTAAATCTCAAATAATAAATAATTGCTAATAGTGTGGATCATTTATTATAAACAAAAATTACATGTAATATAATTGGTTTATGAACAAACATATCAATCAATCTGAAAGGAGAAGACTCTGATACCAATTGATTGAGGTTTATTTCGGATAAACCCCAAATCTGATTATTAAACAATAACCCCATTTAGATTTGATTTAGTCCATAAATGTGAAAAAGAAAAACTTATAGGATAAAGACGATATATTATTTTATCGTCTACTGCAATATTATTCTTTTGCTTTATTTTATTTGATTAATGTATTATTTGATCTTTTTTTTTAAGGAGGGAACCCGCAGCCGCTACTCAGAGTGAAATGAGTGCGCACAGGGTAAACCCTCAGTCTGACGCGATAGCCTGCAAACCAACGCCAGAAGGTAAACCACACAAGGTGACAGGCTCAGCCGAGAAAGCGTATGTAGAGGGACTCGAACTCATGACCTTTTGGTCATAAGAATGCCATACTCAACCAACTCGGCTACCCCCTTGGGGGCATGTATTGTTTGATCTGTTGATATTGATGTAAGGTAATAATTTTTGTTTTAGATCTTTTAATCAACTATAGAATTATTTATCTAACTAGTCGAATGAATAATTCACTTAAGTCCATCTTTATATATGATATGCAATTAAATTTTTAACTTAAGTTCAACTGCACTCATATCCCTACTTTCTATCGCTGTGATTATAAACCATAACATGACGAGTTGTTTATTTAAAAAATAGTCCTTAAAATTTATGTTTAGGTTTAAATACTAACATCTAGTAATTTTATCAATAATCATAGATTATTTAAATGCTAAAACGACCCGGTATCTGCATAATTACCTCCATAAATAGTTTTCATCTATTGGTCCAATTCCTATTTATTTTATTTATCCGGTTACTTATTTATTAAGTCGTTTATCAACATTATCCAAATGCATCATTAATCATCTAACGATTCATAAAATTTTAACATTTTTTTCTTCAATTTAAGATGGTTTGGCTGAAAATATTCTCTTTGTCATCAATATATGGATGATATAGAAAAAAACGCGTTTTGTTTGATATTTAGTCGTTTGTGATATATGATTATTCGATTCTTTTGAAAATGTTATGTATCGAACGAGAGAATCCTATGAAATCCACATCTATAATAATGTTAATTTATAATAAATTTCACCAAAAATTATCAACATTATCCAAAATCATCATTAATCATCTAACGATTCATAAAATTTTAACATTTTTTTCTTCAATTTAAGATGGTTTGGCTGAAAATATTCTCTTTGTCATCAATATATAGATGATATAGAAAAAAACTCGTTTTGTTTGATATTTAGTAGCATGTGATATATGATTATTCGATTCTTTTGAAAATGTTATATAGCGAATGAGAGAATCCTATGAAATCCACATCTATAATAATGTTAATTTATAATAAATTTCACCAAAAATTGAAACCTCATTTGAAACAATGATTTTGTTTTGACCGACAAAGAAAATTAAACGATTCTTATCATGATATGTTTTTTTATATATAGAGTGTAAAAATGACGCATAAATTATTTCTGCACATACACCAAACAAACTGAAAGCAATTAAAGCTAAGAAAACTAATCATACATACGTGGAATTAAAAAGTATTATAATGTATTACAATTTTAGATTAGGTCTTTTATGTCAATTTTTATTATTGATAAATAATACCTTATAATATGGACTTGTTAAACAAAATTGGAAGATTTACGATAGGATCTTTATGTTTATACTAAAATTTTCAATATATATCAATTTCTAATGATAAATAATTTATAAGTAGAATGTATCATCTAGCCCATATCTATTAATTTCTAACAAAATATCTCTTAGTATATTATCTACAATAAGTTATTTATCTAAATAATGACTTATAAGTTTAACAAGTAAATTTTTTATAATATCATTGGACACAATTCTGCGTACCCCATATAAGCAAGTATATTGATAAAGATTTTTTTTCTAGGTTAATTATACATCGTACTTTTATGAGATCTAACTAAATTTTTATGTTATCTTTTATGGTCTAGTGTTGTGTAGTTATATGATTGGTTACTAATGGATCTTATGTTATGTATCTCATATATATTTTAAAGTGTGTCCCAACTAAAAAATACTTGTATCCAACTTCTTTTTTGGCCATGCTTAATCCTATTTTACAGTTTGACATTGCTATTCTATTATCATGATTATTATTACGATTCTTATCAATAACTATAAAAATCTTGCCTTTTATATATGTGAACGATCCATCTATAGATGTTTCCATATTTTCAATATCATATTCTATATTTACAACCTTATCTCACTAGGTAATTCACTTGAAATTTAGTTAAAATATATGTTACATCTTAAGCCATAATACATAATAGCTAAGATTCATACTGTATGTCATCATTGCTGATTTCAACTTTTATTTTAGGAAACACAAAAAATGTATGATTTCTGAAATATGTTTTAAAACATTATTAAAGCTCATACAATAACTATAATCCTTAACATGGTCACAACAAAACCATTAGTTTTTATTTTATTTTAATTATTTTATCTTTATGTTGATCAAATTTTTTGTTGCAAAATATAATGCATTTTTGACACAATTATCTTTTTTGATACAGATTAAGTTGGTTGCATCATTGGATGCAATAAGAAAATATATAAAAAATTATTTCACACTTGTTTTAATAGAACTTTAGGTTAAGTCATAAGTATTTAGTTTGAAAAAATACTTTATGCACTATTATATCTAGTGTTAGTTTTGAAAATCTTTCAGCACTTGGAAGAACATGTCGTATTTATCTGAAACTTTAAAAACAAACGCGGTTAAGAATTTCATTCGAGTGATCAAGAGTTATATATTTTTATATTCCAAAATAGGATCATATGTATCCATGTTTATAGTTAGACATAGTCAGTCTTCATACCAATCTTGTTGATGATATACTCTGTAAACTTCTATGACTGAACCTAAATAATATACGTGGAATGATTGAGTTTTATGTTATACATTTGCATATTCTCATACAATTTTTTCATATTAGTTATCAATTGTCCATCTTTATTGATATTAATAAACATGTCATTTATATGATTTTTTATGTGTTTGTGATTATGTGTTGAGTACACGATTGACCAACTACTCGTAGGTTAGTTTTCTAATTTTTAACTTTAAAAATATTACATGATAATACAAATTAGTATTTGGTACAATAGTAGTGTTTGTGTGATCATTTTTTGAATTTTATTATCTAATTATATTTGAAGTATGAGTTCATAAATTATAATTCATGACATGACATGACATATGCAAATTGGTCTATATGTAAGAATAAAAATGAATCTATATACTATACATAATTACAATTTATGAATTTATTTACATTCTTATTGGGTCATTTTTCCTTTACTAATGCAAGGCTGGAAAAAAATATGGATGGTCCCAACTAAGTTATAAATATGATACAATAATATGTTTATTTTTAAATTATCATTTTTTTCTCTCCTTTTTCTGTCAAACTCTTCTTGTTATGGATACTTCGTCCCTTCTTTATTATCCATATCTCAAATGACATCATTTGATTGTTAATATATCAATAACATAAGTTATATAAACCATATAAAGTATTCTATTATTCATAACATAGTATAAAATTTATATGTTATTTTTAGGAAACCTAACCGTGATTTTAGTCTTACACTACTATAATATTTTCAGTTATATTTATGTATATATTATTATCTTAGTATAAGTTATACATCGGGCTCTCGTTCATTCTTTGTTCTAATATGTGTATATCTTATCAAATATAGTTTTTCACCATTGTCAATAGTGATAACCTTTTGTTCAATCGAATGAAGGAAGTTACCCTTCTATAATAAATTTCTTTCACCTTTCATTTGTCTTTGTAGAAGAACATCCATGATATTGGACGGTTGTTTAATTAAAGCTTATATAACGGTGATATTACAAAAAAGATCTACGCTTGAAATATGTAACATCTTGTTTACAAATCTTTATACATAGTATGCTAAAATTTTACTTTCTTTGATATAGTCATGATGAAATGACCTTAGTTTAGTTCCTATGAACTAGTTTTAGAACTAGATATGTAGCTCGTTGAAATGTGGAACTATAAATTATATGTAAACTATTAACTCATGTATGTTTGTAAACTTAAAAATATAATGGAAAATATTTGATACAATAGTTTATCATTTGAAATACAATCAAATATAATGATACAAAAAAATCGATTTAGTATTCAAACACGTGTTCCATCGTGCTTCTCAATTTTTATTGTTCAAATCTTTTTAATGAGAGTTTTTAAAAATGTCAATGATGCAAGAAATGAGATAAGTTGCATTTATTTATTTTCGTAGATTTTGGTGCATGATCATGTAAAAAATATTATTGCATAATCTAATATTATGAGACATTACAATCTCATCAATAAATGTCACATAAGAGACATCTACGTTGCGACTATAGAAAATTATGTTGCAATATTTTGTAATATAGACTCAAACATAATTTATATTTTTTAAAAAATTATCATGTTACGATGCGATTATATAAAAAATCATGTTCCAATATTTTTTTATAAAAACTTATTTTAAAATCTAATCAAATAATTAATTTAATTTCCATCATTCTCCCATTTAATTGTTTTTCTGTTTTTATTTTTAACAAGTTAAAAAGAATTCATGGATAATAATTTAGAAGAAAACAAACATTAGATAAAAATAATAATATTATATCTTTTCGTATATATTTATAATGTTGTACGGACACCGGATGTGATAGACGAGACAAGCAACACTGAAATTACGTACAAAATTCAAATCTAAAGATATTTTACTTCACAAAGTATATGTTATTAAGGATATAAAAGATGTCATTAAGTAAAGACGGATATCGTTAAAAATTTTAACCAAATGAGAGGATCATGATATGATACGATATGAATTCATATCACTCGTATAACCTAAGCATAAAAAACGAGTTAAGTCGCTAATAAAATAATAATTCACAACCAATGATGATCCACATTACCGCGAAATAAGAACCCAACTTACCGCAACAACAAGTAAAGTTTGTAGTAGTGCTTTCGGATGTAAAACCCAAAACTTATAATTTTAGAATATTCTCTCCTACAAAAATGTTTATTGCAATAATATGTCTCGGTCTTTCTTTTAAAATTGTGTAAAGATAATCGTCGCGACCGTTACTTGATGCAACAAATAAAATATTTTCTTGGGACAACCAAATACCTTAATGCTATAGAAATTATTTTTAATAATATATTATATCTTATTAAAAATAAAAAATAAACATATATTCTACCTTGTATAAATTCATAAGTTTTATATTTTAAAAAATTGAAGGTTATACAATTGATTATAGCCACACCCCATAAAAAACAATCTCACCTTTACATCAAACTAGTCGTATTGTAGCTTATATAAATTCCATAAAGAAAATCGATAAAATAAAAACAAATCAAAAAGAAAAAGCCAAAAAAACCAAGAGAAAAAGAAAAAGAATTCTCCACTCCCGCTTTTGTCGCTGATGTCTGAAATTTCTTGATTATTGTTTTGCACCGTGAACACTGAACAGAGTACAAAAGAGTCTCCGTTTCAGACAGGGATATATAGTAGTACATAGATCTACCATTATACATAGCATGTAGGCTAGGATACAGAAAAATTGTTAGACATCATTACACATTTGGCCTTTTCTACTTTAGTCCTACATGCTGAAGTGAGACAAAAAGCACAGTCTCACACAGACATAGACACACAAGAAAACAGTGACCATATCAATTCATTATCAACATTCAACAACAACAACAACTGTTTCTTATAATAACCCATCTCATCTCTCTCACTCTAACCTTCTTTTGCTTCTCTCTCTCTACTCAATCCTCAAGAACATGGATACTCAAAGAAATTCTCTTCTTAACTGGGCTTACTACTACCAAGGAAAGGTACCAATCTCATTTCACTTGTTCACTTCTTCCTCTGTTTTCCTCTGTTTTCCTCTGTTTCTGATGTAAAAGTTTTAGCTTTATGAAATTATGTGAGTGATTCTTAATGGGTATTGCTTAATTTGTTTTAATGGTGCAACAGACAGTAGAAGAGCTGAAACAGTCACTTTTGTACACAAGTGTAGAGCTAGAACAAACAAGAATGGTGGTTCAAGAAGAGCTTAAAAAGAGAGATGATCAGTTGCTTTATCTCAAAGATCTCTTAACTAAAACCATAAGAGAAAGAGATGAAGCAACACACAAATGCGAAACTCTTGTTTTCGAAAAACTCTGGCATCTCCAACAACAAGAACAAGAACAACAACAGAAACAAGCTCCTGTGTCCGGGATTTCAAGCGTTGATGATGAACAACAGCAGCAACAACAACAACTAAGAAAAGGAACAATCGAACCGAACTACGGGGTTTACTCATCAGATTGCGAGGAAAGCATTGTTTCATCTCCGGTTCTTGAAGAAATAACAGCAAAGATTGAACTAGTAGTGTCTGAAAAGCCATTACCGGAAAAAGGAAAGCTTTTACAAGCAGTGAGGGAAGCCGGTCCACTTCTTCAAACCCTCCTCCTAGCTGGGCCGCTACCGCAGTGGCGACACCCACCTCCACCGCTTGAGTCATTCGAAATCCCACCGGTAACTATTCTCCCACCACAACCACCACAGCCACAAGACTCTCTTGTTAACAACTTTGGTAAAGTCAATAAGAAAAGGGTTCTTATTGATGGATCTAACAATTCTCCTATTGGAGCTAAATACCAAAGAATCATCCTAAATTGACTTACTTTACTACTAAATCATATAAAGTTATAATTTTTATTTTTCTTGAGCTAGAAGTTACAATATTTATAACTTCATACCACTTATCTTGTTGGTGTCTGTTATGTACAAAGGTTTGGTTTTCTAAAAGAGAGAAGAATGACATCCCCAAGTTCACTCAGTCAAGAGAGAAACTAAGAGAGAGATTTATGTTTTTTTCTTCTTTTTTTGAGTTTTTTTTTCTTGTTTCACATTAATGTTTTGGTTCCATGATGTGAAACAGGACTTGTTTGTGTTTTTTTCCTTAAGATTGAATTCTAAAGGTTGTAACTTTTAGAAGTTAGTTTAATTACTAAAATATTTGTGTGATGTTGTTGAGGGGAGGGGAAGAAGAAAAAGTAAAAGGTGGGTGTGGAGTTGTTAGGGTTAGAAGAAAGAGTATGGCTATGGCCAACCATCAACCAAAGAAAAGAGATGAAAGTAGGAGGACTTGCTTGTTGGGTTTGAGAGAAGTGGATCCTACAACTGATAATCAGAATCAGAATCAGGATCTGCTACACTAGATTTGTGATTTATTATCATTTTTAATTATATGTAATGACTCTTTTTTCCTTTGAGGAAACTATATTGTATGATTATATGTATGACACTATTTAATCTTTATGCTTTGACCAGGAGATGCAACTTGCCAATTTTGAGTATTGATTTACTTAGTAGTTTAACATGTCTAGGTAAGTTTAACATGTCTAGGTAATAGGTAATAGGTACATATTCACGAAATTTTGAAATGGTCTCTTCATATTCCTATACCTAATTCAGGTTTAAGTTTAAGTTTTGTAGGTATGATAAGAAGGCTGAAATCATCATTAGCTTATCGAACTAGTTTTCATGTATTTTATATTTTAGAAATTTTTTGTTATTAGTCTTTCGTACGAGTATTGAAAAATTAACACGAGTTAGCCAAACATCAATATTTAGAAATTTTTTGTTATTGGTCTTTCGTACGAGTATTGAGAAACTAACACGAGTTAGCCTAAATATCAATATTGTGTTTCGTTATTGGTTTCCAAAAATATGAAAATGTGGTTTTCAAAGTAGAGATTTATGAGAAATAGTATGTGTTTTTCGGATTAGCGTTTTAGATTTTTAGAGGACCAAATGTAAAATAAAATGTTGATGTTTGGGATGTCACATGTGAGCTTCTCAGTAGTCACATGTGAGGAGGGATTAATAATATAAATTTCTAAAACATAGGGGATTAGTGGGAGACGAAAATGAGCATAGATGAATAGTTTGATACAAACACGAAACATGGAGGACTAATAATGAGTTTTAGTCGTTTGAGGACGTGATTGAGCTGCCAAATCTGAAAATATGATTTGGACCAGTTCGATAAGGTTCATTTAATATCGATTTGATAATGTTTTCGAACAACATATGAAATGAAGTTTGAGTCCAGTTTTTACCAGTATGAACTGATAAAACCGGTACAATTATATATATATATATATATATATATATATATATAACTGTTATGAATCGCTGTGCAATATATCACAATTGACTGAGACACATAACAAAATAAAAAAAATATGAAAAAGAACAATACATAATTTTAATATGGTTCGACAAATATCTACGTCTACGGGTGCCGTTAGAGAAAAGAGTTTCACTATGATAGAAAATGGTTACAAATTTTAAAGTCTCATTTTGTGTAGTCCTAACAATCTATTTATAGGTAATAAATAGATTTATTAGATAATGGGCTTAATGGACTCATATACACAACACTATAAACTATAACGCACACTATAGTATAATACAAAGTGTACCACGAGACATAGTATACATTATCAATATTATACATTATCAACATTATTCGACTCATCTTCAACAAATCTTTCTCTTGAGGTGAACATCATTTCTTCATTATCAACAAAGAAATTTCTCTTCTCCGACTCACCAAATGCCCCATAGCCATTCACATGATGTAGTGAACATCAATCCAGTTTAGGTATTTCTAAAACTTTCAAATTGATATTGCTTTGTCCATTATATCTGCTTGATTATCATGTGTAGACAATTTCTTCACATCAATAATTATGTTTGATATTATATCACGAATAAAATAAAACCTAAAATTTATGTGCTTCGTACGTTCGTCGTACATCTGGCTCCCTATAAAATGTATGAAAGTTTGACTGTCACAAAATAATTTTGTAGTAGTCATATTCAAGCCCAAATCCGCCACCAAACCTTGCAACCATATACCTTCTTAATTGATTATGTTACCATCGTGTACTCTGCCTCTGCTGTGGACAAAGTTAGAGAAGGCTGCAACATTGTTTTCCAACTGATCGCACTTTCAGCTAGAGTAAACATACATCATATCAAAGCTCTCATCTTATCCATATCACTTGTAAAATCAAAATCAACAAAACTAACCACTGATCTTTCCATATTGTCCATCGATCTACCAACATTGGTCTAATTGAAAATCAAGCCAACATTCATAGTATTCTTAAGATACCGAAGTATCAATTTCAATTTTTGACAGTGTTTTTTCTTAGAGAATCCCATAAACTTTCTTATTACAGTAACATAGATGTGAAATATGAGGACATACGCATACCATAACATAAATGTTGAATCGTTGTAGCAATGTTTAATATAGCTTCGACGAGACAAGTGCAATGATCTTATACTTATCTTTCCAATAATCTCCATACCAGATCTTCTTTGCTCTACCCATATCCTCTATCTCAAACTCGACACTGATATTATTCTTTATATGCACAATGAGTAACATAGTACAAGGAACAATAAGCATATCATTCACATACAACAACAAATAAACATAAGAATCATCAAACATCTTTTGATGATACACACAAATGTCATATGGATTTATCGTGAACCCTTTTAACATCATGAATGTATCAAAATGTTTGTATAATGCACAAGTGACTGTTTCAAACCATACAGTGATCTTTTTCAGCAGACAAACCTTGTGATTCATATTAGGTTTGATAAATCCCTTTAATTGTGTTATATAGATTCGTTTCTCCAATTCACAGTTTATAAACGCAGTCTTCACATTCAACTTCTCAAGTTCTAAATCTTGCAAAAATACCATGGCTATCAAAATTTGAACCAAACTATTATTCACCATTGGAGAAAACACTTCATTGAATTCAATTCATTCCATTTGAATAAAACCTTTGATGACGAGTCTTACCTTGAATCGAGATGCCTCAACCCTTGGATTACCTTTATTTTCTTGAATACGTATTTGTTGTCTACTACATTATGTTCTTTATGGAAGTCAAAAAGCTTCCATGTCTAATTCTTATGAAGAGATTCAATCTTTTCCCATATAGCAAAAATCCACTTATATAATTCTAAACTTGCTATAGCTCTCATGTAGCTACTAGGTTTACGTAACTTAACTTCTTCTGTAACTGACAGAGCATATGCAGTTAGATGTGCGTACCTTTTTTATGGTCTAATCTCTCTTATTTTCTATGTCCATTGTTATGTTACAAGGTTATTATTTCGTTCAGGCGCATCCTTGTCACCATCATTTGATACTGACGTTTTACCTATTGATTTGGGGTTCACCTCAGAACCATTCAAATTATTATACCTATTATGAACTGATTCTAATTCAAGTTCCACATGTTTACTCATAAACGATCCTGATTCGACTATTTCCCCTACTTGATTTTGATTATCTAGAAAAACATACTTGTGAAAAGTCACATCCCTACTGATAAAGAACTTGGAGACTTGATAAGGGGTGATTCCCTAAATACGAGCAAGCACGAGAAGAAAGCACTGAGAGATTGGATCATGATGAGCAACGAGGAAAAGAACGAGTTCTACGGCGTTGACGAGCTCAAAAGCAGATCAATACCAAAGGTAAATACATCGATGATGAACTCAAAGGGATATACAGCTCGTCAACGGAATAAGCTCAAGGATATATATATATATCTCATTGCAGAGCTCATGATTGGGATGAGCTCGAAGACTTTAGCAAAAAAGTTGATCGACTAGGCAAGGAGTGTGATGAAAGGGAAAGACTTAAAGAGGATAAGCTGAGCACATTTTCAGTGAGCTCGAGCTATGCAAATCAGAACAAGACCTGATTTCGTTTAAAGGAGTAGCTCAGCCCGAATTGAAGTATAGATTGTACTCAACATCTTTACTTGTAATGTAAACACACATTTTGACCCATGAGTCAAACCGTGTTAATTATTCCACAATTATAGGGATAACGGTTGCGATAGTTGTTTGTTCCACAATTATAGGGATAATGATGTTAGTGGGATAGTGGCGCTAAAAGCGTAACTAAATGTAACTACCCGCTTAATTTGTGTATTATAAATAGGTAAAACAAATTGATGAGTAAAGTGATCTCTTTCTTGACTAAAAATCGTAGACTTGTTGTGGCAGAAGTTGTTAGTTCCTTAACAAATTTGGCGACGTCTGTGGGAACTCTTTAACCAATAACCATGGTAGTCACTAGGTCAGGAATCGAGAGAGATAATCAGGAGACTAGCAAAACAACGACGCACTGGAGGAGAACCGTAAGTGGTCTCGACCCTACAATTCCTCAAGAGGTCAATCTTCTGATACCCTAAACAACGGTGGTAACATAGGGACCTCTAATCCAACCAGCTGTTGCTTCCGGGGAAGAGGTCCATCTTCATCAAACCGAGGATGCACATCTAAATGCATATCTAACCGAGGTTTATAGAGCTGGAACAATGGATCTAGAATCTGCAAGAGGAACAACTGAAAATAGCGTTTAAGCGAGACACCATAAAGCAGGATATGTATGCTACAATGGCAGGTATGAATGACAATATTCATGCTCTAAATACAAGGATCAAGGGCACGAGTAAGACTCACCAACCATGAGGACTAGAGGCGAGCAAGGTTAACAGGACATATTGTTCTTTTAAAAGGGACGACAAACAAGAAGGTGAAGGTGAGAGTGGGGGAAAGAATCGTAATAGAGGACCATGTGATGAGGTCAAACATGCGTTGACCAAGCGAGCTCGAGAGGATGAGGACCTTCGTTACAATCAGATCTGCCTAAAGTTGTCGGCATACATATTGAAGGAATCGTCAATTTCTGAGAAACTTCTAGAAGCTCAACTCCTAAGGAAGTTTGACCCGTTCAAGATGGAAGCTTACGATGGAACATGGGATCTGGAAAGGCATCTGGAACAGTTTAAAAACATGATGATGGCTTTCAATCCCGATGATGCGATATTTTGCCAGGCACTATCCATGACCCTTAAAGGTAACGCCATTGATTGGTTTAGTAGCCTGCCAAAGGGGTCTATCTATGATTTCACTAGATTTTGGAAAGCATTCAGAGATAGGTTCGTGGGTAACAAGGAGCTCAAGCGCGAGCGGGATTTGATCATGGATCTTTATCAACGTCAATGTGAGTCTCTTAAAATTTATGTTAGACTTTTTGTTCATACCATGAATTATTTGCCGGATCTAGCCGAAAACATGGCGGTGGCCTCTTTGAAACGGGGGATCGAGAGAATAAGGGAACTATATGTGGATCTCATCAAGTTCCCAACTGAAAACATGGGGGATCTACGCGCAATAGCATATAATTTTATCAGGTTTGAGGACGCCAGAAGAGGGGCGTCACTTGAGCGTCCTGAGCCAGATCTCAAAGACGGTGGATCAGAATGGAAAATGACTGAGGATCAGCCAAGGAGGGACTACAACCGAAGGCCTCAACATCTCGATTAACCAAACAGACGTTTCACTCCACTGACATAGGCTATTTCGGTAATTTATGATCGCACAAAGGGGGGTACGAGGTACCAAGCTCCACGAACAATGAGTGCGGCCGGATTTAAGCAATCTAATCGGTATTATTGTGCATATCATCATGACCATGAACATTCGACGGATGATTGCTGGCAGTTAAGGGACGAGATTCAGCGTTTGATCGATAATGGAGAGCTGATTCAATATATCAAACGAACTTAACCAGATCGACGAGAGGAAGATCGCCCTTTCAACAGCGACAAACCAGCCGCTGCAGAGGAGTCAGAAGCAAACAAAAAACAGTGGCTATTGACCATATCAGGGGGAGTTTGGCCACAGGACAAGGGTCTACTCAGAATAAACGAGCTAAAAATGAGTTTGACGTTTACAAAATAGATGGAAATTCTTATCGAAACTACAGAGACCCAGTTGCCGATCTCACCTTTAATGATGATGACCTTTGAGGTGTTAGTTTACCACATGAAGGCGCCTTAACAATTCACTTGGACATTGGAGGAGTAATGGTAACCAGAGTACTGGTCGATGGAGGAAGCTTGACAAATATTATCTTCAAAAGAAGCTTTGATCGCATGCAGAATGTCCCACCATATCGACCTACTCAGCAGACATTGGTAGGATACGAAGAAAAATCTTTGCAATGTGTTGGGGAGGAGGAGCTGGTGGTCAAATTTGGTTATGGAGTTACAAAGAAAGAACTAAAAATGTTATTTTTTATCTCTAACGTGCCGAGCCCCTACCATGCAATTATTGGACGACCATGGCTGCATAGGATGAAAGCGACGCTGTGCACGTACAGACAATGCATTAAGTATCCGGTGGGTAGTTCGACAGGTATAATTCGAGGCAGCCAAAAGACTGCGCGAATTTGCTATGCAATCGACTGGGGCATATCCGAAAAGAAAGGTATCTGGTCTGGATAGCAAATCCGGTTTTAGTTAAAAAGAAGAATGGGCAGTGGAGAATGTGTGTAGACTTAACCAATTTAAACCAATCATGTCCTAAAGATGTTTTCCCGTTACCAAGGATAGATCAACTGGTTGATTCAACTTCAGGTTGCAAATTCCTTTCTTTCATGGATGCGTATTCAAGATATAATCAGATACGCATGCATCCGTATGATCAGGAGTGATGAGTAAAATAATGACAAGTAAGGGGGATCTTGGATCTAGTGCTTGATGTGACTAATTTTAAGAATGTAGAGAGATAAAGTAGAAAGAGAAAGTATTAAAGAATGTCCATTTACCCAAGAATAAATGGGCTCCATTATATAGTGGGAAAAGTGGTCCCCATTTATGTCCTAGGTAGTCCTTTACATTCTACTTCCTTTACATATTGCTCTCTAATAAATAATAAATACGTTAATGAGTTTATTTTATTTTCCCCTTTTACAATTAACACTTTTGCTACTGGACTCATCGAATTATTTCCTTATCAGTAGCCTCCCAGTCTTCAAGAGCATCGGGAATGAAGACTCGTGAGTAAATCGAGGAAACGACCACTGTCAAAAATTACCTCGTGCTCAGAGTTTTGCGAGCGTTTTGGCCAAGTGCCTCGGGATCGCGTCTCCCAAAGCTTCGGGAAGGGTTATATTGCCCAACACCCGACCATTTGTCACAGCAAAACCGACCCTCCTCATATCTCTTAACGCCTTGGGAGGTGATCAATCTTGTCTTCCATTGCCCGATCTGCAGGGATGGACTTATTAAAAATCTAGCTGGTAAATCGGTCATGGGCTCAACCGGGTCGTTAGGCCTGCTTGGAGAGTTGTCTGCTTTAGTTCTTCGTGTTAGTGGACACGTGGAGCTCATTTGAAGAACATTCGAGTTCTGGCTCCAGCGCAGGCCTATGGTACTAGCCTGATGATTACCTATTTCGTGCATAGTCGGTTTTGGCTTACACGTGTCGTTCCTCTATTCGAAGCGTGCCCATCTGCACATCTCTCTAGGAGACTCTTCGACTTCCCGCGGCTCTTTGTCGTTTGGACTTCCCCATGCGTGAAACGGTTAAGGTATATAGTTGCCTATAAATACTTCTTCTCTTATCACAACTCGCTCCCTCAGAGAAATCCTAGAGAGAGAGAGTCCATCTTGACCATTCTAGAGAGAAAAGCCATTGTTTATGAAAAAGAAAAACTCGAAGCATAACCAGAAATTGAAAAAGAAACCTGAGCCCGTGTTTGGATTTATTGATTGGGCTAGCATTAGTGACCGAGCCGACGAATATCGAGCCGCTGGACTGATTTGGGGTTCCGATAAAAAACCCTTCACACCCGTGCCTCTTCCCCACGATCCTGTCCTGCCAACTCCCGTGCCTGCATAATCGTTTATTGTGCCAGAGCCGGTTGTTGCTCCAATCCCCGAAGCAATCGTCATCCCTTCCAGTAGTTCTTCCCTGAATTCCCCTATCAAACCACTCGATCACCCGACGCTCTCGTCAGTAAACGCACCTGGAAACTTACCCTTTCCTCTTCTTCACGAGCGCCATAGTAAACCTAGATTCCTTACAATAGGAGACTCCAGCGCCTCTTCTTCGCTGGTAGGAGGCATCTCACCCAAAATGGTGCAATTAACCCCTACTATCGTCGGGTTTCGTATGAGCGTCAATACAGCTGCTACTCCTTTGGGCGTTGCTCGAAGGGATTTCGAGCGTCAGACGCTGGAAATGGAACGTGCGCGCAAGTTGCAATAAAGCGGATCAAAACATGTCCGCACCGGTAGTAGCTCCAGTTTTATAAAACCTTTTTCCCAACCGGTTGATCCCAAAGCGGTCGGTTCCTAGATTCCAGAGGAAGCCGATCCTAATTGTACTGAGGTTGTACAAACTATCACCATCAATGAGCCAGAGGTGACCAACTTAGTTGACTCAAGGAATAGTCTCGTAAGGGAGAACGAAGCGGGGAAATGTGTCGTTGGCGTAAGTGGTGGTGTCGCCGCTCCTTCTGAAGAGCCTCTTCCTCCGGAGATAGAGGCTGTGATAACAACCACTTACCATCGATCTTTGTGTCGGGACAACGTCATCGCCTTTTTTGAGGGCAAGTATATGTACTTCTCTGCTGCGGAACAGTTGGAGCTTCTGATCCAGTGGGGAATCCTGGAGTGCGTCAAAGTATGGTTTCCCGTTCCTGGGGAAACGCCTCTGCATGTACAATCTCGGGAAATTGTTGTTTTTACAAAGCTCTTTAAATAGGATCTCAGGTTTCCTCTGGATCTTGAAATCGCTTAGTACTTCAAAATCCTCGGTATCTGCCCCTCGTAGCTAACTTCCAATGCGTGGTACACGCTGATGTCTTGTATCATGGCCTCTCGACTGTCGGGTCGCGTTATGCCAATGGAGGAATACGTTGCTATGTCCGGGCTTTCAAAATCGCCCAAACTACCTTTCTTCTATTCCTCTTTGGCAAACATTTGGAAGATTGTGAACGACTTTCTGGAGGGTGACAAGTTGTGGAAGCACCGGTTTGCCTTCATTAGTGGCTGCTGGGAGAACGGTCGTCCATATACCAAGGAGAACCCGAGGCGATTGCTGCGGACGTGGGTTCCCGATGGTAATTTTATTATCATTTTTTTTACCTTAACCGATCCTTTGTTTAGTTTCCAAAGAGTATATCCAAGGGTTAAAGAATGATTAGTTCGAGAATGCCAAAATAACCTTCCAAATTCTGAAGGAATTTGCCCAGAAGAATTGGGGACGTGTTCATATGTTACTTTGGGAAACGACGCGGCTAACACTTGCAACGCCGCTAGGTACTGAACCATGTGCTATTTCCTAGCTTCTGACGCTCCCGAGGCTTGGTTTATTAGAAACTGAGAATCACTAATGAGGTGTATATGTATGGCCCCGCACACCTGTGCTAACCTCAAACTAGCTAAGGCAGCCTCGTACTCAGCTTCATTGTTAGACGTGGTAAAACCAAATCGGATCGCCTGGTGTATCATTATACCTGTAGGGGTGGTTATCTGTACACCCGCACCGCAACCACTAACGTTCGATCCTCTGTCGGTTCTAATAATCCATTCAACTTGTTTGTCTTCTTCGTGCGATTCTACGTTTTCTGGTCGGTTGGAATGAAATTGGACTAAAAAATCAGCCAAGGTCTGGCCCTTAATGGTCGTCTTTGGCTCAAAATTGATATCAAAATCGCCTAGTTCGACCAACTATTTGGACATTCGTCCTGACATGTCTGGACGTTGTAATACATATTTGATTGGAAACGATGTTCGAACGATAACTGAGTGGGCCTGAAAGTACGACCGCATTTTTCGTGCCGCGGTCACCAAAGCCAAAACCATCTTCTCCATTTTCAAATACCTCATCTCTGCATCTAACAAGCTTTTGCTCACGAAATATACCGCTTTTGGGATTATTCCTGACTCGCTGACCAAATCCGCACTCACTGCAAAATCAGAAACTGCCACATAAAGAAAAAGGACTTTCCCTTTCAGAGGCTTCGTTAAGAGATTCGGGGATGACAAATAATTTTTGATTCCCAAGAAAGCCTCATCACAAGCCGGTGTCCAATCGAAAGATTTTGCATTTCTCAAAACCTGATAAAAGGGAGCACACTTGTCAGATGAACGAGATATGAACCGATTTAGAGCCGCTAGGCGCCCAGTTAATATCTGGACTTCTTTGATATTCCTTGGCGGAGTCATGCTTGCTAAGGCTTGCAGCTTGATCGGGTATGCTTCGATTTCGCTTTCGCTAGCGACGAATCCTAAGAACTTTCCCGACCTTACTCCAAGAGAACATTTCTCCAGGTTCAGCTTAAGGTTTATGTCCCTTAGACTGCCGAAGGTTTCTTTCAAATCAGCAAGATGGTCATCGTCAGTCTCGCTTTTCACGAGCATGTCGCCTATATAGACTTTCATGTTCCTCCCGATCTGATTCTCAAACACTTTGTTTACCAGCCTCTGATATGTTTCTCCTGCGTTTTTTTAATCTGAAGGACATAACCTTATAACTATACAGCCCCCGCCCAGTGATGAACGTCGTGCTTTCTTGGTCTGCCGAGTTTAGATTGATTTGGTTATATCCTGCATATGCGTCCATAAAAGAGAGTAATTTGTTTCCCGACGTCGAATCAACCAATTGGTCGATTCTTGGCATCGGGAAAAGGGTCTTAGGAGCATGCTCGGTTGAGGTCGGTGAAATCTACGCACATCATCCACTTGCCATTTTTCTTTTTGACCAAAACGGGATCGGATGTCCACCGCGGGTAGCTCGACTCCTTGATATGACTGACGCTGAGCATTCTTTCAATTTCTCCTAGAATAATTTCCGCTTTTTCTGGTGAGAAAGCCTGAAGTTTTTGCGAGATGGTCAGACATTTCTGTTAACAGCCAAATTGTGAATTATCAGGTCTTTTGGGACTCTGGTTACATCTTCCGAACACCAAGAGAACAAATGCAAATTTTTTTGCAGTAGTAAAATCAACTTTGCCTTAAAAACCGGCAACAAATTAGTTCCGATTTGCAAGATTTTCCCTTTAGTAAACTAGTATCTCTCGCAATCCTCATCAGTAGTAAAAAAATTGGGAGTTTCACTGGGATCGTTCATAAGTAACGACCCCAATGGAAGTCCCCTTAACTGCTAGTCCTGGACTTGCTTCATTTCCTGATCACCTTTTGGTGCTAAAGCTCCCCGGCAGCATTCCCTTGCCGCTTTCTGGCTGCTTCTTACTACCCCCACATTGTTACCCACCACGTACTTTAAGAATTGATGAATAATAAATTTCACCGCATGCATCCGCGACAACCATGATCGGCCAAAAATTGCGTTATGAGAAGCTGGCACATCTATCACGATAAACGGAATAGTGACCTCTTTCTTGAACAGCCCTCGGCCGAGTTGAACAACGCCCTCGAATTCTCCTATTACCACTGTGCCCGAATCTATAAATCCCACAATAGTCTGATCTGACCTCGTAATCACTGGAGGTTTTTTGAACTGGGAAAATATAGACGCGAAAATTATGTTTTCCGAAATTCCGGTGTCAACGAGGATACGGTGGACTTCCTCTCCCGCAATGGCTGCCCCGATAACGACTGCGTCTTCTTGGGGACCGACTATGTCCCTCATGTCATTGTCGTCAAAATACAAGATTGGTGATGGGTTTCCCCGCACATGGGGAGACGTCTCAGCCTCCAACTGAGTTGCCAAGTTCACAATATGTTGTTTATGGGAAGAATGGGTGATCCGTGCCATAGAGTCACCTCCAAACATATGTCAAGGATTCAAAGTATTGACAGAGGCTGCTTACCCCAATGATATTACGACTGACATCGGGGTCGAGATATTCGACGGATACATAAAAAAGATCTGTTACTTCAAAAATTTCCATTGTTGTCTCTGAATTTTGTACTGTCACGATTTCTTTCGAAGCCGCACCCTATTGTGCTTTCTTCTTTACATACTCAAGTAGTTTTCCGTTTTCTATCAGCATCTGTATTTCCTTTTTGAGAGAAATATAGTCCTTGGTATCGTGCCCCACATCCTCATGGTATCTACAATATCGATTATTTCTGATTTCCCGGGGTGTCGGGATGGGAAAGGGACTTCGATAAATCCCGCTCTTCTTAGTCTTTTCATAGATAGTAGATACGCATTCAGTTAAGTCAGCAAAGTAGGCAGGTTGGATCCATTTGTTGGAAATGGGTCGTGCAACCACCTGATTGGTCTAGTTAGTCCTCTGAGCTTGAGACGTCTGAGGTTTGGCTGTTACGGGCTGAGCTGGCGGTATCGTGCTGATTGGCTGAGCTTGCGGGACGTAGCAAGGTTGAGTGCCCTGTTTTATGACTATCGACGCCTGTGCGCTCTGTTGGATCTGCGCTGCTAAGTCAGAAGCCTCGGTTTCCTCTATCAACATCTGCTTTTCCACCTTAGCTAAAAGGGTGGAAAAGGTAAAAGCGTGCTTCTTTATGACCTTTTGTTTCATCGGTCCTGGGAGCAGCCCTAAACGGTATCCTGTCAGCGCCACATTCTCCTTGCAGTGGTCAAGGTCGGTCTTTGCATCAATAAAATGCCTGGTATAATCCATGAGGCTCTCTCCTAGCCTTTGTTTACAGTTGACGATTGTGTCTCCATTAGCTCGGAAGCTTTTGCTTCCCACGAATTGTTGTCGGAACATCATCCAAAACATCCCAAAATTCTTTATGCAACCATGTGGTAACCGGTTGTACCACTTAGATGCCCGATCCTTGAAGGTCATTGAAAAAGCTCGGCACAACAACTTATCGTCGTCATCGAAACTCAACATGAAGTTCTTAAAAGCTTCCAAATGGTTGTCTAGATCTTTTTTTCCATCCCGACAGTATCTTATCTGACAGTGGCGATGCTCTCCAATTCAACCCAAAACCGAAGGCACCGCCACCGAGCCCCTCATCTGACAGTGGCGATGCTCTCCATATAATCCTTCGTTGCTCGGGTTGACGAACTGACTACTGACTCTGTACCCGTGCGTCCGGCTAAGTGACGGTTGCCACTGGACCTGGGGTAAAATTACCCGTTCCTCTCTACTTGCTGTCGGCATTTCTCATTTTTCGTGAGAGTTTAGTGTTCTTTTTTTGGTGTTGTCTTTCTTGAACTTAGGCGAATCATAATGCGGTCCCTATTGCGTCGGGATTTATTTTTTCTTTTGAGCTTATTTCGTCTTACCCTACGCCGATATTTTCTTCCCGAGGAATCATCCGAAGTGAAATCAGTGGAGCTGCCATGATCATCTTTTGAGTAGCGCTTTGTCTTTCCTTCCCGCTCCTTATCTGGCTGGGACTCCCGATAACCGTGACCAGGTCGGGGGTCGTTATGATGACCCTCTCCCGGGGAGCCTTCTCCGCGGCTGTCGATCATCGGCTCTTTCCCTTTTCCTTCACGAGCTATTTTCTCGTCTAGGGCCCTCTCATTCTCAGTGTTCAACTTCGCGATATCCTCCATCAATTGTATCCTTGTCATGATAAGAGTCGATCGCTTGTCCCGACCATGTGCATAGTGATCATGGTCGGGGGGGCCCTTCGCCTTCGGACAACGAAATAGCTCATGCCACCACTCGCTCGACCCCTTCCCCAGTCGATTTGTCATTCATTGTAGATTTAAAGTCGTGATTTTGAAGAAACAGGTGCCTTTCAGGTATCAGGTGTTCCCACAGACGGCGCCAATGATGAGTAAAATAATGACAAGTAAGGGGGGATCTTGGATCTAGTGCTTGATGTGACTAGTGCTAAGAATGTAGAAAGAGAAAGTAGAAAGAGAAAGTATTAAAGAATGTCCCCCTACCCAAGAATAAAAGGGCTCCTTTATATAGTGGGGAAAATGGTCCCCATTTATGTCCTATGTAGTCCTTGTATATTTAATCGCTAGTCCTTTACATTTTACTTCCTTTACATACTGCTCTCTAATAAATAATAAATACGTTAATGGGTTTATTTTATTTGCCCATTTTACAATTAACACTTTTGCTGCTGGACTCAGCGAATTATTTCCTTATCAAGGAGCACACATCTTTTCAAACCGAGGAGGGTCTCTATTGTTATATCGTCATGCCCTTTGGGCTGAATAATGCAGGATCAACTTATCAAAGGCTAGTTAATCACATTTTTCAAGATCATTTGGGGCAGCATCTGGAGGCGTATATTGATGATATGTTTATTAAAACACAAAGAAGTGCATCACCTTAATACTTTACAGACTGTTTTTGATTTATTACGCAACTATAATCTTAAGCTTAATCATGAAAAATGTTCTTTCAATGTGGCTAAAGGAAAATTCCTGGGCTATGTGGTAAGTCGGCAAGGTATTGAAGCAGATCCAGTTCAACTGAACGCAATTCTACAGATGGGACCACCAAAGATTGTTAAGGAAGTCCACTGTCTTACAGGTCGGTTAGCAGCTCTGTCAAGATTCATCTCACGTGCTTCGAACAAGAGTCACTACTTTTTTAAGTACTACGGGGAGCTAAGAAGTTCGCATGGACAGAATCAGCGACAAATATTTTGATGATCTAAAGCAGTATCTTACATCTCTTGAGATTTTGTCTGCTTCTACACCTGAGGAGCCATTATTTATGTATCTAGCAGTGTCATCTTTCTCTGTTAGTTCGGTTTCAGTGTGCGATCAAAATGGAAAACGGCGACCAGTATATTACACGAGCAAAACACTAACAAATGCAGAGACAAGATATTTAAACCTTGAAAAGCTGGCTTTGAGCCTGGTTGTTGCAGCTCGACGGATGAGGCCGTATTTTCAAGGGCATATTATCACGGTATGAACCGCATACCCTTTACGAACAGTATTGCAAAAACCTGATGTTTCTGACAGGTTAAGAAAATAGAGCATTGAGCTCAGGGAGTATGATATTCGCTTTAGGCCACGCGTAGCTATAAAAGGACAAGCAGTTGCAGACTTCTTAGCAGAGTTCAGCTCATCCAGCGAGGAGCATGATAAGACATAAGATGGACAAATGGTTGAGCTCGACCAATGGATTGTTAAGGTCGATGGAGCATCTTCTACAACGGGGGGAGGTGCAGGTATTGTAATTAGAACTCCAACCGGGGAGGAGGTCAAGCAGGCGGTGCGCTTTAATTTTCCAGTAACAAATAATGCTGCGGAAGATGAGGCTGCCCTGTGTGGTATGAATTTGGCTTTGATATGTGGAGCTCAAACTATCAAGATCATATCTGATTCTCAGCTAGTGGTAAATCAGGCATAGGGTCTTTATAATGTCAAACAAGACGGCATCAAGGAATATCTTGTGATTCTTAAAGAGTATGAGTCCAAATTTACAAACGTGTCTTATGAACATATTCCACGAAGAGATAATTCGGCGGCCGACACTTTAGCTAAAGCTGCAGCTTCAGGAGACCATCCAACAATTTTGCTCCAACAACTCCCTGCAACAGAGCTAATTTCAGTAGTTGCAACTGTTAATTCAGTCACTAATTATGATGATTGGCGGACTCCATACCTCCACTACTTAAACCAAGGAACATTGCCTACAAGTAAAAGTGAGGCTCGCGCGTTGCAGATCAGGGCAGCTAAATATTGTATGCTCGACAATATTTGAAAAACTCAACTAGACCTTTGCTATGTTGCCTTGACCGAAGTGAAGCTAGTTCTGTGTTGGAAGATCTACATTCAGGAGAAGCAAGAGCTCATTGCGGACACCGAACGTTGATTCGACGTTTCCTTCTCGTTGGGAACTATTGGCTGAGCTAGCGAGTGATGCTGAGAATCTAGTATTGCAATGTCATAAATGTAAAGAATATTCGAACACGCAGCACAGACCCAGCGAGCCCATGCAAAATATTCATGTCCCATGTCCGTTCGATAAGTGGGGAATATATTTGGTGGGTCCTCTTCCAACGGCCACAGGAAAACGGCAGTTCCTCATTGTGGCGGTGGATTATTTTTCTAAATGGGTTGAGTCTAAAGCTCTATTCAGAATACGTGCTCAAAAGGTATACGATTTCATACATAATCAAATTCTAACTCGATATGGAATTCCACGAATTATAATGACAGACAACGGTCGTCAATTCCAAAATTCAATCCTTATCAACTTCTGCAAACGATATGGGATCCTCCAGCATTTCTCCACTCCTTATTACCCTCAGGAAAACGGACAGGTTGAGGTGACTAACATAACATTATTAGAAGGATTAAAGAAGCTGGAGGGAGCTAAGGGCAAATGGCCAAACAAGTTACCAGAAGTGCTATGGGCATACAGAACAACCCCTCGCTCTACGACATGTGACACACCATTTGCTTTGGTATACGAATCAGAGGAAGTTATCCCAGCAGAAGTCATCATACCGAGCCACAGGATTGAGCATCATGAGGAGGAGGCAAATCTTATAGCCAGGTCAACCTCCCTGGATCTCATAGATGAAAGACAAGACAAGGCCAGAATCCGAGCAGAGCATTATCGAAGTCTCATGAGAGGAAGTTTTAATGCTCGTTTGAAGCCACGATCGTTTAAGGTGGGTGGCTTAGTTTTAAAAAAAGTGTTTCAGGGCTCCGGTAGTGGAACAGGTGGAAAGTTAGTGCTAAACTGGGAAGGCCCATATTCAGTCATTTCAATAGGACACCATGGCGCGTACAGATTAGCAGATCAAGAAGTTTGAGCACTCAAGCATCCTTAGAATGTTAATCACCTAAATTTGTATCGTAAAATGTAAAGATGTGCTCTTTTTCCTCTCTGATGGCGCGGGGAGGTTTTTTACTGAGGCATTTAAGAACAAGTTTTTGAATCTTTTCAATATAAATTATTTCTTTTGCCAATGTGTGTGTCTGAGTTTTATCTTTATAACCAGCGAATTGGTCAATGACCACACCATTTTTGGCTACGCAACGGACCATACTGAGTCCAGACTAAGTGTATATAAACACGAACGAGCTAATTGGCCACGCCTACGGGCTACGTAATGACCATATTGTGTCTATACTTTATACTGGGTATATTGGCGAACTGGTCAAAGACCAAGTCTGAATAGACTACGCAATATGGACCATCAGACCTCGCCGCGAAAATGCTATCATTGCACAGGTTGTCTAAGCTACGCAATGAGCCCTACTGAGCTCGGGGTTATAAGGATCTCAAGAAATATCAGCACACACATAGTCTACATTGGACGTCATACACTTGCAGTAGTAGTTAAGGTCAATCATGCATCAATTCAAAATAAAAAAAATCCAAGTAATGTGAAGCGTACGACAAGTTTAACATAAAAACAGAGTAAATAGTTCAGCATGGCAAGCATATATTATTTAGAGTTACTAGGTGGCAGTTTGGAAGGATCCCTAGAAGCGTTGGTTTCAGTGTTCTTCTCTAGGGAAATGTTGGTTCTCAGGGTTGCAAACTCTACAAGGTGGGCAATGGATCCTAAGTTCAGTCCCGGATTTAAGGCTATCAACTCTGCAATAGCTTTCTGATTCTCCTTGGTGATCATTTCTGTTGCAATCGAAAACAATTGTGTTTCCCTTTCTTCAGCAGTAGCCTCTATTTTTCTTTGCCACTGTTGTCGCTCCCGCTCGAGCTGAGTACGCTCCTCTTCTAGCTCTTTGTTCAACCTGCTCACCTCAGCAGTCAGAGCCGTAATTCGATCTGTTTGTTCTTCTACTCGACTCGCCTGATTGTTGGCCCAGTCTAGTAAATTTGCATTCTGAGTTTGCAACTCATGGTTCCTCTTTAAAAAGCTTTCATTTTGGCTCAGCACTAGGTTATGCCTTTCAGATAGAGTTGTTAGCCTCTGATCGCTGCGTGCGACAGACTCTTGTAGGGAGGCAACTACACTATCCATTTGGGCTTTTGCATTTAAAGCTTCATGTTTGACAGCTTTGGCTGAAACATAAGCGTACCTCAGGCGAATGACCTCAGCGGTGTTGTGCTTAGCTGAACCAAAGAACATAGCTTCAGGCTTCCACTTCTCCATGACAGTTATATCAGCAGGAGACATGTTTTGATAACTCGGAATAGATGAGTTATGATGCATCTGAACACAAACAGGGGAGACGGATGATAATTTTTCGAGTCTAAAAATTAATTTATTTCTATATTGATGGTTATGACCTCGATTGATAGCTCGGTTTGACTCTGCAAGATCTTTGCATTTGACATTTTGTCATAGTATGACAGATCTGGGCATCTGCGTAGTTGATCAAACATATACGAGGAAGGGCGTGGAACTTTCACTTTTGAGTGTTGCCATGTAGGTGCTCTTTGCTGGCTGGACTCAGGTGCTTTGTTGCAAGGATTGTTCTGTTCAATGGTCTCCATTGACGGTGCTCGTCGATCCATAGATGAGCTCAGCACTAGTTGCTGAGCTTGATCTGTATGAATGGGGGGCGCTGGTGTCTCTTTCTAAGCATTGTTGTCATTATCTTCTCCAGCATCCACTAGGTCAACTATCTCCTTAGCAGCATAAGGATTTTGTCCTTCACCAACGCTCCTTGTAGATGGATTAGGAGGATCTGCTCCTTGGTTGGAAGTAGCTTCAGTATCATCATCTTCCTCATCCCTAGGCTGAAATATCCTGGTATTTAGGGGGATAACATCCATAATTACTTTCTCTTTTTTCTTCATCCTTGTGTCAAGAGCACCAGAGATGGTCTCCTCATCTTCATCCTCTCTATCTGCTGAAACTTTGTTGGGTTGCGTGGTGACGGGCACTGGTGGTGCTTCTATTTCATTATGCTCGATAGTTTTCCCTTTATTTTTGGTAGCATCATTTCCTTGGTCAGTTGAGAGAGCGGCAGCAGAGGATGAGTCCCCATATTCACCAGCCTTGCGGGTTACTTGGGGTACAGATAGCCAAATTACATGACTGTTTTTCTTACGAAGTTTCTTTGCCAAGAGTGACCTAAGACGGTCCATCGTAGCTTCCCTACCGTAAGCCATTCTTACTTCTTCTTCTTCTGTGATGTTGAGCTCAGGGATTGGCCACAGTCCTGACTTCAAATAGTTGTATCGTGTGAAAAATTGTTTCGGATCTCTTTGCCATGCTTCAAAGGCTAAGCTTCTAACTGTGATCAGAGGATTCACATAGTTCAGTGGTTTCCCCTCTTTCCACCAGTTCTGATTGGAGAGTTCACCTAAAGGAAAATACACATAACTTTATCAAAGAGTTCATACACATTTCTATTTCTCATAATTTGCTGGTACTTACAGTGCTTCCTCCATATATTTCTAATTGAAGATTTAAGGTAGGGGTGTTATTCTCCCAATTACCCGGCATAAAGACAAATGAGTTCTTCCAATTCCTATCAGAGGAAGGAACTTCGACAATTTTCTTAATCCCCTTAAAATGGGTATAGAAGAAAGGGGTTTTGACCAATTTTATTACATCAGTACCAAAAATGAGGTCTACTAAGCATATTTCGGTGTTTAACATGCGTGCGCTAAGGACTATGCTAAGTAACAACCTCCAACCGTTTGCAGACATCTGTGTAGGACAGATGCCAAACACACTGAAGTAATCGCGAATGAGCTCGGGGAGTGGTAATCTAAGACCTTAGTCGAATAAAGTAGTAAAAAGGCAGTTTTATGTTTCTTGTGTATGATATGGGTGTTCACCTAGACCAGGGCCCCTAATGGTTATATTGTCAGGGATATTACATCTTTCTCTAAGACCGACGATTCCAGTATCATCTAGGTTAGTGTATCTAGGGGCTATTTGAGAAAAGTAGTTTTCTAAATCAACGATGTCTTCAAATAAAGGCTCCATAGTTTTGTCGCCTTTACTCTTCACTACCTTTTTAGGTGCCTTGTTCTTTCTACACACTGCAATTAGGTAAGGACATGCATCAGAATAATTATGGTGGTAAGGGCAAGAGATTTGATTTTGGAATCGCCTACTGATGAAAGTATGAAACCCTAAGTCTAGGTTTCTCTCCAGCATTCGAGTAAAATTAGTTATCAAATGGAAAGAATGTTACCTGAGTAGTGACGAGGAAGATGACATGAAGCACTTTGGTTGAATATGGAAGAAAAAATTTCTAGTTGCAATGAACAAAAGATTTCGAAATTTGTGATGTTTTGCAAAAAGATGCAGTAACGCTTTCTATGAACGCGTGTGAATCGTGATGTCACTAATTGTTTGAAAAGCTGTGCCAATGAAACTAAATCTCCAAAAGGTATTTCCAAGAAACAACGATGTTAGAAACCGTTACTTACATCAACGACATGTGTCGGAAGAAACAGACACAAGGCAGTTCGAATTATTACGTGTAAAGACTTTAATTATCTTTTAATTTGGAAGCTTATTAATGTTTTAATAAACCTCCAAACTAGGGGGATCCCTGATAATGAGAGATTCCCCAAATACGAGCAACCACGAGCAGAAAGCATTGAGAGATCGGATCATGATGAGCAACGAGGAAAAGAACGAGTTCTACGGCGTTGACAAGCTCAAAAGCAGATCAATACCAAAGGTAAATACACAGATGATAAACTCAAAGAGATATCCAGCTCATCAACGGAATGAGCTCAAGGATATATATATATATATATATATATCATTGCAGAACTCATGATTGGGATGAGCTCGAAGACTTTAGGAAAATAGTTGATCGACTGGACAAGGAGTATGATAAAAGGGAAAGACTTAAAGAGGATAAGCTGAGCACATTTTCAGTGAGCTCGAGCTCTGCAAATCACAACAAGACCTGATTTTGTTTAAAGGAGTAGCTCAACCCGAATTGAAGTATAGATTGTACTCATCGTCTTTAATGTAAACACATGTTTTGACCCATGAGTCAAACCGTGTTAATTATTCCACAATTATAGGGATAACGGTTGCGATAGTTATTTGTTCCACAATTATAGGGATAATGATGTTAGTGGGATATTGGTGCTAAAAGCGTAACCAAATGTAACTACCCGCTGAATTTGTGTATTATAAATAGGGAAAAACCTATTGATGAATAAAGTGATATCTTTCTAGACTAAAAGTCGTAGACTTACTGTGGCAGAACTTGTTAGTTCCTTAACAAGAGGTACACCATAACTTATATCCCTTCACTCAAATATCATATCCTAGAAACATGCACCTTTTTACCATCGGTTCAAGTTTATCATCTTTCGCATGACTGTACGCAGGACAACCGAACACCCTCCACTATTAGTAATCAGCTGGCAATCCAGACAAAATATCAAAATGAGTTTTAAAATCAATAACCGTTTATGGAGACAGATTCACCAAACTACACATTATATGGATAGTCTTAACCTAAAAATCATTTCTCATACTGGAATGCGATATCATACTTTGTGCCTTGTCACAAAGCATTTTGTTCATTCTTTATGCGATCATATTTTGTTGTGGTTTTATAAAACAAGTGTGATGACGCACTATTCATTTAGCTTTGCAGAACTCGTTGAACTTACGACTACAAAATTTTAACCCATTATATGTCTTAAGACGCTTGATCTTTCTTCATGTCTTCTATTTGATAAAGGTAAAATATGACTCATCTTTGGTTTTCAGAAAATAAACCCACACCATCGTTGAATAATCATCGACAAAACTCAAGTAGTATATGGCTTCACTCTTTGATGGAAATCTGTTTGGGCCTAAAAATATATGTGAATGTAATACACTGTCTTTTTAGTCTTTTTTTTTAGTCGACTTATGGAATTTGACTCTAGTTTGTTTATCAAACACACACTGTTAAAAATCTCAATAATTTTGCTTTATGCCCTTTCGACGAATCTCTATTTCCTAAAAGATATAATCATTTTCATTCATGTGACCAAGATGCCAATGCCACAACTGATTCTCATCCTGCTAACTTTTGCTATTACTCCATGATGATGCTACTACGGCATCGCTCATAACAACACTTCATTGGGGAATGTAAATGTTCTTTTGCAAACTGCCTTTCATACATCATCGTCTGCACGATACTTGTAATCCTAAGATTATAGTATCCGAAGATATATCAAGTTTCTCTTCAACTTATGAACATGGCAGTATATCATGATTCTAACAACCCCATTAAAAAATTTATTGATACCACAAACAAGAAACAAATGATTATTCTCTAAATATCCTCCATTAGTTTGTAAGTATCATACCATTATTTGAACTGACACGTGTAATACTTAGCACTAGTATCGAGTCCCTAGAAATTTTTCCCAAAGACTGAGCTCACAGATAACACATCTCATCTATCATTATTTTCACTATTATCAGAATCGTTCACAATTCTACTAGATTTTTACAATCTTTTCCTTTTGATTTCCCTTCTTACCTTTCAGTTTTGGGCAGTCTCTTTTATAATGACCCTGCTCATAACAGTTTGATTTATTGGCACTTGATTTGGATATCTAGTTCTTCTTTTTTGAAGAACTCGCATTGCTAATAGATATTCATTTGGTCGTAAGACCTTCCACATTCACCTGATTGTCTTGCTACAACTGTCTCAACTCCTTTGATTTCAGTGCCCCCTTGAAATCTTCTAGAGATAACTTACCCTTACGATACATTATGGTATCCATGAAGTTTTCATAAAAAATTGGTAATGATCTCAATGCAAACAAATCTTCATCTTCATCTTCAATGATGATATCGTTGTTCTCCAAATTAATAATAATTGATTTAAATTATATTGGTGTTTAGTTATGAACATACCTTATTTCAATCTAAAATCATATAAGCATTTCTTTAAGTATAACCGGTTCATGACCGATTTTTGTGAGCAAAGTTCTCCTAACTTCTTACACGTACAAGGCAGCAGTCTTCTAACCACTAATCTCACGAAGAACATTATTTTTTACGCTCATTAGAATATAATATGAAACCCTTTCTTGAATATATTGTTCTCCTCTTCTTTTATCTCTCCTGGTAACATATTCTTCGCAGCCTTCCACAATCCTTGTAGTACCAATGAAGATTTCAACTTAGTCTTCCATAATGCAAAACTGGATCCCCCATCAAATCTTTCGATTTTGTATTCTGTTGATGTAAACGTCATTGTAAACCCTAATTGCAAAACCTAATTTCACAAGCCAAAGCTCAAATACCTATTTGTTATCAATTATTATGCAATATATCACAAATAGCTCAATAGAAAACAAAATAAAGAACACAAAAGAAAAAATACAGAATTTTAACATGGTTTGACAAATGTCTACGTCTACGGGTGCCGCTAGAGAAAAAAGTTTCACTATGATAGAAAAATGTTACAGCTTTTCAAGTCTCCTTTTGTGTACTCCTAATGATCAATTTATAAAAAATAAATAAACTTATTAGATTATTACAGCTTACCCAACATTATAAATTATAACGCGTAATTTTTTTTTTCGGAGGGAACCCGCAGCCGCTACTCAGAGTGCAATGAGTGCGCACAGGGTAAACCCTCAGTCTGACGCGATAGCCTGCAAACCAACGCCAGAAGGTAAACCACACAAGGTGACAGGCTCAGCCGAGAAAGCGTATGTAGAGGGACTCGAACTCATGACCTTTTAGTTATAAGAATGTCATACTCAACCAACTCGGCTACCCCCTTGGGGGCAATTATAACGCGTAATATAATTTAACACAGGATTGTACCATACACGATATACATTAACAGGACTGTACCCACAGACAAAATATACATCATTATACCTTGTAAACATTATTCGACACATCATTAACAATGACTAACTCGAAATTGTGACTAAATAGGCAAATAATAGTAAACGACTGACCCTTAAATTTTTTATATATATAATATAATCAATCAATGATTTGTATATTTTATTAATACTTAATATTTATATTTTCATCTTTTAATATATTACGATTAATTAAGACTGTCATTGAATTACCATTAATATTTTGTTTGAAACCGATAAATCTATATAAGACCGATCCAATAGTGTTATTGGACTGTTCATAAACAAGAATTTGAGCTTTGTCTGAATAACCATTTGGACTAATAAAACTCATAACTCAACTATCTCATTCAAAAAAAGTCCAAACCCAAACCATCCGGACGGATATCCGCTATAGTATAAATGAATGTTCGTTTAGTTAGTTTTATAAGCCATTCTTTTTTTATTATCTTAAATTTGTTTGGGAAGAAAAAAAATCACGTCGGTATGCACCGGAATAGATCGGTGTGGACATGTAAAAAAATTATCATCCTTGTTTTAGAAAGGATTTAACATACCAACGACTTAATTAACATATCAACACCAACTTGAAAAGGATTTAGTACGAAGGCTAAATTGAATATTTATTCTAAATGATATCGGATGTCTATCGAAAACTTAGACTGCTTTCACAGTCTTTCCAGAGTACATTAGGCCCAAAATTTGTTCAATCTTGTTAAATCCAATGATATTCTATTGCCCAGTCTCGAATAGGATAGTTTAAGAGTGTGGAATAAGACAAGAAACAGCAGTATATGTAGGCAAATTATGTAAGACTTAGGACCACATTCTTATCTTACTTAAGGCTGCAAATTTAAATGCTGTAGACAGCGGGAGGGGCTTCGTTCAGTTCAGTCCAGTCAACACAGTAAAAAGGCTTTCTGAAATGATAACAGCTTCACTTGACTCTTCAAATCCATTTCCCCAGAAAAGTCCATATCATAAATATACTACAACTATTGCATTTTTACTTTCTCTTCAAAGGTGCGGTTGTAAGAATAGTTATTTTTTTAAAATATTTTGATTGCTATATACAAAATTTTAAATTTAGAAATATAAAAAACTTCCACAAATTTCCAAATGTAATATCATTTTGTCCATTGTCCTTCTATTTACAAAGATATCTATCTTTTTTTAAGGGTAATCGAGTTGGTGGAGTAAGACATACTTGTGACAAAAAGACATGAGTTCGAGTCTATTTACAAACGTTTTCTTAGCTGAGTCCATCACTTTGTGTGGTTTATCTTCTAACGTTGGTTTTGGTTTAGGTTTACCTATACGCACTCGTTGAGTAGCGGCTGCGGGTTCCCTCCAAAAAAAATGACATCTATCACACTTTTTTTTAACATAGAAATCTTTAATATTTAAAAATCAACATTTGAGTCTACCACCAAGCTAAAAATCAAGAGCGCTTAATAAATACACTTGTTAGCATATCTCTTCTACAATAAATTTTTCAAAATTGATCATTAAATTAAGCTTGAAAAACCGCCAAACTTTTGGATGAAAATTAAATTAAATCTTGCTAAGGATCCTCCTATGTTAATTTTTTTTCTATTCTTTTAAATCCAATCAACCTAGTTCTTTTTTTCTTCTTCGAAGATTTTATCATTAAACACAGAATTTCATTTTCATCTTTCTTCCACGAGATTATTCGGACATTGTTAACTCCAATTTTAACAGCCGAATGTATCGATTCGATAATTTGTTATTTCATATATTTTATTCATCGTCTTTTTTGTCAGCTTGAATTTTTATTGTTTTTATCTTTCCTCTATCTACAGAATATGGCCTTCGATAACTGTTGTTACTTTTTTTTCTACTCACCAGCTCATGTTTAAAAAAACTACAAAATTTAAAAGTGAGATATTTCTACCTGAATGAAAATTGTTCGTCAGTAGTAGTCTAACATAAATTTCTTGTACTTCTTTGTTTATTAAAGCCATATAGACTTAGTGTTTGATATTAATCAAATTAATTTGCCCAGAACTTAGTGTTCCAGGAAAATGTAACCAACATCTAGGTTTTTTAGCAAAGCGATTGTCTTGAGTTGATCAGGGATTTGGTTAGCCTTGTAATCAAACTTTATGTTACACTTGTGCGTTCATTTAGCTAACAAGTCTGATGCTAGATTTTATTCTCTGTAAATATGCACTAAGGACATCCTAAAATAAATTAGTTTTCTTCAGCATTCTAAGATATAAGTTAAATAACATTGAGATTTGCCATGTATTAGGATAAAGATCGATATAGTATAATCTGTTTAATGTCTAAGTTTGATAATTTCATCTTATTGAATAACATTATACCATCAGATAATGTCTTGTATTATGTTGTGATTGGATTCTGTTTTTCATATGTTCTTCCATACGCTATAAAGATGTCACCTTTGTTGTTCATTATCAAACATCCACCAGTAGCTCCACCAGTATAAGTACTTGACCCATCAACGTTTAATTTAAAATGATTTTCAGCTTGAGGTTTCCATTAATAGCTAAAAAATTTCTTGGAATGTTGAGATGATTATAGCATCTTAGTTTATTAGTTATCTTAAGGAATTGGACCAGTGTTTTATTTTTAATAAATTTACAAGATCACGTATTAAAATGATATTTTTTTATGAAAAATAATTTTACTAGCAGAAGAGGTCTTATCCTGATGTTTCATCATATTCCTAGTATACCATATCATCCACCAAATTATAGGAGGTAAGATAGTACGTATGTGTACTCTTTTATTATTAGACCAATACGAGTTCCTAATTAAGTGGTTCAATGACGTATATCTGCCAGTAGCAATGCCAAAAAAATATCCAAAATATAGCAAGACATTCCATGATATCTTCATTATATAAGTTTGATTTATACAAGTTTGATTTATACAAGTTTGATTTATAGTCTTTCTCCCTCAATTTGTTCCAAGTACCTTTGGTATTAAACACACCAGAAGCTGATATAGTCAATATAATCTTGTCATCTTAATTTATTTTATGGAAAGTATTTTTATTCTTTCAATGTCTGAAGATACAAAATTATACTTAAGATGATCTAAATCCCAACCATTTTCCTTCCAAAAATTGTTATACTTTCCTAGGTATACCAACTGTCAATACTCTATTTGATTAAGATAATAAAAGGCTTAGACATACTCAATTTGCCAATTCTCCAGAAAATAAAATCTTTTTAGTAGTATCTCTTATACTTAGAAGTGTTTTTCATATTCTGGATCCATTACTTGAATTATGAACTTGAAGATGATGAAATGTTTTATAGTAAATAGTATGAATGTAACTTGACCATAAAGATTTATTTTCTCTAAAATTAAACCATAATTTACAAGAAAAATAGATTGAGTGTCTTCCAACCTTCTTAGGTTTAGTCCTCCCCTCCTCATAAGGCTTACAAATAGACTTCCACTTAGACCATGTTATAGCCTTAGTATTCTCAGAGTTTCTCCAAATAAATCGGTTACATATGTTTTTAATTCTTGATAGAATTCCTTTATATGAATCATAACTTTGTAGATGATAAGTTGGTATAGTTAATAGTACATATTGTACTAATGTTAGTCTACCTCCAAATGTCAATAACTTTTTATCCCATTTTAAAATCTTAGCCGTGATTTTGTTGATTATATCTTCAAAATGAACAGATTTATATCTTGTATGAATAACTATTTCAAGATATTTGATAGGAAGATCACTAGCTTTAAGCCTGTAAAGTTTTAAATAGCTTTGACCTTGGTTTGACTCAATCTAGTATAAGATATGAATATTGTCTTTTCCTTATTGAAAAGTTGACCCGATATTTCTTGGTAGTGCATGAGAAACTTGTTTATTTTGTTAAGACTATTGATTGAGCCATTTGTGGAGATACTAAAATCATTAGCAAAGGCCAACCAATGTATCAATTGATTACTTATATTCTTGTAGATCAATTTTCTGTCATTCTCAAATAAACTCTTGATGTCTCCTATGAGATATTCCTCGATATTATAAAAGACTATGGGAGATTGGATCCCTAATTGACTTGAAATATCATTTACTTTCACCATTAATTAGAACAAAGAACCATACTGTATCTATCGAAGATTATATTCTTTCTATAAAGGACTTCCCAAAACCAAAAACAGCAAGAATTCTTAGATTAAATGTAAATGACATCCTATTAAATGCCTTACTCATATCAAGTTTGATCATAAGGTTTCCATCTCTGCATTTTTTATTAAGATCATAGACCATTTCCTGAGTTAATACGATATTGTCATGTATATTTCTTCCATCGACAAATCCACTTTGCTCTTCAGATGTGATTTTAGTTATAATTGTAGTTAGTCTTTCATTTATTACTTTTGATATGATTCCGTTTAGACCATTAAGCATACTAATGGGTCTAATATCCTTCCACATTCTAGGAGACTCCTTATTAGTTATTAGGAAAATAACAGTAGCATAGAGGCCATATAGAGCTCTATTACCATTAAAGAAATCCACAATAGTAGATGTAACATCTTTAGCTATGATAGTCCAAAAGTATTGAATTTATTTTGTGTTATATCCATCCATACTCCCAGCATTATTAGAGTTTAATGATTTGAAAGAGAACAATATTTCATCTTCTGTAAGGATAGCCATCAGAGCTCTATTATCAGTTTCAATAGCAAGTTTTGGAATAATATCTAGAAGTTCTTCATCTTTCACTTGGCTTAGGTTTTTTCATATAACAGAGATTTATAGTAGTCTTTAGCTGGATTTACCAAGAACTTGTTGATCTTCAATCCATCTAGTACCATAAAATATTTTATGGATTCTACTATTTGTCTTTTCTTTTTAACAAATATTTTGAAAGCTAAAATTGTTCTTGTCCTCATATTTCATCAAGTTTGTACACAATTTATGCTCCCAAAAAATCTTATATCTAGCTAATAGTTGCAAATGTATAGCTTGGGATTTTCATAAGTTAATTTTGTCTTCAACATTCATACTTTCCTCTAATAAATATTGTAATAAATTTATTTCTTCCTCAGATTGGGCAATGACGTCAAACACATTACCAAATACTTCTTTATTCCAAATATTTAGTTTAGTTTTTAATCTTTTTATATTTTCCCAACATGTATGGATAAGAGAACCTTGAACTTCTTCATTCCAACATTTCTCAACAATCTTTAGAAAGTTAGGGTGGAGTGGCCATATGTTCTGAAACCTAAAAGATGTTTTAACTTTGTTGGACTAATCAGTAACTCTAATACACAAAAGGAGCATGGTCATATGTTGTTATATATAAGTGCTTGACCATTGTATTTTCACAATATTACGTCCATTTAGAGTTATGCAGTGCTCTATCCAATCGCTTCCATTTACAATTGTTTGTCCAAGTTTATGCAGAACCACTATAACCAACAACCTCTAAGTGAGACTCATTGATTGCATTATTAAATTATTTTATACTTCTTATACATAAAGTAGAACATGACAACTCATCCTGAGAGCTGGTGATGACATTGAAATCACCAAGTACTAGCCATTCCTTAAACTTATATGTCACTTCTCATAGAGTTTTCCAATATTTGATCTCCCTTACACTTAACATAAATAATTGAAACATAAAATTATTTATCCAGTAATAGATTCCTTACTTTGATTTGCATCATATGTTCACTATTTGAAATAATTCCCACTAAGAAGTTATTCTTCTTGGATAGCCATATTTTATTAGAGACGTTATGTATTCCAGCTTGAAAACCCAAGAAAGCGTGTTGTTCTATATAAATTATTAGAATTGATCAAACGTTTAAGATTGCGAAGAAGTCAATCTTTTCATTCTTAATAATTGAACTGAGTCTTCTTCTAGAAATATTTTTTCATATCCCTCTAATGTTCGAGCATAGTATTGAAACAACCGTTTTTTTTTAACTTGAGGAATGCATGTTATGGCCTTTAAAATGAAATTGTTTTGGGTTAACTAATCCTTTTAGATATTTCGTTTAGATTTATCCATTATATTACTTATAACTTTATTGAATGATATCTCTTCCTCTTTGTTAACTTTCCCAAGAAAAGTATCAAGACTTCACGTAAATATTTGTTTTGGGGAATTGGTGTTAGATTCAGAGGTATCTAGATAATTATCCACACTAAGAAGTGTACTTAATTCTATTGTTTGGGTAGCTTCAATAATATCATGCTATCTAAGATCTATATTAATATTATATATCTCATTATTTCTACTTATCTCTTTGCCTTTTAGGTTGATCTTATTTAAAGGTATATCAAGTTTTGAGGTTTATAGAAAGGTCTTGATACTATAGGTAATATCCTTAGATTTTTCTTCTTTCTTTCCATTGAGTTTGTGACTGATATCTAAATTGTCCTAATTATCTTCATTTATTATTATTGATTTTACCTTTTGAATCCATTGAGTAGATTCGTTAGATATACCTTAATCTGTTTTGATTGATCTCTTTGAGGATTTGAGATCTGAGTATCATTTACATACATGTTTTTGTACATTTTATAGAAAAATATCCCAAATGGTAGCAGTCTAAGCAGTATAGAGGCAGAATATCATATCTGATTTATTGCCAATATCCCTCAGATTCTCCAAAAAAGAATCCATATCTTTGATTGTAAGTCCTTAGTAACATCTATATTTATCCAAACCCTAAAATAATTATACATTTATATATTCTTGAATGCAACCCATGAAGCTAATGGGTTACCAATGGCCTTAGATATTTCAATTAGTATTTCCTCATTATACAAATAATCAGGGATTTTAGGATAGGTAACCCACACCAAGATTATAGGAGACTCGATCATAGGATTGAATTTCAGGATTCGTATTGTGTGTGAATCTATAGTCCACACATTTATTCTCTATAATATTTCAACATTTTCAAGTAAATCAAATTAAATAGGTAGATGATTAAGACCCCATAAGGCAAGAATATATTTACCTTTGAATCCAAAAGCCTGGAAAAACCTTTACAACACTACCATTAGTGGCCTACCTTTCGAGAACTTAGCAATTGAGGTATACTTTGATATTGATTTTTATTGATCTTTATCTTGTTATAAAAATTGTACATTTAAAAAAAAAAAATTATGACTATTTTATCATGTTTAATTTCTTTCTTAATTAATCCAATCTATATCTTAAAATTTATCTTATTTAATTTTTTTCAAGAACTTTATCTTGTATATATTTCTTACCAATCTTCTTTAATATTTACAGATTAATCACAGAATGTAAAACTTAGTATTATATCAAAAAAGAAGTATATTTTAAAAGCTTTAGTAGATAAAGTTCATGCACCTGAGTTCCAGCAAGTAAAGTCCCTGCATTTAGGTTCCAAAAATAAATTTTCTCGACCTGAGTTCCCCCAGGTAAAGTTCATGCTCACAAGTTCCAACATGTAAAGTTCAAGCACATAGGTTCCAAAAAATATTATACACATAAGTTTAGCCAGAGCTCATGCCCTTATGTTTCGGTAGATGTTATGCATTTAAATCCCGGCAGAGCTTATGTATACGTCACTTTAAACCTAAATTAACGATTCTCCATCTAGTCTAAAAATTAATTCGATATCCATTGGCCAATGGCCCGACCATTCTTTGACGGATACATTTAGTCTACATACTTCCAGACTTGAACAAATCTCAGGCAGTACATGAACTTTTAAACTGGTAGTATATTTATCAAAGTATCAGAAGGGTTTTCCTCACTTGAAATTATATTCACTTTAGTTATATTTGTATCATATCTCGGATGAAGAGAAGCTTAACATATACATACTTAGTTTCCAAAATAAACTTCAGATTCCTCATCAAGTAAACTACACTAGTATTTTCACGGGCTAATGTCACTTTTTGCTATATACTAGTTTGCTAACTTAAATATCCTTTTACATACATGGTTTCCTTCATTATTTCAGGAGCAGACATATATTCAGATTTGGTAGCTGATAAAGTAGAAACCTTCTAAAGATAATATTTACAACTAACCACTCCACCAAACATATTAAACTGATAATAAGAAATTGACTTCTTAGTGTCAACGTAGCATGTATAATTACATTTCATATAACCTCTCAGTCTCTCATTAGTTTGATACCTCAGACTATAACACAACTCAATATTATCTGAACCTTGTAAGCTTCTTATAAGCCATTTATGGGCTTGCTAGTAATACTTCCACAGATTAACCATAAATATGCTTAATATATTGATTGAGTATGCAAGATGAGGTCTCTTGCATATCATTAAATACATAATGCTTTCGACGTTATTAGAACCCTTGTTTCTTACCCCTCTAATGTTCCAGCATAGAATTGAAACAATCATTTTGTTGAACTTGAAGAAGGTCTATTATGGCCTTTCAAATTAAATGTTTTGGGTTTAACTAATATTTTTAGATATTTTAGTTTAGATATATCAAATCTATTGCTTATAAATTTATTGAATGATATATTTTCTTCTTTGTTAACTTTCCCAGAAAAAGTATCAAGACTTCGTGTAAATATTTGTTTTGGAGAATTTGTGTCAGATTCAGAGGTATCTAGATAATTATCCACATTAAGAAGTGTAATTAATTCTATTATTTGGGTAGCTTCATTAATATCATGCTATCTAATCTCTATATTAATGTTATATATCTCCTTATTTCTACTTATCTGTTTGCCTTTTAGGTTGATCTTATTTATAAGTATATCTAGTTTTGAGGTTATTATAGGTAATATCCTTATATTTTTATTTTTTACTCTTCATTGAGTCTGTGACTTTTGATAAATTTGGATATTTTTAGAAGGGTACTACTGCCTAAATCGAAGGGGTAATTCGGACATGTTTTGCACCAAACCTACGATAAACAATACAACTAAGTAAAACATGAGTCATCTGTGTGCTAACCTGTGCTAACCCATTTAGGTAGTGGGCTTTGAAGATTGACCCAAATCCGAAGTCCGACCTGAACGACCGATGGGTCATAACACAAGTATAAATATCCCAACCAAACTCATTTAATAGGGTGAAATTTTCTCAAGAAAACTTAATAGCTAAGACATAGCTCTTTTATCTCTCTACCCTTCACTCCAAAAATAAATACCTTATAAAGATAAAAATATTTCCAAGAATAACCTTTGATCATGAATAATCCTCACCAAATTGGCGACCATAGTGGGAGGCAACAGTGCCGGAATTTTAGATTCAAAAACAGCTAATAAAGCAGTTCGGATGTCATTAAAGCAGATGGATCCTAATGTACAAGACGTTCCACCTCTAGAGGTTGAAGGTGTGAGAGAGAATAATGAGCACACTATTGTGTCTCATGTCAACCACAACACTGATGAAAGACTGTGCATGCAAGAAGAACGTGATCAGCTAAGGGCTGAAATTGAAGCTTTAAGGGCTCAAAAACAGGTTGAGAAAGAAATAAAAGAAAAGTCTGATGCATCCGGACTCCACCTTGCCAATGAGCCTAACGAATATGAGCAGTCCACAAAGACTCATGTTAGCTCCAGGAAAACGTATCGGTCTAAACAGGCGGTGAGTACAACATCAGAATCTTCTGATAGCTCATCCAATGACTCAGACCTTGAAGAGTTACTTTCATCCAGTAGTGATGAAGGTAGTTTAAATAAGAAGACACATTCAAGAAAAATGATAGATAGGGCATAATAAAATGATATCAATGAAAAGTAAAGGGTTCGGCTGATCACCACATTGACCATTTGCTGATCTATTCATTTGTTTGTCAATCCGAACCATGTATTTTTGCTACTCCCAATGAAGATATAGTATTTAGCCGTATTCATAATTGGAGACAATCGCCTTTGTCCTCAAAAATTCTCTCCGGACACTTTCCCAAGCGATTCGACAGCTCTAAGATGGAAAAGTAAGATTAAAGTAAAGATCTAGACAACCATCTCAAGCAATTTAAGAACTTTATGATGAACTTTGGCGATGATGACAAGCTGCTCTGTCGGGCCTTCTCACAAACCTTTAAAGAAAGTTCCCTTAAGTGGTACAATAGTATCCCCCAAGGGTCTATAAATAATTTTGACATGTTCTGGGTAGCGTTCCAGAGACAGTTTATTGGACGCAATGAGGTTAAGGGGAATGGTGATACAATTATTCATTGTTCCCAAGAGCCGAACGAATATTTGAAGGAATATATAAGTAGGTTTGTGAACATGGAGAATGGGTTGGATGATTGTTTTGAACAAGTGGCAATCACATCTTTAAGACAAGGCTTGAATCCGGGCAATTTAGCCAATTCAGTTACCCTGGAAAAAAACAATGACTTTTGGGGGGATTTTGAATCAGGTTGAGAAACAGATCACAGTTGAAGAAACTAAGAAGTCCAGAGTACCTCGCCAGAACAGATATGTTGCTACAATATATAAGTAGGTTTTTGAACAATAAGAATGGGTTGGCTGGTTGTTTTGAACAAGTGGGAATGAAATCTTTAAGACAAGGCTTAAATCCTGGAAATTTAGCCAATTCGGTAACCCAGAAGAAAACATTGACCTTTTTTTTGGGGGGGGGGGGGGGTTGTTGAATCAAGTTGAAAAGCAGATTATTGTCGAAGAAACTAAGAGCTCTAGAGTGCCTCGTCAGAACAGATCCACCACTACAGTGCCAATTTCACAAGCAACAACCCAATCCAGTTACAAATCAAAAGAATCCGGGTAAGGATCTCATCGGCCCAAGCAAAATCAGTCCAACCAAAGCCAACAAGGCAGAAGTAAAACGGGCCCATGGGTTCAACCTGGATGTTTTGCTGACTTGGGAGAGAGTGTAGCAACAATCTATGATAATACTAAAAATGATGTGCGTTTTAGAAGGCAAGCCCCATTGCAGTCCCGTAGAGAAACCTGAAGTACTAGTTTGTGCTAGTATCATAATTATGTGGGTCATGACACGCATGATTTTATAGTTGTAAAGCAAAAAGTTCAAAATCTCATTAAGAAAAGAAAAATATGTGCCTTTGTTAAAACATAAGGGGGAAGTAGGCCCGATAATACGCAATCATATACCAATGCGCCCCGTACGACTTCATCAACCATCCCGAGGACATCCAGACAGGAAGATACCATGATGATTATTGAAAGGCTTGATGTGGACTCTGAATATCTTGATCTTGATCCAGATCGAAATCAGGTGGGGGTAATAGTGGATAATTCTGTTATAGTTTCCAATCTGGTGCAGTTTTTTGAATCATTAACCATATTTGGAGGACACACTGTAACGGCACCTTCAAGATGTTCAAGAAAAATAGATGTCAATAGTTTGACTACTCAGTTGGAAGGAAATATGTCCACACATTTTTACCAAACCATGATCCTTTCATAGTTTTTTCTAAAGACGAATTAAGAGATATTGCGGGTCCATATGAAGATGTTGTTGTAATAGGAGAATCAATTGAGGGTAATGACGCACGTCGGATCCTGATTGACACTGGTAGTTTGAAAAATGTATTGTTTTAACCACCTATAAACAGTTGAAGAATCCTTTGGTCATTAAGCGATCGAACATAACTATTATGGGGTTTACAGAGAATACAGCCGATATCATTGGTGAATTTGAAGAGAAATTACTATTGGGTAGAGGGTCATTTAAAAATATGGTGAGGGTGTTGTTTGTGGGGGTTGATTGTCCAACTTCTTATAATGCCATATTTGGAATATCGTGGCTCTCTATGATGTATGATGTGGCCTCTACCGTCCATCAATGTTTAAAGTATGTTGTGAGATGACAAGTTGGTGTGGTCTAAAGCAGTCAGAATGTGGCCATAGAATGCTATATAACACCCTTTGCCTCGAAAATATTGGAGGCAGTCAAGGTTAACAAGGAATGGAAACTACTGGATCCTTCCGCCAATCTGAATGAGGTAAATGATCCAATGGAGGCTCCTAGTGCTATAATACATATTGAAGAAGTTTAAACCCATCTCCTAGAAGAAGGAAAAGGTGTTAGGATCAGAACTAAATTACTATTAAGTTTGAAAGAAAAATTGTTGCCCTTTTTATCTAACAATTTACATGTGTTTGCGTGAAGCAATGATGATGTAAATGGAGTACCAGCCAAAGTGATCTGCCACAAATTATCAGTCTGAATTAATTTTGGACCGATAGTACAGAGAAGAAGAACTTTTTCTAAAGAAAAAACTGATGTGATAGTGCAAGAGGTTGGTGGGTTAACCAACATGGGCCATATCGAAGAATCTCAATACCCTTTTGTGGACGGCTAATCCCATTCTGGTCAAGAAAAATAATGGAAAATGGTTATGTGTATTAACTTTACCGATCTTAATAGGGCATGTCCTAAAGATCATTTTCCATTATCTCAGATAGATCGGTTGGTGGATTCTACATCGGGCAACAAGTTGTTATCCTCCATAGATGGCTTTTCGGGGTATAATCAGATACATGTAGATTCGAACGATCATAAGCATACTACCTTTATTACTGATAGAGGGCTTCATTGCTATAAAGTGATTCAATTTGGGTTGAAGAATGGTGGGGTTACATATCAGCGATTTGTAAATAAAACATTTGCTAGCCAAATTGGCGGGAATATGAAAGTATATATAGATGATATGATGGTGAAGAGCCTCGAGGAGGAAGAACACATATATGATCTTCAAGAAACGTTTTCTAACTTAGAAGCCATCAAACTAAAATTAAACCCGGATAAATGTATTTTTGGGATCCGGTTTGTCAAGTTTCTAAGATATTTCATAAGTGAAAAAAGGATTCAGGCCGATTTGGATCAGTTAAATGCTTTATTGGCTATGGATCCTCCTCAAAGTACTAAATAAGTCCAGAGACTAACGGACAGTTGGCTGCATTGAATATATTTATTTCAAGATCATCATACAAGTGTGTTTCTTTTTTTCAAGTTTTGAGGAATGCTAAAGACTTTAATTGGTCTTTGCAGTGTGATCAAGCCTTTCTTGAAATCCAAAAACATTTGTCTTCACCCCAAGACGCTCAAACTTATCCAAGGCAAGAAAATTTATATATACTTAGTTGTATTGGAGTATGCCTTAAGTGTTGTATTAGTAAGGGATGTGGATAATTACCCCATTGCAAGAGTTTGTTGGAAGCAGAAAAAAGTATTTAAAGTTAGAAAAAACAGCCTTAGCATTGGTGATACCAGCCATAAAAATGAGGTCATACTTTCAAGCACATTCGATTACAGTTCGAACATCTTTTCCTTCAAAGAATGTTCTACAAAAGGCTGACATATCGGGAATAATGACGAAGGGGTCAGTTGAGTTTGGAGACTATGATATTGATTTTGCGCCTCAAAATGCGATCAAGGATCAAGCTAGCGCTGAATTCTTAGTGGAATTTCATACTAAAAGGCCTTACGAACAATAAGAGGAAAACAAGTCTAAGAAAGAGTGGCTAACTCGAACTAACGGTGGGTCTAGTATGATGGGATGTGGGCTGGAATTTGTTTAACTTCCCTTATGGTGATACTATGTATCAAGCTGCATGTTTTGGTTTCAGGGCGTCCAATAATGAATCAAAGTATGACACGGCCATTGTTGGTTTAAGACTAGCTCAAATATATAAAGCAAAGAGGGTCTGGTTAGTAAACGACTCCTAGTTACTTATTCATCAGGCTCAATGGCTATCTATAACTAAGAACGATCAGTTAATAACGTATATGTAAGTACTGAGGGAAGTTTCCATAAGTTTTAAAATCATCTGGTATTAACTTGTCCCTAGATCGGAGAATACTATAGAAGATTGTTTAGCTACCATATCATATTCAGAAGTATACCCATGGATTCTTATGCAGTAATGCCCCTTCATAAGCTCAGTTCAAAGGAAATGGGATGAATCGGAAGAAAGTATGAATATATCTGGTATACAATCCAAAGATTGGAGGTATGAATTACATCAATTTATTTCCGATGGGGTTTTACCTTCAGATAAATTCATGGCTAAAAAGATCTAGTAGAAGGCTCGGGGTTTCATGGTGTTAAGAGAAATTATTTATAAAAAATATTTCAGCAGACCTCTCATATGTTGCTTAGATTTTGAAGAATCCCAAAGTGTTCTATCCGAATTTCACAATGGAGAGGGATCAACACATTATGGTTATAAGGTCTTGACTATGAGATTTTTGTTAGCATGATATTATTGGCCTACTATAATGGCAGATGCCAAAGATATGGTCAGAAGATGTGATCCTTGCCAAAAATATAGGAATGAAATTCATACGCCAGCAGTTCCTATGAAGTCAATATCCGAACCCATACCTTTCGATAGATGGGGTTTGGACTTAGTTGGAACTCTTCTCATGGCGTCTGGAGGTTATCGAACAATAATCATGGCAATAGATTATTTCTCTAAATGGATAGAAGTTACACCACTAGTTGGAACCATTTCAAAAGTAGTCATAAAATTTGTCTTATCTAATATTGTTGTCGATTTGGAATTCCCCAACTAATTACTACGAACAATGGGCCACAGTTTGACAACAAAGACATGAAGACGTTTTGCACTTCCAGAGGAATTCAACATTGCTTCTCTTTTCCTTTCCACCTCAGGCTAATAGGCAGGTTGAAGTTGCTAATCAAACAATTTTAACAAGGTTGAAAGAGAATCTGGCAGGAGCTGCACAGAAATGGCCGAGTTATATACAAGAAGTATTGTGGGCCTACCGAACTACTCCATGAACGGTCACCCAAGAGTCTCCATTTGCCATTGTTTATAGGATTGATGCAATCACACGTATATAAGATACTTTGTCATCATTTAGAATACAAAATTATTCCGAACAGGCTAATGAAATGGTAGTAAGAAATCAGTTGGATATGATTGAAGAAATAAGAGTGAAAGCATATTTAAGAACAACACACTATGAGGGTTTAATGAGAAGTAAATTTTCATATAGAGTAAAAAGAAGAGATTTCCAATTAGGGGACAAAGTATTAAGAAAAGTATTTTTGCATACCAAAGAGAAAAAATTTGGGAAACTGGCTCCGAATTGGGAAGGCCTATGCATGGTGTGTGAAAGGATCAAGCAAGGAACGTATATAATTCAAGACAAAGAAGGCACTATGTTGAAGCACCCATAGAACATTGAGCATCTCAGGTTGTAGTTAGAATAAAATTATCATGTAAATATTTATTTTGCCATATTTCAATGTAAATATTTGGGGGCATACTCTTTCCTAACCTGATAGCGTGGGGGGGGGGGGGGGGTTAATGAGGTATCCGGTTTTTCAATCAATGTTATCTTATGCCTTTTTCAAAAATTATGGTGAGTACGAGGAGATCGGATAAATTAAATGTCCATTAAACACCTTTGTCCTTCAAATGAAGTATCTTTGAAGTGATCGGATCTATTAAACACTTTTATCCTTCAAATGAAGTATCTTTGAAGTGATCAGATATATTAAACACTTTCATCTTTCAAATAAAATATTTTTAAAGTGATTCAATGAATTAAACACTTGTTAAACGCGTAGGAAAAATTAAATACTGGACATAAGAAGAGTAAGAAATACATACGAAAGGAAACTTAACATTAAAAATTATTTTCGGCACATACCAATTTTCATAAGCATACACCTTACCATTTAAATTAATGTTTGGTTCATTCTCTCAATATTACAATCTTGTTAATGAGTTCTTTTCATGGTTATGTGTCTAGCAATTCCAAGTTTATAATAATAGCTAGTGAATGGTTCATTCACAAATTTCAAGTCATTATCAGTCCTTAACTTCTTCAGGATCTTTCTAGTTTGATTCTACATCAGCTTCTTCCAGTCTTTAAAAACAATAAATGCTTTTTATTTGGTCTTCAAATGTATAACATATATTTTTCTAGCATATTCATCAATTAGAAACATAAATTACCTCACACCTCCCGTTATAGGATGTCGTGTAGGTCCAAAATTCAGAATGAACATATTGAAGTACATCACAAGATATATGGTTGTTGGTTACGAACTTAACCCTACTATTTTTACCAAACACATTATTTTTTATAGAAGCTTAGCTTCGGAACTTTATCACAATCCAACAACTCTTGTTTGTTAAGTTCATTTAAGCTTTGCTCATTCAAATTACCTAACCTCGAATGACCCAGCTTGGTTGAATCATTATTAGAACTAAACATACCTCTAACAATTAAAGATACTTCAAAACTTAACACATCATTAGTTTTATAGTATTTCATAACAACTAATGAGCCTTGCAGAATCCTAAGCATATCATCTCCCTTGTTATAATTTTACTCTTCTTATCCAGCATTACTATAGAAATAAGGTTGTGTTTAAATTCATGGACATACCTCACATTTATTATGACTTTCTCAAGTCTTGTACAACTTGAGTCGAATGTTCCTCATTATTTTCATAATACATAACTTATCATTCCCTAGTGTGACTTTGTCACCAGCTCCTTCCGGTCTTCAAACCAGTATTTGTTGAAAGTTACGTGGAATTAAGCTCCTGAGTCCACAACCTACTTTTATCGTACCTCCAATTAGCCATTACAATATCAATACATTCGTAGCCATCTGAAACCATTGAACCATTGTTTGCTTCAAAATTAGGATACATATCTCCTTTTTTCATATAAGGATAGTTCATTTTGATATGACATTACTTCTTGGAGAACCAATATTTCAATCTAGAATCATTCATAATACTCTTATATTTGGATCTTGAGTTTCATCTTATCTTGTTTGAATATCTCTTCCGAGCCCTTTCTCTCATACGCAGTCTTTGGCTATCAAAACCAATTTTTAATACAACATTCCTTTGCAGATTTTTTGAATACATATCACTATTTACTTCAGATATCATAGAAGACTCTGTACCATAAAAAAAATTATGTCAACAAAGTGCTTGTACAGTTTTAGAAAAAAATAGTCAAGAGGATAATTGTCTGATCCTCGTCTTCAACCTTGACTCAAATTATATTAAAATCAAGAATAATTACATTAAAATCATAAATTATTCTCAGGTCTACTTGGCATCATCCATTGCTAGCGTATACAACTACTTATTGAGATACTATATATTTTCGAAATATTTCTTCATGTAAATAGATTCCATCCTATTTCATATTATCATGGTGATAGACTTTTCAGATACCTCTCAACGTAACTCATCGCTCAAACTCAAGATCATAGAATTATGATACTAAAACTCCATTTCATTCATAAATAAACGAGTATCTTCCAGAAGTTTTGGTAGGTAAATTTTATGCACCTGAGTTTCATCAGGTAAAATCCATGTGCTTAGGTTCCAACACCAAAGTTCATGCTCCTAAGTTCTAGTGTGTAAAGCTTTAACTTATAGGTTCCATCGGATCTTATACACATAAGTTTAAGCACAGATCATTTCCTTAAGTTTTCACATATGTTTTTGCACTTAAGTTTTGGTAGATGTTAGTGTACTTGAATGTTGATAGAGCTCCTGCATCAGTCACATTGAGCCTACATTAACGATTATGATAATACATATAAAAATATATTTAAATAAGTGAATCCGGAGGTCGCCGAACGATAATCGTGGCAATAGATTATTTCTCTAAATGGATAGAAGTTGCACCACTAGTTGGAACCACTTCAAAGGCAGTAATAAAATTTATCCCATCTAATATTTGTTGCCGATTTGGAATTTCCCAATGAATTACTACGGACAATGGGCCACAGTTTGACACCAAAGACATGGGGACGTTTGGCATTTCCAGAGGAATTCAACATTGCTTCTCTTCTCCTTTCCACCCTCAGGCTAATGGGCAAGTTAAAAGCTGCTAATCGGATAATTTTAACATGGTTAAAAAAGAATCTGCAAGGATCTGCAAGGAAATGGCCGAGTTATTTACAAGAATTATTGTAGGCCTACCGAACTACTCCACGAACGACCACCCAAGAGTCTTCATTTTCCCTTGTTTATGGGATGGATGCAATAATTCCTATAGAGGCTACTTTTCCATCATTCAGGATACAAAGTTATTCCAAACAAGCTAATAATATGGTAGTAAGGAATCAGTTGGATCTGATTGAAGAAAGAAGAGTGATTGAATATTTAAGAACATCACACTATCAAGGTTTAATGAGAAGTAGATTTGCATCCATAGTAAAAATAAGAGATTTCCAGTTATGGGACAAAGTATTAAGAAAAATCTTTTACATATCAAAGACAAGCAATTTGGATAACTGGCTCCGAATTAGGAAGATCCTTACATGGTGTGTGAAAGAATCAAGCTAGGAACATATAGACTTCAAGACAAAGAAGGAAACATGTTGAAGCAGCCATGGAACGTTGAGCATCTCATGTTGTACTAGAATAAAATTATCTTGTAAATATTTACTTTGTCATACTTCAATGTAAATATTCATGGGGCATACTCTTTCCTACCCTGGTGACGCGAGGAGGTTTTAATGAGGTGTCCGGTTTTCAATCAATATTATTTCATGCCTTTTTTAAACATTATGGTGAGTACGAGGAGATCATAAAAATTAAATGTCTATTAAACACCTCCGACCTTCAAATGAAATATCTTTGAAGTGATCGGATCTATTAAACAACTTCATCCTTCAAATGAAATATATTTGAAGTGATTCAGTGAATTAAACGCTTATTAAACACGTCAGAAGAATTAAATACTCATTAAAAACTAGACATAAGAAGAAAAAAATATATATACAAAGAGAAACTTAACATTACACATTGATCGGAATATGTCTGATCCACCATCACACAAAATGCCTTGGCCATCCAAGAACTTTGGTTCACAAAACAAAATTTCAAAGAAAATAACAAAATCCCTTGGCCATCGAAGGACTTTAGTCTTAAACATAATAACCTTAGGGCTCGTTCCCTTCGGTTTTTTCCTTACCATCATCTTTATTGGGACTCTTGGCATCGGTGTTTGAGCTTTCATCGTTTCTCTCATTAGAGTCACAATCACTTGGTGAATAAAAAATATGTTTATCACCATCTGTCATGGTATGAAAAGCTATCTCTTCATATGGTACGAAAAGGTCCAAGGTTCTTATTTGGAAAGGTCTCATGAAATAATAAAACCATATCTAATTTGATACACTCATCCATCTATCCAAAGAATCCACAGCACCAGCAGCACTCTTCTCTATTGCTGCAGCTATCTCTTGAGCTTGATTATTCTTTAGAGAAATATTTTATTCGTTTTTCAAAGACTTTATCTCATTTGAGTGGTAGTTTCCAGTTTGAATACTTAGTCTGGATGTCCCCCTGGTAAGTCTTGGATTGGCGTAGTTTGATGCTCAGTTCATCTATCTCTTTTATTTAAGGCCTCCACTTTTTGTTGTACATATGAAAGAAAGTTTTTCAAATTTTGGTTGTCTGTGGTAAGTGAGGATATATCCTTAGCCTGATTCCTGACTTGTCTTTCCAGATCGACTATTGACCTGATGAGGCCCAAGACTGCATGGCCTAAAGTATCCTTCTTACTAGATACCTCAAAAGATTCACCATCATAAGTTACAACATTGGCTATGGTGGTCTGAGAAAAGGTCTGATCAAAGTCATCCTTATCAAGGTCATGTAAGTACATATTATGAAGGTCATCCAGGTTAACCTCTCCCTTAATAGCTGGTTTATTGGTTGTGGGAAACACTGGAGAAGGAGGATTAGTTGATGATGAGTAAAAGAATGACAAAAATGGGGAATCTTGGATCCAGTGTTTGATGTGACTAGAGTAATAAATGTAGAGAGAGAAAGTAGAAAGAGAAAATATTAAAGAATGTCTACATACCCAGGAATAAAGGGGCTCCCTTATATAGTGGGACAAGTGGTCCCCATTTTTGTCCCAAGTAGTCCTTGTATTATTACTTTCTAGTCCCTTACATTTAACATTTTTAGCATATTGTCCTCTAATCCATAATAAATGCACTAACGGGTTGATTACATTTATTCCATTTTACAATTAATATTTTTGCTGATGGATTCGACAGATTATTTCCTTATCAGTAACCCCTCAGTCTTCACGAGCTTCGGGAATGAAGACTCATGAGTAAGCGAGAAAAAAACACTGTCGAAAATTACCTCGGACTCATGTCTTCAAGGGCTTCACGACTAAATGCCTCGGGATCATGCCTCTTAGTGCTTCAAAAATAATTGCCTCGCGGTTATGCCTGACCTATTCAAAAAACTGAACCCGATCCGCTTCTTGTATCTTAACACCTTGGAGAAGATTAATCTTGTCCCCAACGGTCCGACCTAGGGTGATGAGCTTATTGGGCTTTGGCTGGTAGATCTATCTTTGGCTTAATCGGGTCGTCAGGCCCACCCGCGATGTTATCCGCTTTTGTTCTTTGCATTAGTGGACACGTGGAGCTCGCTTGAGGAACACGCGAGTTCTGATTCCGGTGCACGCCTATGAGGCTAGCTTGATGATTACCTATTTCTTGCATAGCCGGTTTCGACTTAAACGTGTCGTTCCTTCATTCGAAGCGTGTCCAATCACACACCTCTCTAGGAGACTGTTCGACTTCCCGCGGCTCTTTTTCCTTTGGACTTTCCCATGCGCAAAGCGGTTAAGGGACAAAACTACCTATAAATACCTCTTCTCTTCTTATAACATGCTCCCTCGGAGAAATATTAGAGAGAGAGAGCTCCCCTTAGTCATTCTAGAGAGAGAAACTAGTGTTTATAAAAAAGAAAAAACCGCAGCATACTCAGAAGCCTAAAGAGAAACCGAAGCCCGTGTTTGGATTTATCGATTGGACTAGCATTAGCGACCGAGCTGAAGAATATCGATCCACAAGATTGATTTGAGATTCCAGCAAAAAACCTTTCACGCCCGTTCCTCTTCCCCACGGTCCTGTCCAGTCCACGCCCGTGCCCACGGAATCGTTCATTGCGCCAGAGCCAGTTGTCACTCCAAACCCCGCAGCGATTCTCATTCCTTTTAGCAGTTCTTCCCCGAATTCCCCCGTCAATCTCTCTAATCAACCGACGCTCTTACCAATAAAAGTAACTAGTAACTCAGTCTCTCCTCTTTTTCCTGAACGCATTGGCAAACCCAAATTTCTCGCGATGGGTGACTCTAGCACATCTTCTTCGCCAGTGGGCGGAATTTCACCCGAACTGGTGCAATTAACCCCCACTATTTTCGGGACCGGTATTAATACCGATGCTACTCCTTTGGGTGTTGCTCGAAGGGATACCGAGCTTCATAATTTGGAAATATAACATGCACAAAGGTTGCGGGAAAGTGGATCAAAACATAAACGCATCGGTACCAGTTCTAGCTTCGTGAAACCTGCCCCCCATAAAAATGCAAAGGTGACTCATTCCCAAATTCCAGAGGAAGCTGAGCCTAAAGGCACCGAGGGTGCATAGACTACCGCTAACAATGAGCCAGAGGCGACCAACTTAGCGGGTTCGGGGGATGGTCCCGCGGAGGGAAATGAAGCTGAAAATGATGTTGTCGCTGCGGGCGAGGGTGTTGTTGTTCGACCTGAGGAGCCTCTTCCTCCGGAGGTAGACGCTGTGATGACAACCAACTACCACCGATCTTTGTGTAGGGATAATGACATCGCCCTATTTGAGGGCAAGTACATGTATTATACTACTACAGAGCAGTCCGAGCTTCTGATCTGGTGGGGAATCTCAGAATGCGTAAAGGTACGATTTCCCGTTCTTGGGGAAACTCCACTGCACGTCAAATCTTGGGAGATTATTGTCTTTATTGAGCTCTTCAATTGGGATCTCAGATTTCCTCTGGATCTTGAGATCGCTAAATATTTTGAGGTTTTCGGTATCTGCACCTCCCAGCTGACCCTCAACGCGTGGTACACGCTTATGTCTTGTATCACGGCTTCTCGATTGTCATGTCGTGTTATGCCGATGGAGGAGTACGTTTATATGTCCGGGCTTTCCAAGTTTCCAAAACTACATTTCTTCTACTCCTCTTTGGGGAACACCTAGAAGATTGTGAACGACTTTCTTGAGGGCGACAAGTCGTGGAAGCATCGGTTCGTATTCATTAGTGGCTGCTGGGAAAATGTTCGGCCCTATACCAAAGACAACCTGAGGTGGTTGGTGCGGACGTGGGTTCCTGATGGTAATAAAAAAAATTGTACCGACCCTTTGTTTAGTTTCCAAGGAGTATATCCAGGGGTTGAAGAAGGACTATTTTGAAGCTTCTAAAATAACCTTCCAAGTTTTGAAGGAATTCGCCCGGAAGAATTGGGGTCGGGCATTCCATCGGTGCTTTAAGAACACCAACCTTATAATGAGCAACCTTTGGCGTTGCTCTAACGAACCACTTACTCTGGAACAGCTACGCCATCCACCTAGTTTAGTGGATTTGGTTTCCAAAAATGATGCACCCGACGCACATCTGTTTCTCCCAAAACGTAACAAGGCACCTAGAAAACGCTCAAAATCTGATGAGGGTGCAGAGCAGAAAAATATAGGAAAGGTTGAGATTGATGTTTCTCGAAAAGAGCCAATAGTTGTTTTCGAGGCTGAGAAGATCAATTGCCCTGAGGAGGTGAAGAAGAAGCGAAAGAAATCCGCAGCCGACGACAACGAGGCCAAAAGACCAAAAAGTGTGAAGAAGCAAACAAAGGTTGGAATTGCTGACAATGTTTTGACGCTTGTAGAGAATGAGACTATTCCGGCACTTTTTGAGCACTATGAGGAAGGAGCTAAGGCTGGGGATCTTGTTGCTTCCGCAGCTCTGTCAGCAGAGAATGCCACAGTCGTCGTGATTCCTGATGACGATGAGGTCAATGAACTTTCACCAGAGGAGAAAAAGGTCGGCCTTTCTGAATTAATGAAAGCTGATATAGCCTCGCCAAGCGGCACAAAACTGCATGTACTGTCGGTTCCTGGGAGCCCGCACACCTTTGCCTTACGAGCAAATGATATGCTATCCTTGTCATTGTACAGCATGATTTTACCACTGGTTATGAAAAAGAGGCGGGTGGGAGAGCTGAGCCAAAAATCGACTGACACTAAGGAGAAAATAGCCGAGCTAGAAAACGCTCTTAAAGGAAGAGACGTGGGAAAAACGCTCCTGGAGGAATGGGCTAAAAAGGCGGAGGAGAGAGCGTCGAAAGCTGAGAAGGCTCTGGTTGTGCTTCAAGGAAATAACGACTCCCTGAGCACTTCTCTTTCGCAGGTAAAAAATGACCATGACGACCAAGCTCGACAGTTGGTGGCGTCAAGGTTCCAGACCCGTTATTTCTGTCACTCTGTGGCAAAGAAGACAAGAGAAATCGCTGACCTCCGAGCTGCTAACGACCTTTTTGCTGTGAAGTGCAAAAAGTGGATGGAGAAAGAAGTAGCTGATGTCAAAGCTACTTATGTTTTAACCATGTATAACCGATTCCCCAACCTCTCACTTGGCTCAATGTGGCTGGATGTTCCCGAGTGAGATCGCCCGACCGGAGTAGTCTACGAAGATGATGATCAAGATGAATCGGATGCCTCAGAGACCGATCCTGACAATGAAGATGTTTAAATTTTTTGTCTTTTTCATGTGTTTATTATCCGTTTTCCCGAGCTTTGATGTTTTTTGCAATAGCTCTATTTTGTAACTGGTTGAGATAATAAACGTTTGTTTATTTTGTAATCGCTCTGTCCCTGGATGGATTTCATTAAGTTTTTCATGTTACGTTAGGATGAGTCTCCTTGTCAAACATATTAGGCTTTGTAAATCAAAATTTTGCTTGAAAGTTTCTTTTTAGGGTCGGGAAAAATCGTGGATCACTTAAAAACTGAAAAACCAATTAAGGTTCTGTAGATCAAAATTTTGATTGAAAATTTCCCTTTAGGGTCGGGAAAAATCGTGGATCAGTTAAAAACTGAAAAACCAATTAAGGTTCTGTAGATCGATATTCAATTGAAAATTTCCCTTTAGGGTCAGGAAAAATCGCGGATCAGTTAAAAACTGAAAAACCAATTAAGGTTCTGTATATCAATATTCAATTGAAAATTTCCCTTTAGGGTCGGGAAAAATCATGGATCAGTTAAAAACTGAAAAACCAATTATGATTATGTAGATCAATATTCAATGGAAAAATTCCCTTTAGGATCGGGAAGAATCGTGGATCAGTTAAAAACTGAAAAAACCAATTAAGGTTCTGTGCATTACTGAATCGTCAAAGGTTGTGTCGACCAGCTCGTCAGCTGATGGACTTTCCCCTAATGTTATCTTCCAAATTTTTATAGGCAAAAGAAGTAGATTAACGCGTCCCCGACCAAGAGTTTTTACATAAGTCAGAATAATTGCAAGGAAATTAAAAGAAACCAATCCAAATAAGTCTTCAGATGTTCAATATTCTAGGGGAGCCTTAGCAAACGCCTGTGCTTGTCTTGTAGTCGATACGTCCCGCTCTTGATTTTTTCAACTACCTGATACAGGCCCTCCCAATTTGGGGCAAGTTTTCCGAGGCTTTTATCCTTAGTGTGCAGGAAAACGCTTCTCAAAACTTTGTCTCCGACTTTGAACTCTCGTCGGCGCACTTTCGACGCATATCGGCTCCTTATTAAGGTCTGATAATGTAGTGAATTCAACTGAGCTCGGCTCCGTTTTTCCTCTATTAAATCAAGAGCCAACCACATGTCATCCCCATTTTTGTTTTCATCATAGTTTCCGACCCTGAAGGATGTGAAAATTGATTCCGCAAGGGTTACCGCATCCATCCCGTAGGCCCAAAGAATTTCCTATAGATAATATGGCCACTTTCCGGATTTTCCTTCTAAGTTTTTCTTGAGTCTGTCTATGATAGTCCGGTTTGTGACCTCAACTTGTATGTTCGCCTGCATATGGAAATGAGCTGAAAAACATTGCATGATCCTATGGGTCGAACAAAAGGATTTCATCTCGTTGCTATCAAACTGTCGTCCGTTGTCCATCGCGAGTCTTTGGGGACCCCATATCTGCAGTCGATATTCGACCAAATGAACTTAATGATATCTTTAGTCTTTGTTCCTGATAGTGGCTCGACTTCTACCCATTTAGAGAAGTAATCCACTGCCACCACAATCATTTTCCTTGCGCCGGATGCCATGGGTAATGGTCCTACTACGTCGATTCCCCATCGGTTATGCGGATGGTTATGCGGATCCTTTTTGCCATCATACTTCTTTAGTTTGGATATGTCAAATCTCTTCAGGAGATATCCCGACAATATCTCGTCTGACAATGGCGATGCACTTCGATTCAGCCCAAAACCGAAACCGCCGCCGCCGAGTCCCTTGGTGGGAATTCCATATAATCCTTCGTTGCTCGGGTTGATTAACTGGCTGCTTACCCTGTACCCGTGCGTTTGGCTAACTGATGGTTGCCATTGGACTTGAGGCAGAACTACCCGCTCCTCTCTATTTATTTTCAGTATTTCTTTTTTTCGTGAGAATTCGGGGTTCTTTTTTCGGTGTTGTCTTTCTTGAGCTTTGGTGAGTCAGAATGATTTGCCCTACGGTGTCGGGGTTTGCTTTTTCTCGTGAGCTTATTTCATCTTACCCTGCGTTGGTACTCTCTACCCGAGGAGTCGTCCGAAGAGAAATCAGTGGAACTGTCTCGATTATCTTTCGAATATCACTTTGCCCTTCCTTCCAGTTCCTGATCCGGTTGGGATTCTCGGTGGTCGTCGATCATGGGTTCTTTACCTTTCCCTTCACGGGTCCTTTTTCGTTTAGGGATCTCTCCTTCTCAATGTTTAGCTTTGCAATATCCTCAATCAACTGTCTTCTTGTCATGATAAGAGTCGACCGCTTGTCCCGACCCCGTGCGTAGTGATCATGGTCGGGAAATCTTTCACCCTCGGATAACGAAACAGCTCGGGCGGTAACTCTCCCGACCCCTTCCCCAGTCACCTCATCATTCATTATTGAATTAAAATCGCGATTTCGAGGAAAAAATGCCCTTCATGTATCACGTGTTCCCACAGATGGCGCCAATGATGAGTAAAAGAATGACAAAAAGGGGGAATCTTGGATCAAGTGTTTGATGTGACTAGAGTAAGAAATGTAAAGAGAGAAAGTAGAAAGAGAAAGTATTAAAGAATGTCCACCTACCCAAGAATAAATGGGCTCCCTTATATAGTGGGACAAGTGGTCCCCAATTATGTCCCAAGTAGTCCTTGTATTATTACTTATTAGTCCCTTACATTTAGCATTTTTAGCATATTATCCTCTAATCAATAATAAATACACTAACGGGTTGATTACATTTATTCCAGGGTCAGGGTTAGGGTCTCCTCTTCGGTAGCTAACTCTTTGAAAAACACTTCGAATATGATCCAGATCTTTTCATTAATAATTTAGATCTTCCAAAATATTTTTGAAAGACCTAAAGGGGCTACTGATATGTTCAGATATTTTTGGAAAGGTACTATTTCCTAAACCAAGGGGTAATTCGGACATATTTTGTACCAAACCTACGAAGAACAATACAACTAGGTGAATCATGACTCAGCTGTGTGCTAACCCGTTTAGGTATTGGTCTTTGAAGATTGACCCAAATCTAAAGTCTGACCCGAACGGCCCATGGGTCATAAAACAAGTATAAATACCCCAACCACCCTTATTTAAGAGGGTGAGAAAAACTCAATAGGTTGAAAACACACCTCTTTTATCTCTCTACCCTTCACTCTAACATTAAATACCTAAAAAAGATAAAATTATTTCCAAGAGTACTCTTTGATCATAAATAATCCTCACTACATGTTACCGTCAATTTATATGATTGTGTATTTAGGTAAAAGTATATATATTACATATTTTAAGGATTTATGATATAAATCCTTAAAATCCCAAAACTAATTGCGGAGATTTGATTGTTTAAGCTTATATTGTTCCAAAAAACGTTTATCTTCACAACGACGCAATATTCTATTATAGTGCAATGAGTGCACTATCGTATTAATGTGGTAATCCATGTGGTATTTGTGTCATTATGAATTTTGTCATAGAAAACAATCACTTATAGCCATAGTTGAAGCAAACTTCATACTGACCACACTGCAATAGAACTGGTCACAAAATTTTATCGTATGATGATGGTATATTTTTTGTCGTGGTGAGGTGTTGTAGTAAAAATGATTGTGTTTTATAAATAATGAAAATCCTTAAACCCATTTTTATCATATTAGTTCAAAAAATGTGTTATATGTGATTTCTTAGAAACTTTGAGATTCATGAGATTGCATATTGCATATTTAAAGTGACTATGTATTATAGTAGATAAATATTTTTTAAAATTTCATCTCCCTCCATGTATCTTGGACATTAATGAGATGTAAAAACAATTGGCATATTGATTATGTTTGTTCATATTAGATCATTAATCTTGTTCATATACTTTGATGTTTATTATGTGATTTTTCATTAATGAAAAATTCTGGTATACATAAGTCATGTATATATAATTCACATGTCCAAACTTTGTATATGTTTTAACAAACTAAGTATATAGCAAACAGATCCTTATTAGTGAATCAATTATTGAAAGATTTTATAATTTCACGTCGTGATCAATTGTTTGCATAGCTTATCCCATATAACACTTATATATACATGTATCATAGGTGAGCAGTTTTGCATTATATCATTTGATATTGAGTAATTGATCATTCAATATTGAATGGTTTATTTAATTTTACAAAAATAAGATGATCAATCCAAAAAAGAGATTCTTTTATATTTAGATATGATATGAACCAACATCAAATATTAAATAAAACACTTACTAAACTAGTGTATGACGTGTCAGTTCATTTCCTCATACTAAAATTTACTGTGAAAAATTAAATAAAAATTTGAACAATTTAAAAATTAAAATGAAGATTTTATATTGATTTATGTGATGATTTAGTTAATGATACTAAATTATTATTATTTTTCTTGGGTTTTAATTATACATGATGTGCCAAATGCGAACTCACTAGACCGTAGTGTAAAATTTGATCAGAGATCCGGACAGATACAAAGTGATATGAGTAAAAGTAAAAATAATGTTTGTAAATAAAACATTCATCCCACAGAAATGAGAGTGGATCATTTATTTATAATAGATCAAATAAATTTGTTGGTATGATAAGCTTAGTTTATATAATAACATCTTTACATAGACCATGAATCTAGTAGCTTAGTATAAATTATTAAACTAGTTAATACAATGGACCTTTGTGGAGCGGGTTCTCGTACCCGTGTTAACCTTCCCTCATCAGTAGTCATTCGAGTCTCGACGAGCATGACAAGATAAGAGTGAGTTAGTATCGACAAACAAGTATGCACCCTCAGTTAGACAGAATGAGGTTATATATTTCAGCGTTGATCTGGCGTGATCCATTACATGTCTAGTATGTAAGGATCCCGAACAGATGAGAATGAATAACATGTATGGTCAAACATAATTAATCCAAGATCGTTGATCATAAGGAATCCGGGCCGTCCATACATAAAATATTTGTGTGGTCAAGCATAATTAGTCTATTGTCAATAGCTAGCTCGTGACAGATAACTGACTTGCTAATACCTATAAAATCATGTATACTCCAAGAAAACACATCATTATTCATCTTCAAACAGCTCACCAACTCATCTTTAATTTTTTTTACTGAACTTACTTCGTATCATCATAATACTTCAGTCACCAATATTAATTGTTCATTCGAAAGCCTCGGTTAATGGTAAAACTTCTCCTGGACCATCAATTCCTTCCTTACTTTCCATTAAATTATGAGGAGTGGATCTTCTATTTGGGTTATCGTAATACGAAAACCTAGGTCGACCTTGCATCTTGACGATCGTTTTTTGCCTTTGTTCGTCACTATGCTTTTTATCCAACAACCATAACATATGTTTATGCATTTTAATTGGTAAACTCTATTCTTATGTAGTTTGTTCAACTTTGATAAACATCTCAGATCTCTTTAAAAAATCTATCATATTATCTATTAGAAAATTTTGAATGCATGTAATGCTACTCCCTTTATACATCAATCTAAACTATAAATTTATAAAACAAACTTTCTTATATAATTTCTCAAGAACTCACCCTATTTTTTGTATAATATCGTAATTTAGTGTCCATCATTCTTTATCGGGACAAAGCATTTCCTCTAAAATCATAGAGAAAGCTATATAAAGTAGAGTGTCATCAGGATTAAAACAAAACATCGTAAATCTAAACTACTCCAAGTGATGTTATGGATTTTCAGACCTGTCATACTTAAACATTCTATAGGGATCAAATTTTCTAGGTAACTTACCTTCCGGAATTTTATAAGACAAATGAGACTCAACTAATGTATATGTAGCTAGCTTTGGCCTAATAAATGCCCATAGGTAAACATCAACTACTTCATATTTTCCTTTAGATTGATTGTATTACTCATTCGTCATTTGTGTTATACTCATGTCAATTTTATTTGTTAATCATTTTTAACAACTATTCTGCCTTAGTTTTTGTTTTTATTTAAAGTTACTTATTCCGTTAACAATTGTAAAGTTTTTTTATAATTGTTCAAATTTAACACATCATTTTTATCCCTTTCAATTTTTTAAATATTAGATTTATGTTTCTCTTGCTTTAACTCACTCATTTATAATTTTAAAAAATTAAAAACAAAAAGAATATAAACAGCGCCTTCGATTATTGCATGTTTTTTATGCAACGAAACCTAATCCAGTCACATTTTACTGAATTAGTAATAAAACTCTTTATTGATTGTTGGCAACGTTAATAGGGACACTTCTTGATTCCTTACCTCCTCGAACATACAAAGCAACATTAGACGGACCATCATCATTCCAACTATTTTGTTCAAACAAACGGGGAAATTACCCTAGGATTACCTCGTATTACATCACTTCTACGCATATGTGAAACAACATTTAGAGTAACAAGACCACATTAAATTACCTCAATTTTTAAAATTAGTGACACAACAATAGTAATACCTTGAATAACTATTTGAGGTTTTTTAATTGAAAAATCTTGTGAGAAATTCTTCTCAACTCATGAGCGAGTCATCACAATTTGTCCAAATTGATTCTTTGCGAACCGATTCCCACATACGACACCAAATTGATAATGAATATTTTTTTCAAATAAATTCCAATGATCTTAAAGAGTAAACAACTCAAAAAATAAAGACTATTCTCATATTTATACTACAAATAAGTCTTTAGATCGATGGATGAATGATGCGTATATTTTTTATATAGCTATGTAGAATTCATCTTACAAAGGTTACTAAACTACTCTCTAATTGTTTATGATATTTAAGTAATATCAAATAGTTAATTGGAAGCTTTTAAGATATTATTTTGTCCATGTAAACTTATGTTTTTTATTGTACATGTTACCTTGTTTTATCCGGCTTGAGTTTTATGGGTCATCTATTCCATTGTAACCCATATACTTTTGACATATTGCATATTCATGTTTCAGTTCAACTTATTTTGTATTTATTTATAGATCGTCAATCTTGCTTTCATGAATTACCATCAATAGCTCATTTACATGTTGTTATTCAACTTAACTAACATGCTTGTCTTTCATAGTTTGTCAAATTCTATCTCATTATCTTAAACCATCGTTAATAATACTCTTACTCTACATGACTTATTATCTTATATTTATTATGTTAGTATTTATTTTTTATGAGCTTTATCTTTTAAAAAATAATATATAAACTTTTACATTTTTAACAGTATGTGGTTCGATAGTAGATAATAATAAAAAAAATACAATTTTGAAAAAAAATTATAAAAAAATTAAATATGATAAAAAAAAGTATATTTAGACCATGATTTCATATTAAATCATAGATTATTTGTTGTTATTTTTCTCAAATTTTTGGACTTTTATTACCATATTAAAGAATACCATGCCCAAAGGCCCAAATTCAAAGATTACATTTTAAAATTGAAAAATAATATCCAAAAGTGCGATACTTTCAAAATTTCGGCTCCAAAATTTATCTTCAACCTTTTACCAACCAACAGCAGCACTAAATCCCGCTTGAGCCAGAACAAAAATCTTATTCTTCTCCAGCCTTAAGTCCCTAAATAAACCAGCTATAAACCTCCACCGAAACGTCTTTGAAAAACCAATTATAGAACCATAAACTAAAGCCTAGTACGTCTTCAAAACCAGTAAAAAAACATCTTCAATGGCATCGCGATTCAGTCATGAGGATGAATAGAGAGAAAACGAAGACCTCAGAGCATTTGTCTTTGACCAATTAGCAGCAGAACCAGCACAACCACGTAATCTTAGTCTAATTCTTCAGTTCTTATGTATCCAATACCGAGGCTCTCAAGAAATACAATAACTCTTAACTCATTTGGACTAGATTCAAAACAATACTCTATATTCTTGCCCTTTTCCATAGAGTATTTAGCTAGCCAATCTGCAGCAACGTTTTGTTCTCGAAAAATATGTGTAAGAGATGTTATAGAATAGATGAGGCCTCTGCAACATCTAGCCAAAGGCTCCAAAACGCAGGGAGCATTACCTTTTAGGATGATTTCAGCAAGGATTCGAGAACAAGTTTCATTCTCCAGTGAATTTATACATTTCTGCTTGCATAATATGAGTCCGTCTAATAATGCTCGACTCTCAGCAACTAACGAACTTTGATGCCCATAAATCTTTCCAAAGGTAGTAATCATTTCTCATTTTTTGTCCCTGATGATGCCTCATCCGCTAGCTTCTCATTTGAAATTGTTGGCCTTGTCAATGTTCAGCTTATACCTGGTTCTTTTTTGCAAGTTCCATTTAAGAGACAAAACGATTATAGGCTTTTTAAGATGGTAAACACATCCTAAGTGTATAGAATTGTTACTATCCCTTCCCCAGAACTTTATTTTAACAAGATTTCCTTGGTCAAGCGCATAAAGATATCTTAGAACAAAATCAATTATAGACTTTGATGTTGTGAAAATTTCCTTATGTCTTTTCGAGTTTCTACTAGACCAAATCACCCTAGTAATTATGACATGAATGATAGTTCTTATCTGAGTGTTTTTTGTAGTTGACCAAAACCAGTTCCTTAATAGATGGGTATAGGTCATATTTCTGCTGATTATTATCTTGAAAAAACCAGCAAAATATGACCAAGTCTCCCAAGCTTTTGAGCATTCAACAAAGACATGATTGATTGATTCTGTGTTTGGGCAATGCTAGCATTTTGAGGCCAGCTGAAAACCTTTATTTTGCAACACAATATCAATAAAAAACCATTGCTGAATGACTTTCCATGTTAAAAAAGAGCACTTTTTGGGACTAATTTTGTTTTGTATCTTCTTGAAGAGATTAGATTTATTGCATTTGTTTTTGCAGAATTTCCAAGTATCTTTTGTAGAGAATTCTCCAGAGGTTGAGAGAGATCACTTGATATTATCTTTGTTGTTAGAAATTGAGATGTTGTTTATCTTCTAAATTGTAGCACTAGAAAAGCAATTCTTTAGTCCATCTATATCCCATCCTTCATTAACCCAGTAAGAATTTACCTTTTTAGGGATATACCAAGTTCTCTCAGATATTGAGTCAAGATTGATAAATGGCTTTGTTGTATACCATCTCTCAAGCCAGAACTCCATGTTCCCTTCACCCACTTGCCAATATATTATCTTTTCTGCTTCATCTCTTATCTTCAGTAATCTATCCAAAACATTAGACTTTTTGCAAATTTTAGGAGCAGTTAAAGGATGAAAATTTTAGCAATATATAGACTTCATTAACCTTGACCATAATGATTACTGCTTCCTGAAGTTAAACCACGTCAGAAGAAGACTTTTTGAATGTCTTCATCTTTGTGATGTTTAAACCTCCCTCATCGTAAGGAGATTATTTTTTTTAAATATGAAATATTTTTTTAATTGACCAATTAATTTATAATCATGGATTGAATAATTATTTTTATTTGTTCGATTAGCATCATTGATTTTTTTTTTACTTAGTGATTAAATCAAATTTATTTCAAAATTTTGCTTTTTCAAATACATACACAAATAATTTAACAAATAAATAACAAAAATTGTCTTGATCATTTATACGGAAATATCCGAATTTTTATCATGGATGGACCATATGATAAACTTGTCCGGACATGGAATTAAAAGACCTGAAAAAGGAAAGCATTAAAGAAACAAACAAAAGGCAAACGTCTCGCTCTGTTGTCGAATCTCCCTAAAGTAAAAAAGAAGAAGAAGACGAAGACGACCATGATTCAAGGAGAAAGAGAGAGAAAGACTGATTGAATTTGAACCTCCTCCTCTGGTCCTCCTCCTTCTCCTTCTCCTTCTCTCCTCTAGTCACTATCATCTCTCTGTCCTCTTCTTCCCCTTCTCTCTGCATCGAAATCATTAAATGCCAACACCATTTTTCACTTTCTCGCTCTACCACACTGCTTGATTCCAAGCTCTACGTCACTACCATATCAACCTCAGCATCGCTGTAAGCCTGTAAGTCTTACCCTGCTTCATATCAAAAGTTTTTTTGTACTTCTTATTGTTCTCTGTGCTCCTCTTTACAGCTGTTCATTTTTATCAGTCTGTAGATCTGTAGAAGCTCAGATTTTAGTTCCTTTGATGTTAAACCAGTGCGAATTCTAGTGGGTAGACGTGGGATTAGGGTTTTAGTCTAAAGATGGAGACCAGGGTTAAGAAATCCAAGCAAGTTATTAGTCCGGATAGAACCAAAGTGTGGACCGAGAGATCGCCCAAGTTGTATCAACAAAAGATTATTAAGAAGAAAGTAGCTGTGGTTTATTATCTCTCGAGGAATTGTCAGCTCGAACATCCACATTTCATGGAAGTGCCTCTTTCATCACCGAATGGTTTGTTTTTGAGAGGTAAAAATGTGATATATCTATTGATTGACTATTGTATTGTTTTGCTTCCGAGTTTGAGAGTTTTTGGTGTTGTGTAGATGTCATTGAGAGACTTAATGTTCTTCGTGGTCGAGGCATGGCTTCTTTGTATTCATGGTCCAGCAAGAGGTAAAGCCTCCAACAATTTTAGTGGTTTTGTTTTTGCTTAGAACCTAAGTAAACTAGGTACAATTAGAAGTGTGTGTTTGTATACTCTATAGTACTATCAACTTGAGGTGATTATGTTTTTTAATTCGGCTATAAAAGTGGGTGTATGAGTAGTTTTGCTTCTAGTTACTTGTTAAACAAGCAGAGTTTTTTTGTTGTCTCCCTAGCAACTTTACTGAATTATTAGTGTGTTGATTGATGTAGAAGCTACAAGAATGGATATGTTTGGCATGATCTTTGTGAAGATGATTTAATTCCACCCGCGCACGGAAATGAATATGTGCTTAAAGGCTCTGAGCTATTCGATGAATCTAATTCAGGTACCTAAACACTTATTGATTCGGACCAGGGTTGTTTGTCAAATGAAAAATTAAAATTCAATTAAAATTTATTATTTGCAGGTCATTCTAGTCCTGTTGTAAATACAAATACTAAAAATCCAAAGCAATTACCAGAACGCGCATCATGTAGAAGCAGAGACGTATCCTCGTCATCTTCTAGCATGAACGAAAAGGGGACCAAGTGTTCCCAAGAAGATGAGGTTTCCCCTCCAGCTCAACGTCTTAGTTCATCTGTTATGTCTCCCGAATCTACATCTGAAAAGAATTCTTCATCAGGTGGCTCATTAAGTTTGACGGAGTACAAGGTTTATAAGAATGAAGGTCTGGCTGATGCTTCAACTCAGACTGAGGAAACTGTCAGCACACCTAAACCTCAAGTAACTTCTACAAGGGGTGTTTCTACCGATGAAAGGCTGATAGAACCTGAATGCATTAACGGTCAAGATCTTGTTTTGTGCCTAAAGGAAAATACTGATATATGTACGGATTCGGCTTCTCCTCACGAAGCTTCCCCAAGTGCCTCGTCGTCTGGTGCAAAGACAGAGACCCTGGAATCCCTGATTAGAGCAGATGCTAGTAAGATTAATAGTTTTCGAATTCTTGAAGAGAAAGAAATCCGGTTGCCTACCAATGCTAGGCTGAAGGCTACGAATATGTTGATGCAGTTGATATCTTGTGGCTCAATATCCGTGAAGGATCATAGTTTTGGTCTTGTTCCATCTTACAGGACAAAGTTTGCAAACTCAAAATTTCCTAGCTCATTTTTCTCAAATTCGTTTATGTTGGGAGACCTTGACCGTTACTCAGAAAATCCGAGGCTGATGAGTCTGAGGCTGGAAGACAAGGAGTACTTCAGTGGAAGCTTGGTCGAGACTAAGTTACTGAATGATGGAGCACATCCCTCTTTAAAACGTTCTTCTTCATATAATGCTGACAGGTGAGTCGAGGCTACCTCTCTTTTGCAATAGTTGTGTTAATTAGTAACCAGGAAATTTAAATTTCAGCTTCTACCTTATGATGTCACTTGATATCATGTGGGTTATAGTCAAGAAGACCAGGTTTTCAGATCGAATAGCTACTATTGGTTTAGGTCACAGAACATAATCATTCACTTAGTCTTATTGTTTCAGCTTGATCTAGTCCATACTTTTTATGACTTACTCTCTCTTTTTCTCTGGTATGTCTTCATGAATTACAAGCTAGGTGAAAATTGTCAATCTCTTCAATTAAAGTTGTATGATCTCTATCTAAGTAGTAAAAAATGAATTTTTGTTTTGCTTTCCTACATGTATAGGAAGGTCAATATGAGATCTTGCATGTTCCAGCACTTCTTTTCCTTTGCCTTTTGCATTCAGTATTAGATTCTGATGCTTGAAGTCACATGGGAATATGCTTAATGAAGATAAAATAGCATTTTAAAAAGTATGCATATTTTTAAATATTGGAAAGTAATACCCATATGAGGCAAATTACCTGGCCAGCGCGAGTTATGTATTACATGTTCAATTTCGTATCTAGCTAGATATTCGAGTTTTTTGCGAGTTAGATATTTGTTAGCCATTTTTCTAAAGCGACCTACATTTTTTATCACTTATTTTGTATCAGACTGAGGACTCAATTTTTAACTTGCAGGTCTTACAAGCAATCGGATATGATTGGGAAGAAAGACGATTCAAGCATTGAATCAAAGTCTTCTATAACAAAGAAATCTGGAAGTGAATCTACAAGATCTCCTCTATGTTTAAAGGCAAGAAACTCCTCTGACCGCTTGAATGGAGAGCCAAAAGATGGCAGTAAAAGAGTAACAAAGCCAGATTCGATTATGGTACAGCCAAAGAGGTTGGATTCCTTTAGAGAAGAGAATGAGGTGATCAAAACTGAAGAAAGTTAAGTCTTTACTCTTTATTGTTCACTAAGTTTAAACAAATCGTAGTAACTTTTTGTTTCAATATAGTAAAACTTTTATCTTACACGTTCCTTTTCTATTTTCCGTATAGCTAAAATTTGAAACAAACTTTGTACGCGATCGTACGTCATTTTGATTGATATTTAGTTGTATCTTTTTCTCACAACAGGCTTGCTTCAGGAGCGCGAGTCATAATCCAGTCGATGCCGTCTGTCGGCTGCTCGTAAAGATGTAATTCTTTTAAGTATACGAATCGTGTTACCGTCTCGGTAATCTTTTGTTTGTAAAAATACTGCATTACATATGACTTCAGAGTATTGTTTTGGCGGGTCAGTTTGAAGATTTTGAAAAATCTGAAAAAAAGGTGAAAGGTGAAGGGTGAAAAAGAGAGAATGAAAAGAAGAAAGGGTGGTCTGGCCAGTTGTGTCTAAACTAAAGATAAGTAAAAAGTTTCAGGGGTGGTCCCTTTTGGACTTTGAGTCTGGCTGGCTTTTGTAATGTATATTATTATTTTAGCCACTTTTTAACCTTATAATTTATTGATTTTTCTTGTTAATAACATTTCTATTTCACAAGAGTTGAAACTATTAAATGCTCTTTCTGACACTTTCCTGTTTTTCATATTATTCCCAATTATTTTTCTTTCCTACCATAAAATTCAATTTTTGGGTGCATTGGTACGGTTTTCTTTGTCTGGGTTGTTTGGAAACTACTGTCACGATAAAAGAAGAGGCAAAACAAGAATTTGATTTCGACGTTTTTTTTTTCATTTAAAATTATATTTAGTTTTCAAATCGTATATTTTAGCATATAGTTTCAGTTTTTATTTTAATTGTTGTTATTTAAGGTTAATGGTATGTTTAGATCTTTTGTCAAAACTAACAAAAGATCCATGGTTAGTTTAAATTGGATTTGATCATATTTATTTTAATTGTTGTTATTTAAGGCTAGTGGTTGAGCTGTTAAATATAATTACATGGAGGTGGAAGTAACAAGCACAACTATAACACTATAAAGGGGGAAATAAAATGGTTTGAATATTAAATGATCTAATATTAGTTTTTTTTTTTTACATGTTTTAGGTATCTAATAGCTTTTTTTTATTGATGTTTGTCTTTAATTCTCATATATAACTCTTTAATACTTTGACATTGTTCCAAGTATAAATATGAGGATTCACAATTTTGTAAATATATTTTGGATTTCAGTAATATTATTGTATTGTGAGGTGTCATCTTGGTTCTTAAACAAACTCTTGAGCTTATTAAGATAGTCTTGTGGCGTTCAAACATAAAACTCGTAGTTGTGGTTTTAATCTTCATAGGTGAAGGGTCAAATATTATTGTATTGTGAGGTGTGTCATCTTGGTTCTAGCTATCGGGTTTCACCATACTTATTGGTGGAGTTCATATCAGTTGATATCATAGCTTCCGTTCTATAATAAGTTTGATTATCTTATTTATTTCTTCTTATTCTATTAAATAAAACATTTATACCATAAAATTTATTCATACTACAAGGAGCATTCCTACCATAAATATGCATTCAAAGACGAAAATGTAATATTTTTTAAACACGGGGGACGATTTTAATACAAAAGTAAACATGGAGAACTGTTTTGCGATAGTTAGTATATATAGGGGACTATATTTGTATTTTAGCCTAATTTGATGCTATCACGACTCCCACTTTAGGTATTCACGTTTAGTTTACCAAAATTATCTTTATAGTATTTTATACTTTCAATGAGATTTAATAACTCATGTATAACACAAAACATATGCATGCAAACATTAATGAAATCCATAAGCTCATCGTAAATGGTCTTCATAATCATCTTACATTCACCTTGTTTGTCGTACAAGGCAAACGAAATCGACCAATACCCACAATGGTCATTGGGTTTAACATCGGTAATCGTACTTATACATGATAATAAATAAAATCCATCAGATAAATGTTAAAGGTTTCTAGAGATGATATAGACCTTTTTAGAGAGATAATGATAGATACAGAAAATGATTTCCAATAAAATAAGATTGGTTCCCCCTTTAGGGTGCATCTTCACTTATATATTTAATCTTATTAATATGTATATTATCTCGTTATTTATCATTATCTGAATATTATACCTTCATCATGGCTCCTTCTAGTACTTGAGTTGAAATATTATATGACAGTTAAGACAAACAAACACTACATATAGACCAATAATGTGATCTTTAAATCATTCTTTCTTTATGTCTCAATCTTCAAGTTCACCATTTTCATGTCTCAGATTCGTATTTGATTAGTTTTCAATCTCCTCATCATGACGATACATATCCAGTTTTGTTCATACGAGCTTGAAATTTGTTATATTTCATGCATAACAAACTAATAATAACTTAAGTTTAAATATGAAAGATAATTTTTAGTTACTTAGCTTAGATTTCGTTGATACGTTGATTTGATCAAGCTCGTCAAATTGAATGTCATCCTTATTTTGTTGAATCATCTTGTAGAATAATATCTTGTAGGAAAATACTCATAAATGAGATAATATATATATATATATATATCACCTCATATTCTGACTTTATCAATTTCTTATTCTTTCTTGGAATTATTCAATTTTCCAATACGACTAGAACTTAGTAGTAGAAGTCGTATCCAATGTTATCTTAGACATGTGATTATTAAATGATTTAATATTAGCATTTTCGACATGTTTAGGTATATTAGCATTTTCGACATGTTTAGGTATCTAATAGCCTTTTTATTGATGCTTGTTTTTAATTCTCATTTATAACTCTTCAATATTTTCATGCTGTTCTAAGTATAAATATGAGGGTTTACAATTTTTGTAAACATATTTTGGATTTCAGTAATATTATTGTATTGTGAGGTGTGTCATCTTGGTTCTTAAACAAACTTTTGAGCTTATTAAGATAGTCTTGTGGCGTTCAAACATAAAACTCGTAGTTGTGGTTTTAATCTTCATAGGTGAAGGGTCAAATATTATTGTATTGTGAGGTGTGTCATCTTGGTTCTAGCTATCGGGTTTGGAGTTCATATCCGTTGATATCATAGCTTCCGTTCTATAATAAGTTTGATTATCTTATTTATTTCTTCTTATTCTATTAAATAAAACATTTATACCATAAAATTTATTCATACTACAAGGAGCATTCCTACCATAAACATGCATTCAAAGACGAAAATGTAATATTTTTTAAACACGGGGGACGATTTTAATACAAAAGTAAACATGGAGAACTGTTTTGTGATAGTTACTATATATAGGGGACTATATTTGTATTTTAGCCTAATTTGATGCTATGACGACTCCCACTTTAGGTATTCACGTCTAGTTTACCAAAATTATCTTTATAGTATTTTATACTTTAAATGAGATTTAATAACCCATGTATAACACAAAACATATGCATGCAAACATTAATGAAATCCATAAGCTCATCGTAAATGGTCTTCATAATCATCTTACATTCACCTTGTTTGTCGTACAAGGTAAACGAAATCGACCAATACCCACAATGGTCATTGGAATTAACATCGGTAATCGTAGTTATACATGATAATAAATAAAATCTATCAGATAAATATTAAAGGTTTCTAGAGATGATATAGACCTTTTTAGAGAGATAATGATAGATAGAGAAAATGATTTCCAATAAAATAAGATTGGCTCCCCCTTTATGGTGCATCTTCACTTATATATTTAATCTTATTAATATGTATATTATCTCGTTATTTATCATTATCTGAATATTATACCTTCATCATGGCTTCTTCTAGTGCTTGAGTTGAAATACTACATGACACTTAATGACAAACAAGCACTACATATAGACCAATAATATGATCTTTAAATCATTCTTTCTTTATGTCTCAATCTTCAAGTTCACCATTTTCATGTCTCAAATTCGTATTTGATTAGTTTTCAATCTCCTCATCATGACGATACATATCCAATTTTGTTCATACGAGCTTGAAATTTGTCATTTTTCATGCATAACAAACTAATAATAACTTAAGTTTAAATATGAAAGATAATTTTTAGTTACTTAGCTTAGATTTTGTTGATACGTTGATTTGATCAAGCTCGTCAAATTGAATGTCATCCTTATTTTGTTGAATCATCTTGTAGAATAATGTCTTGTAGGAAAATACTCATAAATGAGATAATATATATATATATATATATATATATATATATATATATATATATATATATATATATATATCACCTCATCTTCAGACTTTATCAATTTCTTATTCTTTCTTGGGATTATTTAATTTTCCATTACGTACCCGCGTTTAGGCCGTCTTCATTATAATTTATTCATTCTTTATCATGTAGCTCATCAAGTTATGTTTATTTATTCATCTTATAAATTACTTATCATTTTTCATATAACGCATTTAACTGTGTCGCTTCACTTATTTTATAACTTGGTTGTTCTTTATCATGTCGCTCGTACAACGATGTCGTTTATATATTACTTATTTTTTCTTTCTCATGTAGCTCGTATAACTATGTTTATTTACTTATCTTATAAGTTTCTTATTATTTCTCATGTATCCTGTATAATTGCGTTGTTTTAATTGTAACTTGTTTTTTTTATTTTTTATGTAGGTCATATGACTGTGTCGCTTTATTTATATTATAACTTGCTTATTCTTTCTTATATGACTCAAATAATTATTGTCATTTTAATGTGCTCGTATATTGTATATTTTAACTCATAAATAGGGCGTTTATATCATTTTAGATAATGAGCTTGTTGGTAGCCATGTTCAATGATTGACATGTAGTCTGAATTCTTACATCCCCTTGCGTGACCACATTATCATTTCAGATAATGAGATTAGCTTACAGCCATGTTAGCGGATTGACATAAAGTTCAGACTTCTACGACCCCTTACATCACCAGGTCATATAATGGAGAAATTATTGAACTAATCGCTTGACGATTTTCGTTTTTGAAGGCTTATTACATAGCCTCATTTTTATGATGGCGAACCTCGGCTTATACCCTCATATTAAATTAATTACATGTATTTAATATGATGAACTTTTCTTAAATGTATGCATGTTTACTAATATGTCTTATGATGATTAAGTTGAGTTATAAGATATACCTCCCATTTGAAGTTTGATTGACATAGTCATAATGTAAATCATTGACGAAGACTTATTTTTAGAATATCCATTGTTGAAGTCATAATAGATATTAACTTTACTAACAAAATGTTGCTTATATTGTTGACGAGGTAACCCGTGATAATTTTTGACGAAGTAATTACACTTATCATAATAGATATTAGTTGTATTTATTTGATACACTTGTTGACGATGTCATTAATCCATTTTGTTAAAGAAGATCTTTAGGTAATATACGTATTGACATAGGTTTTATGATATTGTTGATAATGTCGTGTATAAGTGATAAGAGAATTGTGAATGTGTATGAAACAGAAATAGTACACAACTTGAGTTGAGCGGGTAGGATCAAGAATTGTGTTAATACCAAATCCCCATCCTATAATTACAATAATAGTGTATATATAGTGTGGCAGAAAGTGAACCCTAGAAACCCTAGCCCATATACAGACTAATATTAAATAGCCCATATACATTTTAACACTGCCCATATATTATTGATTCTAAGTTGACACTCTAACACCCTCCTTCAAGTTGGAGCATGAAGATTACGAATGCCTAACTTGACAAGCAAAAACTCAAACTGCTGCTTGCCTAGTGCTTTGGTAAAAATATCTGCAAGTTGGAACTTAGTGGGCACATGAGATGTGCAATAACCCCATCAAGTATCGCATCTCGTAGAAAGTGACAATCTACTTCAATATGCTTTGAACGCTCATGGAACACAGGATTCTGGGCAAGATGTAAAGCTGACTGACTATCACAGAAAACTTGCATAGCCCCTGAGTGTGAGACCCCAACCACTTCAACTCACAGGTCAATTCTGCCATAGACCGGTACTATGCTTCAGCGGAAGACAATGCAACAACACCTTGTTTCTTAGTCTTCCATGAAACAGGAGAATCACCCAAGAACACCATCCAACCACTCACACTACGCCGAGTCTTAGGACAGCCAGCCCAATCAGAGTCACACCATCCTGTCAGAGTGAGATTACAACTACTTGGCAGAAGAATTCCCTCACCCGGGCTTCCTTTTAGATAACGAACAACTCGCAATGCAGCCTGCCAGTGATCCTCCTTTGGTTTCTGAAGAAACTAAGATAAAATATGTACCGAAAAACAGATATCTGGACGTGTAAATGCCAGATAAATCAGTCTTCCCACCAACCTGCGGTACGCAGACCCGTCAATTAGTACCGTCGACTCGCTTTTGTCGAGCTGCTGATTTTGCTCCATGGGAAACTATGCAGGCTTGCTGCCAAGTAAACATGTCTCAAAAATAATATCCAGAGTATATCTGTGCTACTTCAACTCCAAGAAAATATTTGAGACGACTTAAGTCCTTCATATGAAAGCAAGTGCTCAAGTATTTCTTAAACTCCACCAATGCACCAGGGTCATTCCCGGATAGAATGAAATCATCAACGTACACCAAAACATGCATACGACAACCACTCGTGGAATAAGAGAATAAAGAATAATCTGAATAGGACTGAACAAACACATACCTCTTCAGTGCAGCCACTAACTTGGAAAACCAACACCGAGGTGCCTGCTTCAGCCCATACAACGATTTGCAAAGGCGACAGACTTGTCCTTCATGCCCTCTATCAAAGCCTGGAGGAATTTTCATGTAAAACTCCTCATCTAGATCACCATGCAGAAAAGCATCGTGTACATCCATCTGATGTAGTTCCCAATTCTGAGCTGCTGCAACCGCTAAGAAAAGACGTACAGTAACCATCTTGGCAACCGGGGCAAAAGTCTCTGTATAATCAACCCCTTCTACTTGATGATTACCAAACACGACCAAACGAGCTTTGAGGCGCTCTACTCTCCCATCCGCATGATATTTAATTTTATAAATCCACTGAATCCCCAACGCTTTCTTCCCTGGAGGTAGATGTGCCAAGGTCCAAGTATGATTATTCTCTAGTGCCTGAATCTCCTGTTGCATTGCCTCTCTCCAACCAGGATGTCGCATAGCCCCTCGAAATGACTTAGGTTTATCCCCAAAGGTAATAGCCGCAAGAAAAGAGCAGTGTGACAAAGAAAAACGAGAACTATCTATATAATGAGTGAGAGGATAAGGCATACCGTGATCAGGAGATGGACTAGGAGTAGGAGTAGGAGAAGCAGATGGTGCTGAATGTACTACTGTAGTCATCAAGAAATCCGTCAAACGAGTAGAAGGAATTTTACTACGCTTTCCCCGTCCAAGGTCTGAAGAAATACCCGAAGTATATGAAATAACATCAGAAACTATTGGCGAATCTAATACACCGCTGTCACCAACCTGAGGCGGAGGTTGCACATCACCAACCTCGGCAACCTCCGCGAGTGGTGCTACCAAAGGGACGCCGCTATCCGGTGACACTTCATCATCAATCGTCGAGGTCTTCTCAACCTTCTCCCAAAACTCAGAAGCAGTAGGAGGAGGTGCAGCGACTTCAGTCTCATGACAACCCAACTCAGAGAACACAAGAGTAGATGCAAATGGAAATATATGTTCAAAAAATTTCACATCTCGGGAAACAAAATAATCTTGACTCTCCAAATCATATACTTTCCAGCCTTTCTTTCCATATGGGTAGCCCACAAAAACACATCGACGACTACGACTCGAAAACTTATCACCCTTAGACCTCTGATCATGCACATAACATAGAGACCCAAACACACGAAGCTCAGAGAAGACGGGAGGCACAACTCAAGTTGGCAAAGAAAATTTTGATTGTATCCCATCTTGCAACCTGTGCAAAGACTTCATCATAATCATGTTTTTTTCTTGTGCATATTCTTTCACCACTAAGTTTGCTTTGCATTTATCCACTTCTCCATCTTCATTTGATTTTGTCTTGAAAACCCATTTAACCCCGATTTTCTTTGCATTAGCAGGGAGAGTTACAAGTTCACATGTGTTGTTTTTCTTAATGGATTCTATTTCATATTTAATTTCTTCAATCCAATTTGTTTATTTGACAGCTTCTTTAAAACACATCGGATCAGCAATAAACATAAATAGTGCCAATGCCATTTGTACTTCAGCCTCTTCATCTAAAATCATTTCTTCACTTTCATAATCTTGCATCCATATTGGTGTTGCATGACTTCTTTTCTGATGTGTTTCAGGTTGAGATGACATGACATTATTTTCACCAATGACATCTTCCTCGACCGCTTTGATATCTTCATCATTATCCTCTCTAGTAGTGTCTTCTTCTATCCATTCAAGACTATCATCTGAATTTTTCACATCAACATTTCAATCCCACTTCTCTTTCTCTTCGACTTTCAGGCATCTATTTAAACCAGATTTTCTAATTGCAGATATAGTGAACATGCGGTTTATTGTTATTGTAGATTTTATACTCAAACCTTTACGAGGATGGTAGATTTTGCATACTCCTTGGTCGATCAAAATAGTTAAAGCTTTTTCTTGAAGTTGCCCAACACTTAGTAGATTATAAACCTTCTTCTCAACCTTCTCCCAAAACTCAAAAGCAGTAGGAGGAGGTGCAGCGACTTCAGTCTCATGACAACCCAACTCAGAGAACACAGGAGTAGATGCAAATGGAAATATATGCTTAAAAAATTTCACATCTCGGGAAACAAAATAATCTTGACTCTTCAAATCATATAGTTTCCAGCCTTTCTTTCCATATGGGTAGCCCACAAAAACACATCGACGACTACGACTCGAAAACTTGTCACCCTTAGACCTCTGATCATGCACATAACATAGAGACACAAACACACGAAGCTCAGAGAAGACTGGAGGCACAACTCAAGTTGGCAAAGAAACTTTTGATTGTATCCCATCTTGCAACCTGTGCAAAGACTTCATCATAATCAATGTTTTTTTCTTGTGCATATTCTTTCACCACTAAGTTTGCTTTGTATTTATCCACTTAACCATCTTCATTTGATTTTGTCTTGAAAACCCATTTAACCCCGATTTTCTTTGCATTAGCAGGGAGAGTTACAAGTTCCCATGTGTTGTTTTTCTTAATAGATTCTATTTCATATTTAATTGCTTCAATCCAATTTGTTTCTTTGACAACTTCTTTAAAACACATCGGATCAGCAATAAACATAAATAGTGCCAATGTCATTTGTACTTCAGCCTCTTCATCTAAAATCCTTTCTCCACTTTCATAATCTTGCATCCATATTGGTGTTGTATGACTTCTTTTCTGATGTGTTTCAGGTTGAGATGACATGACATTATTATCACCAATGACATCTTCCTCGACCGCTTTGATATCTTCATCATTCTCCTCTCTAGTAGTGTCTTCTTCTCTCCATTCAAGACTATCATCTGAATTTTTCACATCAACATTCCAATCCCACTTCTCTTCCTCTTCGACTTTCAGGCATCTATTTAAACCAGATTTTCTAATTGCAGATATAGTAAACATGTGGTTTATTATTATTGTAGAGTTTATAATCAAACATTTACGAGGATGGTAGATTTTGCATACTCCTTGGTCGATCAAAATAGTTAAACCTTTTTCTTGAAGTTGCCCAACACTTAGTAGATTATTAGTCAGTTCTGGAACAAAAAACACATATGTTAATATTAGGGTTAGCCCTTCAACTTCAAACTTCACATTTCCTATTCCCATCACCTCCATTCGTGAGTTATTCCCTAGTTTTACTCCATGTCTAAAGTTTTCATTGAGCTCAATAAACCAATCTTTGTTACCTGTCATATGATTTGAACAACCAGAATCGATAAACCACATCCCTTTATCTTCAACCTCTTTGATATTCATATGAGCAATTAAAAGTAATTATTCCCCTTCATCGAACTCGGCGTAGTTTGCTTTTTTTTCTCCATTTGGGAACTCATATTGATAGTGGCCTAGCTTGTGACACCTGAAGCATTCAACGTGAGCTCTGTTAATACTATATCCTCTTCCACCTCTTCCCCCGTCTCTCGAGAAATTACTTCCCCATCTGCCAGAATTACTTATTCCACTATATTGTCCGTAGCTGCGATCACCCTCGACTTTTAGTACTTGTTCTTCAGAGACCTTGCGTCGCAGCTTCTGTTCATGAACAAGTAATGAGCTTTGCAGTTCATCGACTGTCATTTGATTAATATCTTTTGACTCCTCAATTGAACATACAATATAATTAAAATCATCTGTCATAGTGCGCAGGATTTTCTCAACAATCTTTACATCGTTCAGGTCTTCTCCACAGTTTCTCATGTCATTTGCTATGACCGTGACTCTTCCAAGCCTCTGGAGTTGAGCACGCTTCACTCCACAGTCTCACCATTATTCATCTCCTCTGTTTCAAACAATCTTCGAAGCCTCTGGAGTTGAGCACGCTTAACTCTTTCATTGCCATGATACTTGGTCTTCATTGCTTCCCAAATTTGTTTGGATGTCTAATTTTGAGTAATGATCTTCAAAATAGTCTTATCGATGGACTGAAACAAATAATTCTTTGTCTTCAAATCTTTAAGCCTTGATTCATCCAACATCTTTTGCTGCACTGCCGTCAACACTTCACCTTCTCCAGGTTCCCGGTGACCTGGTTGAATCACACACCAGTACTCTTTTGAACGTAAGAGATTCTCCATGAGTAAACTCCAATGATCGTAATCTCCATCAAATTTGGGTACACACGGGGCACTGAAATTGTTCGAATCAGATGCCATTTTTCACTCTTGTTTCACACTTTCTTCACTCTTGTTTCACACTTTCTTCACTCTTTTTTTTACTTAAACACTCTTGTTTTACTCAGACACACATACCTCACTCTTTTTGTGTTTCACTCAGACACAGATACCTCACTCTTTTTGTGTTTCACTCAGACACAGATACCTCACTCTTTTTGTGTTTCACTCAGACACAGATACCTCACTCTTTTTGTGTTTCACTCCGACACACATACCGCACTCTTTTTGTGTTTCACTATGACACGCATACTGCACTCTCACTCAAATTGTTTTACTCAGACACACATACCTCTCACTCAAATTGTTTTACTCAAACACACGTACCTCTCACTCAAATTGTTTACTTAGACACACATACCTCTCACTCAAATTGTTTTACTCAAACACACATACCTCTCACTCAAATTATTTTACTCAAACACACATACCTCTCAAACACACATACCTCAAACACACATACCTCTAAAACACACATACATCTCAAACACACATACCTCGCTCTGATACCATGTTAGAATATCAAAGAGTAATATGTAAAGAAAATAAGACTCAATGTATTAACCTGCAGCACAAAATGACTTTAAATAGCCTACAAGAAGCGTTACATATTCAAGTCAATAAATGATAAATTTTATTGACCAGAATAGTAACGTCTAAAATAGTAATTGATGTAACATCTAAAATACTAATTGATATAACGTTTAATTATTAAATAAGATAATTAAAGAAATTAAATCAATTCTAACAAATCCATCCCTTAAACTGGATATGGTTGAAAAGCATACCGTTTAATCTTCTAGTGCTTGCACTTTAAGTGAACTTCGAGAGTTAACAAACGTCTCCAACTTCAATGAGTTAACAAACATCTCCTACTTCACTGGCTTGGTCATTATATCTGCAACTTGTTCTTCTGTTCCACAATAAACCAGCTTCACAACTTCTTGATTTGTAAGATCTCGTAGGTAATGATACCTTACATCGATATGCTTCGTGCTTCTGTGCATTACCGGATTCTTCGAGAGTTTAATTGAAGAAATGTTGTCACAATAGAATTAATGGCGTCTTTAGAATTTCTTACTCAACATATATAATAAAAATTTGTACCTTTATATTTACTCATCATATTTAAGTTATGAATATTGTAGGTGTATCAATTTACACAAAATTTGGATGGTGCATTAGTTACGTTTGAAAACTTACACATTTAAGGTCTTGGTTTCAAATCCAAAATCCAAACATTTATTTTTGTTTTTCTCATCCACTATTGTCTTGACCATATATTTCCTAAAACAACTCTTCATATCATAAATGGTTACATAGGTAAAGGTCTAAATTCATATTAAATATCTTTATATGTGTAATTAGGTAAATACCACTAGTTCTCTATTAGTATCCGCAAATTATACCATCATCAATAAAAAAAGTTTATAGTATGCAAGGAATTGTTGTAAGTTTCCTTTTGGATTATGAAACATTAGTTTATAATCAACATTTTTGCTCGTTTCTTCAGCTATTATTCAAGGTGCGCTATGGCTAATCATTACATTTGATTAGTAAAGTCATCATAGTTGTTCAACTACCGTAAATTTGTTGTGCAGATATATATAACCAGTTACTTGTGTCGGTTTTTCAAAATGATTAGACGGATTCTGCTCCATCTCCCCACTTTATCTGGCAAACTTCCGCTCGTACTCCACAATATGACTAACAGAATTTTAAAAATGTTACCAAAAAATGCGCACTTATTTTCAAATCTAACACGTGCTCGTAATGTGATTTATCTTGTTTGGTAGACAAATATACTGATAATTTATGCTTAACTGATTGACGACCATAGTGTTTCTGTTTCCAATGGCGCTAAAAATGAAATTGTTTTTAAATAGAATATTTCAAACCATTTTTTGTAAATATGTTTTATACATCGTTGGTTTCTGTGACATTGTGACTTTTTTATCCATTTTTTATTTCAATAGTTTTGTCGCACTTAGATCTGTACGAACCATTATATGTAATCTCTTCTTCTGATCATCTAAAGATTCCAAAAGGCGTCGTTATGTCTTTTGTTAAAAAATTGTGGATCTCGCACAAACATGGAATATCATGTGTAGTTAATATAATACAAATACAAACTGTAGCTATAATTTATATTTTTTTAGCATATTCAATTTCCTAATAATAGAAAGATATAATTGTTCGAGATGTTACCAATGATATTGTTAAACACCTATAAATCGATTTTTTTAAATGATATTTAATTTCTTCATGCTGTTTTTAGACTAAACTATAGGCCCTACCCGAAAACGACTTGAAGTTAAGCTTTCTCATACCGATAAAATGCTTCAGGTTCATATGAGCGCTCTCTACGCGGTTAGTGATTGTGTTTCAAAAATGCATAAAGTTGTTAATTTTCCACATTTAAAACTTATTATGTAAAGAATTAACCAAGAGTTTTTAGTGTATTCAAGTCTTTTAGGATAGTCTTTAAACTCGCGAAGCATATCATTCCAACTATTTATGGATGCTCTTTCATTCTCCGAGTAAATTATATGATTCCATAATTTTAATAAATCATTGAAAAATATTTAATGATTCATGTATATCTCTGTAAAGACAAGTGCGTCTTTATTATTTTGTCATGATATAACATGTGTGTTGTATTCGGGAACACTTGTTCGAGATTATTCATCAATGCTAAGTTTATATCCGTCAAAACTATGAATTGTCCTTCAATTTCATTAATGTACATCAACGATTGTAAACAATCTAACACCCACTTGTAATTGTTAACTTTATCCACAGACATAAACGTACATCCATATGTAGAATGTAAAATCGTTAAAAGTTGCTCCAATGAGCTGAAACAACGGCATCTCGTACCTTATTACATTTTAGATATTATCCATTATTAACACCTTTGGAAATGTCCATAACAAATCAACACTAACATGATGTGTAAATAAAATGCCAATAGTAATATCATTTTCGACTTTGCTCGATCTACGTCATTTAAAATAATTTAACATTTTTCAGTTCTCCAAACAAGTATTGCAGTTGTGATGGACCGCCTTTCTCCAACTTCTGTTGTTTTTGTCGAGGGTCGTATATAGTGCGCATAAATGACTTATTTTTAGGTTTCAATTTTTTCACTCCGTTCAAATCTCTCACGGCGAGTATCCATGTACGAAGAATTATGTACAAATATCAACTCTTCTATAATAAAGCATGTCGGGTCTGTATGAACTTCTAAGTGTTCCGCGATATCATTATGTAGATACCCGTGTTTTAACTCTAAGGCCCACTCTTTAGGAGTCATCGTATATCTCTTAAACATGAAAGAGCATCTGCATTTTTTTTGTTCTTGTCGATTTCTTTTTAAGATATTTTAGGTTCACCAACCTTTTATACCATCCTGATCTCTCGCATTCAACGATCATTCTCGGATTCTCTTTACTTTTGGCATCATTATGGCGCTTTGATATAATATTCAACTTGTTGTCGTTTCCCAATATTCGTAACTCACTCACTCAACTCTTATTGTGTATAAAATTATGATGTGGTAAACAAATCACTATAATCACACAACAATCATCTACCACTCACACGATATCATTTTCCTCCCACAATTATAAATTAAGTAAAAATTAATTAATTCTGGTCCTTACTATAAAGCATTAAAGAAGTAAAAAAATGTATTGAACTTCCAACGCGACTTATATTGCACTCTCAATTCATGCGGTGGTACACTAGGAGTGCAAGTTAATGCGCATTAGAAGTCCATATACCCATGCATTGTTACTGCGCGGGGGGCTTCACTTGTCATGCGGAAGGATTACATTACCGGTGCGGAGACGCAAACTACAAATTGACATTTCGAAGTATAGGAACATTTTTTATTTTTGGATTTTTAAAGGAAGCCATGGTTAAAGTGTATGATCAATAAGCAAACGGTGTCGGTTTTAGTTGAATTTCGGACAGCGTGTTTGGGACATCTAAAGTATCAATTTGATATGTTGGATTGTGATTTGCTGCTACGGTCCGGGAAAAATCACTGTTTGAATAATGAAATAGTTTTTGTAATATTATTCTTTTTTGCTTCTCTTTTTTCTTAGTTTATTATGTTTAAAGTTGATGGTGGGTTGTAGATATTTATTAGATTGAATTGGATATACTTGTAATCTCAACTTATCATAATAATAGAAGTGTTTTGGGTGGACTCTTCATAAGTCTCGTGGTTTTTACTCTTCATATCGAAGAGGTTTTTCCACACAAACTTTTTGGTTCTTGATTTATTTTACCATTGATTATTATTCCATGATTATGTTTGTGGTTTTATTTGGTTAATAAATGTTGGGCTCTTCGTATGTGGGAGTCCAATTATCATATGGGCTAAGCCCAATTTGGATAACACATAGGGTTTTGGTTTATGTATAAATATATATTTATACAGTGTCTTTCTGAGATGAACATCATATTCTATAACGCAGTTTTTGAGAGAAAAGGTGATCCGAGGCGGAATTTTGTGCTTTCAATCGGACTGTCTCCGGTTGTCCGATCGGCTTCAATTTTGGTGAGAAGGCTCGTCTACTTGTCCTCTATAATCTGTCCAGAGGGTTTTTGATTTGGATTCATCTAAGTGTGTTTTTCGAGCATCTTCTTCTAACTGCGTTTTGGGGATATTTCAGTGAGTTTTCTGATTTTGGTTCATTATCTTGTGTATTGGGTTGTGTATGAAGTTGTCATACTTCTTGTGGCGTATGCTCTAGTTTTATCTAGAGAATAGTTTTGTAACCCATCTTCTGATAGTGAATATTTGGTTGGACTCTGAAATCAGTCCCGTGGTTTTTACTTCCTACACTGGGAAGGTTTTCCACGTAAAAAGTGTTCTGTGTTGTTTGCGTTTATTTTATTCAGACTTGATATTTTTTGGGATCGTTATCTTTATCATACTTGATACAAGAAAGAAGATTTCGTTTTTTGCTTATATTTCTTGTCAAAGTGGTATCAGAGCGAGAGGTTGTGTACTTGTCTTGTATCAAATATGGAGGCGAATACAAGCAGAATGGTGACGATGAATGGTTCAAATTATCATATATGGAAATCGAAGATGGAAGATCTTCTTTATGTTAAAAGTTTTCATTTACCAGTGTTTGGTGATGAAAAACCTAAAGATAAGTCTGATGCAGAATGGATAATTATTCATCGACAGGTTTGTGGCTTTATTCGGCAATGGGTTGATGATAATGTGCTGAATCATGTTGTAGACGAAACAGATGCAATTAAATTGTGGAGTAAACTTGAGGAGTTATATGCTCGGAAGACAGGAAATAGTAAGTTACTTTTGTTCAAACAGTTGATGTATTTGAGGTATCAAGATGGATCACCTCTTACAAATCACTTGAATACCTTTCAAGGATTGATTAATCAGTTGGCTGCTATGGGTATCAAATTTGATGACGAGGTTTTGGCGTTATGGTTGCTTGGTTCGTTGCCAGACTCATGGGATACTTTCAGAATGTCTCTTTCTAATTCAGCTCCTGAAGGCAATATCTCAATGGCATTAGCTAAAAGTAGTATGTTGAATGAAGATATGAGAAGAAAAACAGTTGGCTTCTCTTCACATTCAGAAACTCTAGCCGTTGAGAAACGTGGTAGAAATGAAAATCGCGGTTGGAAAACTAGAGGTAAAAGTAGAAGCAAGAGTCGAAACAAGTCTAATAAATTTGCAGATTGGGAGTGCTACTACTGTCATGAGATCGGGCACACTAAGAATTTTTGTCCTAAGTTGAGAAAGAAGAATAATTTTGGGAAATCTAATAATGGTAAAGAAGAAAAGAACAAGGAGAAAAATTATGATGAAAGTGGTGACGAGAAACATGTTGCTGCAGTTTCAGATAGCTACTTCGTTGTTATTGATGATGCTGTTGTGAATTCTGTGTCTGATGAAAATGGTTGGGTAGTTGACAGTGGTGCTACAATTCATGCCACTTCTCGAAGAGAATTTTTCTCATCTTACACCCCTGGTGACTTTGGTTATGCAAAGATGGGAAATAATGATTTGTCTAAAGTGGTTGGTATTGGTGATGTTTATCTAGAAACAAGCATGGGTGCAAGATTGATTTTGAAGGGTGTTAAACATATACCCGATCTTCGATTGAATTTGATATCTACAAGGAAGCTAGATGATGAAGGTTATTGCAGTATTTTTGCGAATGGGTAGTGGAAACTTACTAAGGGCTCGTTGGTTGTGGCAAGAGGACAAAAATATTCAGCCCTCTACATCATGTCTGCAAGGGTGTTTGCTGAGAAAATCAATGTTGTTAATGATGAAGCAATGCTTGATTTATGGCATAAAAGACTCAGTCACATTAGCGAAAAAGGATTAGATATTCTGAGGAAGAAACAGTACATTCGTGGGATACACAAAGCTCATTTAAAGAAATGCGTACATTGTTTGGCTGGAAAGCAGAATAGAGTATCTTTCAAGAGCTCGGCTCCATCAAGAAAACCAAGTTTGCTTGACTTGGTACATACTGATGTTTGTGGTCCTTTCAAAACGAGAACACTTAGTGGTTGTTTGTACTTTGTTACCTTTGTTGATGATCATTCCAGGAAAGTTTGGGCTTACACTTTGAAAACAAAAGATCAAGTGTTAGATGTCTTTAAGCAGTTTCAAGCTTCAGTTGAGAGACAGACTGGGAAACAATTGAAGTGTGTTAGAAGTGATAATGGGGGAGAATACATTGGTCCTTTTGATGATTATTGTAGAGAGCAAGGTATTCGGCATCAAAAGACACCTCCCAAGACCCCTCAGTTGAATGGCGTAGCGGAGAGACTAAACCGAACATTAATTGAAAGGGTAAGATGTCTTCTTTCACAATCACAACTCCCTAAATACTTTTGGGGTGAAGCTTTGAATACAGTGGTACATGTCTTGAATCTTAGTCCTTCTGTACCTTTAGATGGAGATATCCCAAATAGAGTTTGGACAGGTAAAGATGTTTCTTATGATCATTTGCGTGTCTTTGGGTGCAAAGCTTATGTGCATATTCCTAAAGATGAGAGATCTAAACTCAATTCGAAGACAAGACAGTGTGTATTCATTGGTTATGGTCTTGATGAGTTCGGCTACAGATTTCATGATCCAATTAATAAGAAACTTATTAGGAGCAGAGATGCCGTGTTTATGGAAGATCAGATAGTTCATGATATTGATAAGAGTCAAAATTCAGTGCCTATGTCTCAAAATGACTTGGTAGATTTGGGGCATATTCCGCTTGCACATACTCCTACAGAAGTTCAAGAAAATTCGGATGGTGACTCACCTGCTTCCAGAGGTTCACATATTTTTGATACTGGTGATCATGATAATGATTTCGTGGATGAACAAGTGAATGCAGAAGATGTTGAACAATTTGAAGCTCCAACGCGGAGATCTACTAGAGATAGACAACCCTCTACTAGATATCCTTCTGATCAATATATTTTGTTAACCGATGCAGGTGAGCCTGAGTGTTATGATGAGGCTATTAGTGGTGTATGTAAAAATCAATGGATTGAAGCGATGAATGAAGAGATGCAATCACTTCATGAGAATCATACATTTGAGTTAGTGAAGATACCTGAAGGGAGAAAAGCCTTGAGTAACAAGTGGGTGTATAGGTTGAAGCAAGATGATAGTTCTCTGCAACCTCGGTACAAAGCAAGATTGGTAGTCAAAGGTTTTGGTCAGAAAAAAGGTATTGATTTTGATGAAATATTTTCTCCAGTTGTAAAAATGTCTTCTATTCGTGTGGTTCTAGGCATTGCAGCGAGTCTAGACTTGGAAATTGAGCAAATGGATGTAAAAACAGCATTCTTGCATGGTGACTTGGAAGAAGAGATTTTTATGAAACAGCCTGAAGGTTTTGTGGTTGAAGGAAAAGAAGATTATGTATGCATATTGAAAAAGAGTCTATATGGTTTGAAGCAAGCTCCGAGACAGTGGTATAAGAAGTTCATGTCAGTTATGGGGGAGCAGGATTACAAGAAGACTTCCTCTGATAATTGTGTATTTGTGAAGACATTTTCTGATGCCGATTTTATTGTTCTTTTACTTTACGTGGATGATATGCTTATTGTTGGGAAGAATACTTCGCGGATTGATTCTTTGAAGAAACAGTTAAGTAAGTCTTTCGCAATGAAAGATTTAGGTCCAGCAAAGCAGATTCTCGGCATTCGAATTACTAGAGACAGAGACTTGAAGAAGTTGTTCTTATCACAAGAAAAATACATTGAGAAAATTCTTCAGAAGTTTAATATGGACAATGCTAAAGTGGTTAGCTCGCCACTTTCCGGTCACTTCAAGTTAAGCAAGAAACAATGTCCTTCAACTAATGAAGAAAAGAGAGACATGGCTAATATTCCATATGCATCTGCAGTTGGAAGTCTCATGTATGCCATGGTATGTACTCGTCCTGACTTAGCTCATAGTGTTTGTGTTGTGAGCAGATTTTTGTCAAACCCAGGTAGAGAGCATTGGGAAGCCGTGAAATGGATTATGAGGTATCTGCGAGGAACCTCTAATTTGAAGCTCAGTTTTGGGATGAATAAACTTGAGTTGTTGGCTTATTCTGATTCAGACTTGGCTGGAGATGTTGATACTCGCAAGTCTACTTCTGGATATTTGATTAACTTTTGTGGTGGCGCTGTTTCATGGAAATCAAGACTACAAAAGTGTGTTGCCCTTTCAACGACAGAAGCTGAATTCATTGCAGTGACAGAAGCGAGTAAAGAGCTACTATGGATGAAGAAGTTCTTGAAAGAACTTGGATTTCAGCAACACAGGTATGTACTGTTATGTGATAATCAGAGTGCTATTCATCTCGTGAAGAATTCGTCATTTCACTCAAAGTCGAAACATATTGATGTGAGATATCATTGGATTCGAGATATTCTTGATGCTAAACTAATGGAGGTTGATAAAGTTCATACAGATGATAATGGGTCTGACATGATGACAAAGGCTTTGCCTAGGGGAAAGCTTGAACATTGTAGATTGATCGCCGGGATGGTGAATCCTCCCACATAGTCGTGAGGGGGAGATTTGTTGGGCTCTTCCTATGTGGGAGTCCAATTATCATATGGGCTAAGCCCAATTTGGATAACACATAGGGTTTTGGTTTATGTATAAATATATATTTATAAAGTGTCTTTCTGAGATGAACATCATATTCTATAACGCAGTTTTTGAGAGAAAAGGTGATCCGAGGCGGAATTTTGTGCTTTCAATCGGACTGTCTCCGGTTGTCCGATCGGCTTCAATTTTGGTGAGAAGGCTCGTCTACTTGTCCTCTATAATCTGTCCAGAGGGTTTTTGATTTGGAGTCATCTAAGTGTGTTTTTCGAGCATCTTCTTCTAACTGCGTTTTGGGGATATTTCAGTGAGTTTTCTGATTTTGGTTCATTATCTTGTGTATTGGGTTGTGTATGAAGTTGTCATACTTCTTGTGGCGTATGCTCTAGTTTTATCTAGAGAATAGTTTTGTAACCCATCTTCTGATAGTGAATATTTGGTTGGACTCCGAAATCAGTCCCGTGGTTTTTACTTCCTACACTGGGAAGGTTTTCCACGTAAAAAGTGTTCTGTGTTGTTTGCGTTTATTTTATTCAGACTTGATATTTTTTGGGATCGTTATCTTTATCATACTTGATACAAGAAAGAAGATTTCGTTTTTTGCTTATATTTCTTGTCAATAAATTGGTAAATCGTTATTGTTGAATTGGTTTTGTTGTTTATTTTGTTGGTTATTTTGAAGTTGATCTTGTGGGTGGTTGATATACTACTATTTGGGTCCAACAATTGGTATCAGAGCTCCATACCCTGACAAGACATCATGTGGATGAAATTCTTGGATGTCGAAGATGATGGACTATCAGTCATGTTCATCAAACGGAGTGACTTGATTGGAGTGTATCAAGACGATGTGACTTGATTGAAGTGACGTTAAAGAACATCTCGGATGCTCTAATAAGACTGAGTAGATGGATCCATTGTAAAGCTTCATGACTTAGATATGAATCATGATACAAATTAATTAGAGTGACCAGATGTAAGTCAATTCAAGAAATTAAAGTGGTAAAATTTGTTGGGTGTGACCAAGTTTTAACATCGGATAGGCATGAGAAGGATCCACAGTAAATAAGTAACAACAAATCTCAACTAGTATAAAACCTTTTGATTTTATACAATTCTATGATAAATATTATAAATGTTAGTAACTCATATATAAATTTTCAATGGTTTAGACATGTATCTGATAAATTAAATGTAAAAAAAATTATTACTTTATTATTATTTAGTTTTAATAAATGTTCGTGATTTTTTTTAATCAATAAAAAAAATCATGATTAAAAAAGTTTAATATTTTCAGAGAAATTATACGAAAACCACTTAAAGTTATGGACAAATAAAAAGAAATTAAAACGTGTTCCTAATATAGACTTCAACCACTCTTTATATGGATTCTTAGTTCCACCACCGTAGTAAACCGCTTTTAAGTCAATATCTTGCTTTGTTTTTAGGGTTATTTCCAATAGATTATCTTATGGTGTGTATATTTTCCGTCGTTTGAATTTACCATGGAAGCTCTTTTCTTCCACGAAGCCTGTTGTTTTGGATGTAAACTAATGTCTTAAAAAAATAAAATTTTGATTCTGAATAAGAATATAGTTTAATCTTGCTAAGCTTAAAATCTTACAAATTTTTATCTAAATGGATACATCAATATTACAATTTTCTATGTTAATGGATATATTCAGTTGTTTTTAGATATTAGAAATTTTTATGTTAATGAATATATTTAGTAGTTTTTTTAAATTAACATTCGATCAAAAGAGATTTTTCGGTGATATGAAAAGAGGGCTATATTTCACCCTGACTCAAATAAATAGTAAAAAATTATAAACTTGAAATCAAAAGATAGATTAAAGGATTTGTGTTGAATTTTGTTTTTGGTAATCATAATTTTAAGTCGTGAAATAACATTTCTAATCCTATCGGAAACCAAATGTTGCAAATCACATCTGCTCGATACTTAACTCTAAAATGTTCATTTTCGGCAATAGGGCCATAGTAACAATGTCCTTAGTATGCGAATCTTCATTGATTGAGACGGTAATAATAGAGAAGCTCGGCGACACCAGATGGCAAAGACGGAACATCAGCTCCAGCTCCTCTTGTCTGTCTAGTGTTGTATGATTTGCACCTTAAGCATTTATGCGCAACCACGTGGTACGGAACATGACAGTTCGACCCACAGTCATTACACAGAATCCATACCTGATATTGATAATCCCAGTAACTCATATAAACATCAAACTACCTGTGTCATATACTAATCGTTGACTTGACGATGATATTAGCTAATATCAGCCAACCAGAATCCACTCTTAGAGTTAAGGGTTCATTTGGCTCGGTCAAGCTTATAAGAAAAAAAAAACATTCTATGTTATAAGTTTGGCACCAAATACTCAAGTTCTATCGTCAACCGTGATTTAAGCTCGAAAGTCGACGCAGAAGTCAATTTGAGGACCTCATTGCGAATTCCGGCAGTTTCCTATTGGTTTTCAACTTTTCGACTGATAAGAATATACTACTACTATATAACTTTCTGCGTTTGATCACCGACTCACCTTCTTATTTTTGTATAGTTCAGGCATTGGAGTAGACGCAATCTGCATCATGTAAAAATTTCAGACTGAGACAGGTAAAGCTGAAGTTCAAAACATGAAAGATACACACAACTATGGTTTAGACATTAGACATGGCATATATAAAATACCTCCTCATCGAGCTTCCTCCATAAACTAGACATATCGCATAACGATTTGGAGCATATAGGACAGGTATATCTGCAAAACCAACGAACAGAAATTACATTATACAACAATTCGAGTCAGATTCATTGTGAGATTTTCTTTAGATGTGGACTTTTACCTATAACGAAGCTCCATTTCCTTAAGACATTCGAAATGCATCGTATGCCCACAAGTTAAGACAGTAATATCTCGCGTCGTATCGAACAGATACTACAAAGAATAAACTCAAACACTAAAAAAAATACCCTTTCTTCGAGAAATGTTTGTGATATTTTTGAGCTTTTATTACCTCGAAGCACACAGGACAATCATGGTGCATTGCTCTTTCAACACAACGATGCGTCTCCTTTATTTCGTTCGAATAACAACAGGCTGATCGATACACGTGCCATGGTTGATTGTTAATAACACAAAGCTGACATGCTTAAACACTAGAGACTATAGAGAGTTTTCATGTCACTAATCTTCACTTACCGCATTTCTTACAATGAAAGAAATTCTCTTCCCCTCCGGTTCTGTAAGCGCAAAACTAATATCGATTACATGGTTAAACTCAAAAACTCGAAAGCTATAAACTCTTTCGATTATTACTTAAAAAAGAAACATCAAATTACCTGCAAATCCCACATTCATCACAGTGATATTGTTTCTTCGAAATCTGAACATGGATCAGACTAAATTAAACAAGCCACATTTGCTACATATATCTTTCATAAAGTAATCAAACTCAAAAACACTTACATCATCATCAAAGAAATTACATTTTGCACAAAAGTAATTTCCAAAGCAAACTTTGCACTTCTTACAATACTGTTGGATCTGAAATAAACAAAAAATTACATTCCTTTTAAACATTAGGACAAACAAACAAACAAACAAACAGAAACAGTAAAATTTATGAGAGAAAGAAACTCACCTCTTGTTCTGTTTCACATAAAGAACATATAACCTGAGAAAAATCTACGATTTACATTAGCACACCCAAGAAGATAAACAAAGACTTCAAATTTCAAAGTAAAACAAAAAGTAAAAAGGTGAAACCTTTTTAATTTCGTGGCGAGGAACATCGTGTCGATTGAGAGGATCAATATCCATGGAATTCTAGAAAAAAAATTGAAAAAAAAAACTCAAAATTTGAATGCAAAGTTAAATTTTTTTTTGTAGAAAATATAAAATAATTACCTTAGCTTCATTATGACAATGTCTACAATCAAAGATTTCATTACAACACGGTGCTCTTATTTTGCATTTCCTTTTATAATGAGAACACCTGAAATCAATAATTTCACATAAGAGAGAAGAAGTTCATGGTTTTCTTTTTGGTTTGCAAATAGAAAGCAGCATACCCGTGATTTCCAGATCCAGTCTCCATTGAAGAAGCATTGTTAGGTTCTGATTCGTCATCATGATCATGATCAGACATGTTCACAACGAAAATTGTCTTGATTTCTTGACTCTGATCGAACCCAAAAAGAAAAAATCAAAACTTAAGACCCAAATCGAGATAAGGAAATGGAAGAGAGAAGCTTAATTACCCTTAATTGAGTTCTTAAATCTAATGCGAAAGCAATATTTGGATCTTGATGGAGGAATTTATAGTATAGAGAGAGAGAGAGAGACGAGTCATCGACATGTCAGACCTTATCTAAACCACCATTCATATATTGTAGAGCAGAGTTGATGTAATAAATAATCAATCATTGCAATAATTTAAATTATTGTACTCCCCTGTATTACGAAATATAAATAGTTTTGTCCTAGTCGAGTAGGATAGGTTTGTGATAAAAAATTATGGGTTCGAGTTTTTTTACAAAGATGCGTAATTGTTGTTAAATAGAGTTTCGAGTTTTTTCTGAAAAAATAATAATAATATAAGTTATTTAAAGTTTTTAGGAGCGGATTTTTTTCAAAAAAAATACAAATGGTTTAAAGTTTTTTCATTGATATTAGAAAAACTAATAATAATTTTAAAAAATATTGATGGAATTAATAACTTGTAGATAAAATTAATTATTTTATTGGTATTACTCTAGTGGAAAATATTATCAAACAATTACTTCCGCCTAAAAAACTTATATATTATGAAACAAACGAGTATTTGGATAAATGATTTTGATTTTCTATTTACCAAATTTTTAAATGAGAAGTACAAGTTTGAAATGTCTAAGTAATTTTTTAATTATGTATTTATTTATTTTAGATTTATTATTATTGGGATGTTTTTTTTGTTTCTTGTATAAAACAAAGGGCGGGAAATAATTATTTGGGATACGCTAAAATTCTATCAAATAAATTATTATTCTTTTAAAAAATATAAATATTTTTATTATTTTTTATGTTTTATGTTTTACACCAAAAATGGATTTTTTTTTATTTAAAAAACAAAACTTAGTTAATGTAGTGGATCAAGTGGAATAAACATAAAATTCAACTTGCTTTTTTTATTGCAATTACATCGTACCAATTTATTTATATTACAAATTGACTAAAAAAAATTAAAAACCTTTTTTTATATGCTATTATAAAATACGACTCAACTAGAAAACAAAACTAAAAATAGAAAATAAGATAATTGTTAATGAAATTGAAACTCAAAAAAAAAAAAAAAATTATTGATTCTATATGAAGTCTTAGAGTTGGTTGTGGTTGGCGATGCTTCGTGTGATGAAAATGTGTGGTTACAGTACGAAAGTTGTATCCTTTAATAGTAAGATCAGTACCTTTTAAATAGAGTGAATCAATTTATAATATTGAGAATATTAATTGCACTATAACTTTTAATATTAATTCAATTAACATTAAATGTATTAAAACATTCTTTAATATTATTTACATTATTTTTAAATATAGTATAATGGTCCTCTGTCATGTAACTTTACTTATAAGTTACCGTTTTTCTAAGAGAAGTGGGACTAATTTTAGTCGTATTTGTATTATAATTAAGGTGGATATTAAAATTCGTTCCAAGATTATTTTCAAGATAAGAGGTAATTTTATCTCGGTGATTTTTGAGTATCAAAGTCTCCCTTTTCAGTACGAGTATTACGTTATCTTTTGTCGTAACATCCACTTTTGTAAAAAAGGTCCTTCTATAGCTGTTATTCCAAATATCCCAATTCCGTCTTTTCAGGAATCTGATATGTCTGAGATTGCTCCTGACCTGGACTCTCTAGAAGAGGTCAAGGAAATTGACAGTGATGTGGAGGTGGATTCACCTCCCAAGAGACTCTGCCATTCTGGAGATTTGACCCATGGTGTTTTAGATATGTTCTCCGACGGGACCACCCTCGACTATCTGTAAGTTTTTCTTTATGATTATTGCTTCTTGGAATGTGAGGGGTCTTAATGATCCTGTTAGGAAAAAAGATGTTACTAATTTCATTATTAGTAATAGTATTTCTTTGTTAATTTTAGTAGAAACCAAAGTCCAAAATTATAAAGTAGACTCCATCATCAGAACTCTAGCCCCTTTTTGGCATTACATTACTAATTACTATGCTCACCCTCTTGGTAGAATTTGGATCATCTGGAATCCTAGTGTTATTACTGTCACTAGATTGTCACAATCCTCTTAATTCATCCACTGTAAGGCCAAGTGCCATAACCGTCATTCCTCTTTCCGTTTCACTGATATTTATGCTTTCAATGATGCCTCTTACCGCACCCCCTCTGGAATGATTTAAAGTCCTTAGCCCCCAAGACAAGGGTGTTCCCGGGGTTTCCCTCGGGGACTTTAACTCTATTCGTAAGCCGTAAGAGCGCCTTGGCTCCCTTGAGTCTTGGTCCCCTGCTATTGATGACTTTAATGATTGTTGTTACCACTGTGAGCTTAGTGATCTTCGTTCCACTGGATTCTCTTTCACCTGGATTAACAAACAACATTATCGCCCCGTCTTTTCCAAGATTGATCGCAACCTAGTCAACCCTGACTGGGATGACCATTTTCTGATGTCCTTTGCCCATTTTGGTTTCCTCCGCTCCTCTGATCACACTACTGTCACCCTAAATTTGGGATCCCCCGTCAAAACAAGAAAATACCTTCCAAATTATTTAATACGTGACAATCACATCCCCTTTTTAAATCTATCTTTACCAACACTTGGAACCTTCCCACCAATGCTACCCGGATGAATCTTGTCTTCTTGAAGCTCAAAAGGCTTCAGCACGAGCTTACATGTCTCAACTGTAAGGAATGTAGTGATATCCATTCTAGGGTTGCTGAAGCTCAAGATTACCTCTTTCGAGCCCAATCTTGCCTCGCTCAGGATCCCCTTAACCCCGTCCTTGTCTTCAAGGAAATTGATGCTTCGGAGTCTTACATTTTTCTCAGTCGAGCTGAAGAATCTTTTCTCAAGGAAAAATCTAGAGAAAAATGGATTAAGCTTGAAGTCAGGAATACCAAATTCTTTCATAATAGTATTAAGACCTGTCTGTTCCGTAGAATATTATCTCTATCAACGACGACCATGGGGTTTCAGTCTCCATCCCAACCAGGGTTTCTAAGGTCATCGTGAGCTACATCAAGGATTTTCTTGGTACCATGCATTCCTCTGGCTACCTTGGTTTGGGGAGAATCTCTCCCCTCATATCTTCTAAGGTCTCAGACTCGGATAAAGACTTAATGATTCGTGAGGTCACTTGCGAGGAAATCAAGTCTGCCTTGTTTAGAATTGTTAGTAACAAATCTGCAAGCCCATACGGTTTTAACTCTAGCTTTTTTAAGTCCACCTGGAATATTATGGGCTCCGATATTTGTAATAGGGTCCTTACTTTTTTCAGCTCTGGTACCCTTGACCCCTCCTAGAATTCCACTTCCATTGCCCTCATCCCTAAAAAATATTCTCCTTCTGTTGTTGCTGATTTCAGACCCATCGCTCTCTGTAATGTGGTCTACAAAATCATCTCCAAAATTCTTGCCAATAGAATTAAAGACCCGTTCCCTTACCTGATTGACTCATCTCAATCTGCTTTCATAGCAAACATGAATATCTCTGATAAAATTCTCCTTTCCCAAGAGCTGTTGAGGGGTTATAACTCTAATAACGGCTGTAGAAAGGTTACGCTTAAGATTGATATTATGAAAGCCTTTGATAATGTTCGTTGGTACCTTATCCTGGATATTCTTGTCGCGATACATTTCCCTGACAAGATGATTAACTGGATCATCAAATGCATTTCCTCCCCCTCTTACAACATTATCATTAATGGGGACCCTAATGGGAATTTTCATGGTAGAAAATGTGTTAGAAAATGCGACCCACCCACCCCATTTCTCTTTGTCCTTGTTATGCAAGTCCTCTCTAGCATTCTCAAGGGGAAAAACAATGACCCTAATTTTCGGTTTCACTGGAAATGTCATAAACTTAAAATCATAAATCTCTGCTTTGTTGATGATCTCATGATCTTCTGCCATGGAGACGTCTATTCCCTCATTCTCATCAAAGAAGGTCTTGATGAATTTTACTATCTTTCTGGTCTTAAAGTAAATCCCACTAAAGTCAAATTTTTCATCTCTGGCATGGATAGCTCTCATCGCTCTGAGCTTCTCTCCATCTTGAGCTTTGGTGAAGGATTTGTCCTTGTCAAATACCTAGGAGTTCCTCTTCTTACTGATCGCCTCTCCCATATGGAGTGTCACCCTCTTCTGCATAAAATTACTTATAGGATTGATTATTGGACTTCAAAACATCTCTCTTATGCTGGCAGACTTCAGCTCATTAAGTTTGTCTTATTTGTTGGTCAAGTTTACTGGTCTTCTATCTTCATCCTTCCATCTAGGATTCTTAAAGAGTTGTCCTAGCATCTTCGTCGTTTCCTTTGGTATGGCCCAACAATGAAAATTTACGGTGCCAAAGTCGCTTCGAACAATATCACCACTCTTATAAGAGAGGGCGGCCTTGGGATTATAACCCTTAAAACCTGGAATCAGGAGGTTGTCCTTAAGTATATCTAGCCGATTATTAGTAGTAATAAACATTCTATTTGGATCGACTGGATTAAACTGGAAAAAATTAAAAACAATAATTTTTGGGATCTTAATCTTGGCTATTTCCTGTCTTGGGCTTGGAGAAAAAATTTACGTCTTCGCCCTATTGCTAGCAATTTGTATAGAGTTGCAATTGGTAATGGTGAGAATACCTCATTTTGGTATGACTTTTGGCTTCTTTCTACCTCTCTGGTTAACCACTATGACCCTAGCATCATCAGTGATTCTAGGCTTGGAAAAAACCTAAAGGTGGCCGACATTATCTTCGATGGTCATTGGAACTGCCCCCCCCCCAGCCTAAGACACATTCTGACTCTTTCCCCGCCCAATATTATCTCCAACAATGTTCTATTCTAGACCGTAAAGGTTGGAAACCCTACCTTCATTATCAAAGACACATACAATTCTATTCGCATGCCCGCCCCCATTGTTGTGTAGGGCGGGTTAGTATGGAATAAATATAACATTCCTCGTCATTCTTTCATATCTTGGCTTTCCATCTAGGGCAATTTCTCACCTTGGGACAGACTTCTAAATTGGGGTATAAACACCCCTCCATGTTGTGTCTTATATAACTCTGACTCTGAAACTATTCCTCATATACTCTATGATTGTAGCTTTTCTAAGAGTCTCTGGAACTTTACAAGTTCTAAGCTGGGTTTTCCTATTATCGTTTCTTGCTGGCAATCTTGGATTGATGAGGTATCAAATTAGTCTCATTCTCGAAATCGTCATATTTGGCGCACTTGTTTTGGCGCGGTAATCTATCACGTCTGGCATGAGAGGAATTCAAGAGTTTTGGTTCCTCTCATGCCATTGCCTCTATGGTTTCTAACCGAATATTCTCAGATCTTCGGTTTAGATTCAATGGCACCAAGATTCGATGGCCTATGTAGTCCTTTTACTAACTTACTGTTGTTTTCTGCAGCCTTTGTGTTTTTTGCTCGGACTATTTCAGGGAGCTCATCGTCTCGTACTTCTTGGACCCATTTATGCTCGCTTCCTTTGGACCTCTAATTTACTATTAGTAATGTCTTATCCTTATATTAGATTACTCCAACTATCTACTTATCTACTGTTTTAGTTGGGCTGAATTTCTATAAGTCTTTGTATCTCCTCGGGGTATGCCCTAGGTACTTGTATGAACCCTTTTACTTTAATTTAATGTTTTTATTCACACGCAAAAATGAAGTAATCAACTAAACCATTAGTCAAAACCCCTGTAAGGGATTTACGAAAATTGTCGAACTTCCTTCCTCTGTAGGAATTGGAAGAACTCATTTGTCTTCGTGTCGGGTAATTGGGAACATAGCACCCCTACCTTAAATCTTCAATTAGAAAGAAAATGAAAGAAGAACTGTAAGTACCAACAAATTATGAGAGATACAAATGTGTACGAACTCTTTGATAAAGTTATGTTTATTTTCCCTTAGGTAAACTTTCTAATCAGAAATGGTGGAAAGAAGGGAGGCCGCTGAACTACGTGAGTCCTCTGATCAGAGTTAGAAGCTTAGCCTTTGAAGTGTGGCAAAGAGATCCAAAACAATTGTTCACACGATACAACTATTTGAAGTCATGAATGTGGCCAATCCCTGAGCTCAACATCACAGAATAATGGGAAGTAAGAATAGCTGATGGTGGGGAAGCTACGATGGACCGTCTTAGGTCCCTCTTGGAAAAGAAACTTCGTGAGAAAAACAGTCCTGGCATTTGGCTATCAGTACCCCAAGTAACCCGCAAGGCTGGTGAAACTGGGGACTCATCCTCTGTTGCCGCTCTCTCAACTGACCAAGGAAATGATGCTGAAGAAAATAAAGGGAAAATTATCGAGTATAATGAAAAAAAAGCACCACCAGTGCCCGTCACCGCTCAACCCAACAAAGTTCGAGCCGATAGAAATGATGAAGAGGAGGAGACCATCTCTGGTTCTCTTGACACAAGGAGGAACAAAAAACAGAAGGTAATTATGGATGTCACCCCCCTAAATACCAGGAGATTGTAGCTAAGGGATGAGGAAGATGATGATACTGAAGCTAGTTTCAACGAAGGAGCGGATCCTCCTAATCCATCTACAAGGGGAGTTGGTGAAGGACAAAATCCCGCTACTGTTAAGGAGATAGTTGACCTAGTGGATGCTCGAGAAGATAATGACAATAATGCTCAGAAAGAGCCACCAACGCCCCCCCCCCCCCCCCCCCCCCATTCATACAGAGCAAGCTCAACAGCTGATGCTGAGCTCATCTATGGATCGACGAGCACCGTCAATAGAGACCACTGAACAGAACAATCCTGGCAGCAAAGCACCTGAGTCCAGTCAGCAGAGAGCACCGTCAGGGTAGCGCTCAAAAGCGCAAGTTCCACGCCCTTCTTCCTATATGTTTGATCAACTATGCAGGATCCCAGATCTGTCATACTATGACAAAATGTCAAACGTAAAGATCTTGCAGAGGCAAACCGAGCTATCAATCGAGGTAATAACCACCAATATAGACATAAATTAATTTTTAGACTCGAAAAATTTACATATGTCTCCCTTATTTGTGTTCAGATGCATCATAACTCATTTATTCTGAGTTATCGAAACATATCTCTTGCTAATATAACTTCCATAGAGAAGTAGAAGCCTAAAGCCATGTTCTTTTGTTCAGCTAAGCACAACACCGTTGAGGTCATTCGCCTTAGGCACGCTTATGCTTCAGCTAAGTGTCACGGCCTACCCAATCTCCCTCTAGAGACAGTCCGGTCCGCGAGGTTCCTTGGAAGTATCTAGAATATCCTAGAGAGTTAGAGAAGATTATGGAAGACTCTTCATCACTTCTGGAACATTCCAGAAGCCCCAAGCTTCCAGAATATTCCACAAGCTTCTAGAAGACTCTCCATCACTTCTGGAACATTCCAGAAGCCCCAAGCTTCCAGAATATTCCACAAGCTTCTAGAAGACTCTACATCACTTCTGGAACATTCCCGAATCCCCAAGAACATTCTAGGATATTATAGAACTTTCCTTGTAATCTAGAACTTTCCTTTGTTGTTTGTAATTAGAGATAAGCTTCCAGAAGGAGATGATTCTATGAACATATTCTAGAATCATCCATGGAACCTATATAAGGAGGAGAACTTCATTTTCTCCTCACCCATCAAATTATTGTACTTTCTCTCTCTAGAAATACAATTCACTTTCTCTCTCTAAAAAGCTCTAAGCATCTCACTCTTCTATTCTTTTATGCTAACTTGAAGAGTTCAACTGCCGCACGGGCTAGTCAAAATCTAAGCCCGTGACAGTTTGGTATCAGAGCAGGTTCGATACTCCGGGATGGCTGACCCAACCAACAACGTTACCACAGAGAGAGGTATCGAAGGTCAATCCAAAAAGAGGGCAAAATCCAAAGATGTTCAGTCAAGTCTTCAAGCAAGAATGGTACGCTTAGAACAACGAATGAGCGACTTCTTTCTACGCGCTGATGAATAGTTCTTGAGAAATGAATCTCTTGAGAGGTAGAAAGATACCATGGATGACTACGTAAGCAAATCCTTATACGCTATCAAGATGGAGGCACAAGCCCAAATCATGGAAGAAGGCAAGATCGTTGTGGCCAGTTTGGTGGAAGCCAAGAAAGAACTGCTTAAGCTCAGACAAACGGTGAACAGGATAACGTCAGTCGAGCATGAGTTAACAACACTCAATGAAACATTGAAGGGGATTAGTGGCGAGCTAATATTATGCAAAAAGGCTGCGATAAATGGTGGGACGAGCAAAATTACAAGGGAAGATGCTCCAAAACGTAAGCCTTATGATGGGAAGAGAGACGCCAAAGAAATTGACACATTCATATGGAGTTGCGAGAGGTACTTTAAACACCTCGAGATGGCAGACGACTTAAAGAAAATAGAAAGAGCAACGGTATTCCTCACTGACAATGCCTTAGCATGGTGGAGACTCTGAAGCGAAGAAATCCAACAAGGTATGGCTACTATCGATAATTGGTCAGACTTTAAGAATGATCTTAAGAAGTATTTTTACCATGTTAATGCGGCTTACGAAGCAAGAGCCAAATTAAAATACCTGAAACAAACGGGTTCAATCAAAGAGTATACCCAAGCGTATACAAACCTGTTTTCCTGAAATACCCAACCTATATGAAGAAGAGAAGCTCTTCAACTTCCTATGCGGTGCGAAAGGATGGGTGAAACAAGAGTTAGATCGAAGGCATGTTCAAACATTGACCGAAGTCATAACCGAAGCCGAGAAATTGCATGATACCTACTCTGAAGAAAAAGCCAAAAATTCGGGAAACACAAACCCAAACCCAAATTACTTGGGAAAAACTATGATCCAAATTATCGTCCCAAAAACTACAATGCTGACGAAAAGGGAAGAAATCCAGGGGGGCTACTATAATAAAGGTGGTGGAGGAAGAAATGATAGAGACAAACAGACTCAGAGAAGATATTTTCCGCCAAGGGACAAAGTTCCTGACCGTAAGGAAGAAGATACGTCCCAATACAAATGCTTCATATGCGATGGAAATCATAAAGTCTGAGATTGCCCAAAGAGGGGAAAGTTTAGCGCACTAATAGAGGAGATCGATTCCGAAGAAGAACATGATTCAATGGTAAACTCGTTACAAAAACTGAGCAACGTCCGAGCTAAAGGAGAGAAAACCAAATTTAAAGACAATACACTTATGTTCGTGGATGTTAACGTGAATGGAAAATTATCTCGGGCCTTAGTGGATACAGGAGCAACCCACAACTTCATATCCACGAAAGAAGCAACCAGACTAGGCATGAAGATTGTCAAAGGAGGGGGTACTGTGAAGGCTGTAAACTCAGAAGCACAACCATTGGAAGGCGTAACACAAAATGTAGAAATACATCTTAACAAGTTGTCCGGTCAGGTAAACTTTTCAGTTATTCCAATGGATGACTTTAGCATGGTGTTAGGACTGGAGTTTACGCATGAACAACGGGCCATCCCCATGCCACCCTTTGACTCCTTGTGCATCATCGGGGAGAATTCAGCACACCTTGTCCCGGTTACTAACGAGTCCAAAGAGACGAAGGTTTTGTCCGCAATACAACTCAACAAAGGGCTTAAAAAGGGCGAAGTGACTTTCCTAGCAACCATGAAGAAAGAAAAACCAAACACCCAATCCAAAGCAGTTCCAATAGAGATAAACAAAGTTCTCGAAGAATTCAAATGTGTAATGCCCGAGGAGCTGCCAAATAAGTTACCATCACGAAGAGAAATTGACCATGCCATTGAACTAGAGCGTGGAGCCAAACCTCTTGCGCGAGCACCATACCGGATGTCCCCACCGGAGTTAGCAGAATTAAAGAAGCAACTCAAAGACCTATTGGATGCAGGGTATATCCAACCATCCAAAGCACCCTACGGAGTATCAGTATTATTTCAAAAGAAGAAGGATGGATCGATGAGGATGTGCATCGACTATTGGGCACTCAACAAAGTGACTGTGAAGAACAAATACCCAATAACGTTAATCGTAGACTTGTTCGACCAGCTGGGGAATGCAAGATACTTCACCAAACTCAATTTGCGATCTGGATACTACTAGGTTAGAATTGCAGAAGGCGACGAACAAAAGACGACATGTGTGACCAGGTACGGGGCTTACAAGTTTCTAGTCATGCCTTTCGGACTAACCAACGCGCCCGCTACATTTTGCACATTAATGAATAAAATCCTGCACCCCTATTTAGACGATTTTTTCTTAGTATACCTTGATGATATCGTAATATATAGCAAAAAAATAGACGAGCATGTCGAGCATTTACGCACAATTTTCCAAGCATTGAAGAAAAACGAGCTATATGTGAAGGTAGAAAAATGTTCATTTTCCCAAGAGGAAGTCTTTTTCCTAGGTCGATGGGAAACTTATAATGGAGGAAGCTAAAATCCGTACAATTCAAGAGTGGACAGCTCCAACCAAAGTACAGGAACTACGATCTTTCCTAGGCCTTGCCAACTACTATTGATATTTCATCCTTGGGTACTCCCAGAAGGCAGCCTCCCTCACCGATCTATTAAAGAAAGGAATAACATGGGAGTGGTCGAACCGATGTCAGAAAGAATTTGAAGAACTAAAACATATCGTGATCGAGGAGCCAGTCTTGAAAATTCCTGACCCAACCATGTCATTCGAAGTGCATACCGATGCTTCAGACTTTGCTATATGAGGAGTGCTCATGCAGGAAGGACACCCCATCGCATTTGAAATTCGTAAACTGAATGATATATAATGGAGGTACACTATACAAGAGAAAGAGATGACAGCAGTGCTTCATTATTTACGCGTGTGGAGACATTACCTTCTCGGTTCAAAGTTCTTTGTCAAGACAGAGAATAAACGACAAGCTACTTCCAAACGACCGGCTCTTCTGTAAGACCCAAGAGAGGCAGAACAAGGGGTAGGCCAGAAAGTGCGAGGACGACTCCTCATCGCGGTGCCTAAAAACAACGAGTGCGCGTGTGGAAGGTTGCTACCCTGTAAGACCCAAGAGAGGCAGAACAAAGGGAGTATGTGCGGAGTGCGCAAAATGACTCGAATAAGCAAGTGGGACAAGGCGTAAGGCAAGGAGCGGATGATCACCGGACAAATAAACGTGGCGCAAGCAAATGTTGGATGGAGGAGAAGTGCACCAAAGTAGGAGTTTCTCAATCATCAGGGAGGACTAGCAACTTAAGAAGTATCGTTGCGGAGTATGGCCGAAGCAACAAGACTTTGGTCGTGGCCCTCCAGATCCGTTCGGGATGTTCGTGGCGAGGACACTCACGAATTGGGTGTGGTAGAGTGTCACGGCCCAATTTTCCTAGTGGAAAAGCTAGCATCTACCTCTACGTGCAGATCTTCATATGCTCATACGACCTGTCAATACTAACGAACGTCTTCATATGCAGGTACTTATTATCAATCCCTCTCATCCAACCCTCATAAATGCTTGTATGCCATATGGGAAAGGCTGACCTGTGCCGTAAGGTGCGCTCGGCATAGGCGCCGCACGGGCGGAATAGTTGAGCCCGTGACATAAGGCTGTCAAACATGAAACTTTAGATGCAAAAGCCCAAATAGAGAGTGTAGTTGCCTCCCTGCAAGAGTTTGTCACACGCAGTGATCAGAGGCTAACAACTCTATCTGAAAGCCATAACCTAGTGTTAAGCCAAAATGAAAGCTTGTTAAAGAGGAACCATGAGTTGCAAACTCAAAATGCAAATTTGCTAGACCGGGTCAACAATCAGGCGAGTCGGGTAGAAGGACAAGAAAATCGAATTGCGGCTCTAACTACTGAGGTGAGTAGGTTGAACAAAGAACTAGAAGAGGAGAGTGCTCAGCTCGAGCGGGAGCGACAACAATGACAATAAAAAATGGAGGTTGCGGCTGAAGAAAGGGAAGTACAATTGTTTTCGGTTGCAACATAAATGATCACCAAGGAGAACCAGACAGCTCTTGCAGAGCTGATAGCCTTAAATCCGGGACTGAACTTAGGATCCGTTGGCCACCTTGTAGAGTCTGCAACCCCGAGCACCAATATTTCCTTAGAGAAGAACACAAAAACCAAATCTTGTGTGGATCCGTCCAAACTAGCACCTAGTAACTCCAAATAATATATGCTTGCCATGCTGAACTATTTACTTTGTTTTTGTGTTAAACTTTTCGTACCGTTCACAGTACTTAGATTGTTTTTTATTTTAAATTGATGCGTGATTGACCTTAACTACTACTGCAAGTGTATGACGTCAAATGTAGACTATGTGTGTGCTGATCTTTCTGGAGATCCTCATAACCCTGAGCTCAGTAGGGCTCATTGCGTAGCTTAGACAACCTGTGCCATGATAACATTTTTGCGGCAAGGTCTGATGGACCCTATTGCGTAGTCTATTTAGACTTGGTCTTTGACCAGTTCGCCAATATACCTAGTACAAAGTATAGACACATTATGGTCATTACCTAGCTCGTAGGCATGGCCAATTAGCTCGTTTGTGTTTATAGACACGTAGTCTGGACTCAGTATGGTCCGTTTTATAGCAAAAAAATGGCGTGGTCATTGACACATTCGCTGGTTATAAAGATAAAACTCAGACACACAGATTGGCGAAAACAACAATTTATATTGAAAAGATTCAAAAACTTGTTCTTAGATACCTCAGTAAAAAACCTCCCCGCGCCACCAGAGAGGAAAAAGAGCATATTTTTACATCTTAAACATTTTGTCAATACAACTTTAGGTGATTAACATTCCAAGGATGCTTGAGTGCTTGATCATCTTGATCTGCTAATCTGTACGCGCCATGGTGTCCTGTTGAAATGACTGAATATGGGCCTTCCCAATTTGGCCTCATCTTGCCACCTGTTCCGCTACTGGATCCCTGAAATGCCTTCTTTAGAACTAAGTCACCTACCTTGAACGATCGTGGTTCGATAGTGCTCTACTCGGACTCTGGCATGGCCTTGTCTTTCATCTATCAGATCCAGGGAGGTTGACATGGCTATAAGATTTTCCTCCTCCTCGAAATGCTCAATCATGTGGCTCAGTATGATGACTTCTGCCGGGATAACTGCCTCTGCTTCGTATACCAAAGCAAATGGTGTGTCACGTGTTGTGGAGCGAGGGGTTGTTTTGTACGCCCATAGCACTTCTGCTAACTTGTCTGGCCATTTGCCCTTAGCTCCCTCCATTTTTTTTCTTTAATCCTTCCAATAATGTTCTGTTAGTCACCTCAACTTGTCTGTTTTCCTAAGGGTAATAAGGAGTGGAAAATGCTGGAGGATCCCATATCGTTTACAGAAGTTGATAAGGATCAAATTTTGGAATTGAGGACCGTTGTCTGTTATTATAATTCGTGGAATTCTGTATCGAGTCAGAATTTGATTATGTATGAAATCGCATACCTCTTGAGCACGTGTTCTGAATAGATCTTTAGTCTCAACCCATTTAGAAAAATAATCCACTGCCACGATGAGGAACTGTCGTTTGCTTGTGGCCATTAGAAGAGGACCCACCAAATCTATTCCCCACTTATCGAACGGACATGGGACGTGAACTTTTTGCATGGGCTCGCTGGGTCTGTGCTGCGTGTTCGAATATTTTTGAAATTTGTGACATTACAATACTAGATTCTCAGCATCACTCGCTAGCTCAAGCCAATAGTACCCAGCGAGAAGGAAACGTCGAATCAACATTCGGTGTCCGCAATGAGCTCCTTCTTACCTTGAATGTAGATCTTCCAACATAGAACTAGCTTCGCTTCGGTCAAAGCAACAGAGCAAAGGTCTAGTTGAGATTTTCATATATACAATATTTTCTAGAATACAATATTTAGCCGCACTGATTTGCAATGCGCGAGCCTCACTTTTACTTGTAGGAAACATTCCTTGGTTTAAGTAGTATAGGTATGAAGTCCGCCAATCATCATCATTAGTGACTGAATTAACAGTTGAAACTACTGAAATTAGCTATGTTGCTGGGAGTTGTTAGAGCAAAATTGTTGGATGGTCTCCAGAAGCTGCATTTTTAGCTAAAGTGTCGGCCTCCAGATTATCTCTTCGTGGAATCTGTTCATAAGACACGTTAGTAAAATTGGACTTATACTCCTTAAGAATCACAAGATACTCTTTGATACTGTTTTGTTTGACATCATAAAGACCATGTGGTTGATTTATCACTAACTGAGAATCAGATCTGATCTTGATAGTTCGAGCTCCACATATCAAAGCCAATTTCATGCCACAAAGGACAACAATCCATTGGTCGATCTCAACCATTTGTTCGTCTTCTATCTTACCATGCTCCTCCCTGGATGAGCTGAACTCTGCTAAGAAGTCTGCAACTGCTTGTCCTTTTATAGCTACGTGTGGCTCAAAGCGAATATCATACTCCCCGAGTTCAATGCTCCATTTGGTTAACCTGCCGGAATCATTGGATTTTTGTAATACTGTTCGTAAAGGGTATGCGGTTCGTACCGTGATAATATGCCCTTGAAAATACGGCCTCATCCGTCGAGCTACAACAACCAGGCTCAAAGCCAGCTTTTCAAGGTTTAAATATCTTTTCTCTGCATCTGTTAGTGTTTTGCTCGTGTAATACATTGGCCGTTTTTTTCCCTTTTGATCACGTACGATAACCGAACTAACAGAGGAAGGTGACACTGCCAAATACATAAATAATGGCTCCTCGGGTGTAGGAGCAGACAAAATCTCAGGAGATGTAAGATACTGCTTTAAATCACCAAAAGCTTTGCCGCACTATTCTGTCCATGCGAACTTCTTAGCACCCCATAGTACTTCAAAAAATGGTGACTTTTGTGTGAAGTACGTGAGATGAACCTTGATAGAGCTGTTAACCGTCCTGTAAGACACTGGACTTCCTTAACATTCTTTGGTGGTCCCATCTGTAGAATTGCGTTCAGTTGAACTGAATCTGCTTCAATACCTTACTGACTTACCACATAACCCAAGAATTTGCCTTTAGCCACATCGAAAGAACATTTTTCCGAATTAAGCTTAAGATTATACTTGCGTAATAAATCAAAAACAATCTGTAAAGTATTAAGGTGTTGCACTTCTTCATGTATTTTAATAATCATATCATCAATATACGCCTCAGATGCTGCCCCAAATGATCTTGAAAAATGTGATTAACTAGCCTTTGATAAGTTGATCCCGTATTCTTTAGCCCAAAAGGCATGGCCGTATAATAATAAAGACCCCGCTCGGTTTGAAAAGTTGTGTGCTCCTGATCAGACGAATGCATGCGTATCTGATTATATCCTGAATACGCATCCATGAAAGAAAGTAATTTGTAACCTAAAGCTGAATCGACCAGATGATCTATCTTTGATAACAGGAAAACATCTTTAGGACATGCTTGGTTCAAATCGGTAAAGTCTACACACATTCTCCACTTCACGTTCTTCTTTTTAACTAAAACTGTATTGGCTATCCATACCGGGTACCTTGCTTTTCAGATATGCCCCAGTCGAGTGAACTTGTTGACCTTGGCTAATATAGCAGCCTACTTTTCAGTTGAAAATGCTCTACGTTTCTATCGTACAGGTTTGGCACAGGGATTGATATCCAATTCATGGCTTATAATTGATCATGGCCCTACGTTTCTATCGTACAGGTTTGGCACATGGATTGATATCCAATTCATGGCTTATAATTGATCATGGCCCTACGTTTCTGTCGTATAGGTTTGGCACAGGGATATGTTTGGAAGGATCTGACGCGATTGCATAGCAAGTTCACGCAGTCCTTTGGCTGCCTCGAATTATACCTGTCGAATTACCCACTGGATACTTAATGCATTGTCTGTATGTGCACGGTTTTGCTTCCATCCTATGCATCCATGGTCGTCCAATAATTGTCTGGTAGGGGCTCGACGTGTCCGAGATAAAAAAAAAATAACGTTTTCAGTTCTTTCTTTGTAGCTCCATGACCGACTTTGACCACTAGCTCCACCTCCCCAACACATTGCGAAGATTTTCCTTCGTATCCTACCAATGTCCGCTGAGTAGGTCGATATTGATGAGTCCGGATTCTGTTACCACTACGGACAGGGACAGTTCGGACTAAGACTACCTAACTGGACAGGGCAGTTCGAACACCTCACCCATTGGACTGTTCGAACTAGAACTAAAGTACTTAAAACCTAAACACTTCTTGACTAAGCTGCCTGCTCTCCTGTTAAGAGCTCATGGGTCCTTGAACTTGACCCGGGTCCATTAAACATGACCCGAAAGCCCATAAGGCCCAGATGAAAGGGTATAAATACCCAACCACCAACATTAAATGAGGGTAATGAAAATTAAATACAACCAGGCTGCATAATTCTCCCTCTACTCTCTACTCAAACATTAAATACTTACAAACTTCCACAAAACTCTAAACAAAAATTACAAACTTACCCTCAAACGAAAATAAACCTCACCAAATTGGCGACCACAGTGGGAGCACGACGGTGCCTGAATCAAGCATTCGAAACCAACAGGAAAAATCAGTCCGAATGAATCCGGACGTACCGGAAGTACCACCATCTTTGCTTGAAGTGGTGCGTGAAAATGATGAATATACCATCGAGGAGCGTGATAGATTAAAGGGCGAGATAGAAGCTCTGAGGGCAGAGAAGGCTAAGATGGGCATGAAAGAGAAGTCAAAAGCATCAGTCGCTCATCATACCGACAACCCTAGAGAGCATGAGCCTTCGAAGACCCATGTGAGTACCAAGAAGACTCATGCTAGCTCCAAAAAGTCTCACCGGTCTAAGCCAGTGGAGAGTTCTGACTCAGACTAAGAGTCTTCTGGTAGCTCCTCGGACCAGGATGGAGTTGAAGAGTCCTTGTCCTCCAGTAGTGATGAAGGCCGATCCAAAAAGAAGCAAAAGTTGATTAAAAAGTATTCAAGAAAAAGGGATAGACATGAGAAATTGAAGAAGAATATAAGAAAAGGATCATCTCACAGCCGGAGGCATGTAGACCGGATGTTGATGGATCATTTTGCCTTCCACGATGAACCAGGTATCTTTGCAACTCCCAATGAGGATACTGTGTTCAGTCGTGGCCGGAATTGGAGACAATCTTCATTGTCTTCCAAGATTCTGTCCGGAAACCTCCCTAAGAGGTTCGATAGCACTAAAATGGAGAAATATGATGGCAGTACTGATCCGGACAACCACTTGGAGCAATTTAAAAACTTCATGATGAATTTTGATGATGACGATAAGTTACTTTGTAGAGCACTCTCCCAATCCTTTACGGGGAGTGCTCTAAAGTGGTATAACAGTCTACCTCAAGGCTGCATCAGGAATCTTGATACCTTTTGGGTGGCCTTTCGAAGGCAGTTTGTTGGGAGTAAAGAGTTGAAGGGCAATGGGGACACAATAATCCATTGTGCCCAAGAACCAAACGAATCATTGAAAGAATACATAAGTTGTTTTGTAAACACCAAGAATGGGTTGGCTGATTGCTTCGAGCAAGTAGCAATAGCATCCTTGAGGCAGGGCTTAAACCCTGGAATTTTGGCTGATTCAGTGACCAGAAAGAAAGCCATGACTGGGGAGGTTTGTTGAATCAAGTCGGAAAGCAAATCAATGTTGATGAAACAAAGAAAACTAGGATGCACAGGCAGGTGAGGTCTGCCCCGGTTGCACCAAACCTCAACCAAAATCAGCCCGGGAACAAGGCGAGGGAGACCGGACAGGGGCATAACAGGGTTAAAGCTCAATCTCAGCCAGCTGCACCTGCCCAAAGTCAGCAATCTAGAAATAAGAGAGGGCCTTGGGTTCAAACGGAGTGGTTTGCAGAATTAAAAGAAAGTGTGGCCACCATTTATGATAAAACAAAGGAAGAAGTGCACTATAGAAGGCCGACCACACTGCAATCTCCTAGGGAACATCGTAACAACTCTTTCTGCCAGTACCATAATGATATTGGCCATACCACTGACGATTGTATAGCCTTGAAACAAGAAGTTCAGAACTTGATTGAAAGAGGAAAGTTGGGGGCATATGTCAAAAGAAGAGGAGGAAATAGGCCTGATAATGCTCATCGGGTTGGTCCGAGCAATGCTGCTCCGGAGGGAGCTATGGTTATAATCGAAAGATTTGATGTAGAATCTGAATACTTGGATCCTGATCTAACTCGAAATAGAGTGGGTGCCATTGAGGAATGTTGTAAAATGGTCTTCGGGCTTATTAAGTTTTTTGAGTCACTTACAATTTTCGGAGGGGATACTATGACAGCTCCTACTGCTTCTTCAAGGAAGAGGCACGTTCATACTTTAGCCACCCAGCTAGAAGGAGGCATGACCTCCTATCAATCACAAATTCCATTTCCCTTCATTGTTTTCGATGAAGATGACTTAAGGGATATAGCTGGCCCTCATGAAGATGTTGTTGTCATAGGAGCATCCATTGGGGGCAATGACATAAGACGAATCTTGGTGGATACTGGAAGCTCAGCCAATATCCTCTTCTTAACCACTTACAAAAAGATGAAAAATCCAGCCGTAATATAGCGTTCGGACAGATCAATTGTGGGTTTCACTGGAAGCTCAGCAGATGTGATCGGGGAGTTCGAAGAGGAAGTTTTGTTGGGCAAGGGCCCTTTTAAGAAGATGGTTAGGATACTTTTTATTGTGGTGGATTGTCCCACTTGTTATAATGATATTTTAGGGAGGTCTTGGCTCTATAGGATGCATGCACTGGCCTCGACAGTCCACCAATGTTTGAAATATGTTGTTCAAGAACAAGTGGGAGTTGTCTGAAGCAGTCAAAAGGTTGCAAGAGAATGTTATGCTACAGCACTGGCTTCACGGACGTTGGGGCAGTTCGTATAAATGAAGAATATCAGTTTGAGGGGATTTCTGGGGGTGAGGGTAAAATTGATGACCCCAGAGACACCCCTAGAGTGTTGATATCAGTTGAAGAAGTCGAAACACATTCTTTAGAAGGAAAAAGTGTTAAGATAGGTTCCAAGATGTCGTCCGAATTGAAGAATAGAATGTTTAAGTTTTTAAAAGACCATCAGCATGTTTTTGCTTGGTGCAATGCTGATGTAACTGGGGTTCCAGCATAAATTATATCACATCACCTATCCATTCGGAGGGACATAGCACCTGTGGTACAAAAGAGAAGGGCTTTTTCCAAGGAAAAGGCTGATGTTATTGTTCGAGAAGTTGACAGGCTCACAAAAATGGGGCGTATAAAGGAGTCTCAATATTTCTTGTGGACTGCCAATCCGGTCTTGGTGAAAAATAAAAATGGCAAGTGGTGTATGTGCATTGACTTCACAGATCTTAATAGGGCTTGCCCAAAATATTTATATTCAGTCCCCCAGATTGATCAAGTAGTAGATTCCACTTCTAGGAATAAGCTACTATCCTTAATGGATGTTTTCTCAGGGTACAATCAGATTCAAGTAGATCCGAAGGATCAGGAGCATACCACGTTTGTTACTGACAGGGGTCTTCATTGCTACAAGGTGATGCCATTTGGATTGAAAAATGTCGGGGCTACTTATCAGAGATTGGTGAACAAAGCCTTTGTTGATCAAATTGGAAGAAATATGGAAGTATATATTGATGACATGATGGTGAAAAGTGTGGATGAACAACTACACTTGGCAGACCTCCAAGAAACTTTTGCTAACTTAATAAAAGTGAATTTAAAGCTAAATCCAGAAAAGTGTGTGTTCGGAGTACAGTCCGGGAAATTCCTAGGCTATATAATAAGTGAGCAAGGGATACAGCCCGATCCGGACCAACTTAATGCTTTATTCCAAATGGAGCCTCCTCGGAATGTTAAAGAAGTACAATGATTGACTGGGAGGTTGGCTGCTTTAAACCGATTCATCTCAAGGTCTTCGAACAGATGTGCCCCGTTTTTTCAAACTTTAAAGGGTGCAAAGGGATTTGACTGGACTTCACAGTGTGATGAGGCCTTCAATAAGATTAAGAAACATCTTTCCTCCCCCAAGACTTTATTTAAACCTGTTGATGGAGAAACGATCTTCGTATACTTGGCAGTTTCAAGTTGTGCCATCAGTGTTGTATTGGTAAGAGAGGTGGATAATTACCCCCATCCGGTGTACTACATCAGCAAGAGCTTGATAGATGCAGAAAAACGTTATTTAAAGCTCGAAAAATTAGCATTAGCCTTGGTAATTGTTGCAAGAAAGATGAGGCCTTATTTTCAGGCTCATCCTATTATCGTCCGGACATCTTTTCCCCTGAAGAATGTCTTTCAAAAGGCAGACATTTCAAGTAGAATGACTAAATGGTCAGTGGAATTGAGGGACTTCGATATTGATTTTTCTCCTCGAACAGCAATCAAAGCCCAAGTTGTGGCTTATTTTTTAGTTGAATTCCACTCTGATAGGGATACAGAGCAAACTACTGAGATGAAAGATAAAAATGTATGGCTCGTCCGGACAGATGGTGGATCAAGTACTATGGGATGTGGTGCAGGGGTATGCTTAACTTCTCTGTATGGTGACAAGATGTACCAGGCTATATGTTTTGCTTTTAGGCCTTCCAACAATGAGTCCGAATACGAAGCAGCTATAGCTGGTTTAAAGTTAGCTTATATTTGTGGGGCCAAAAGGGTCAAGCTGATGAGTGATTCTCAGCTTCTTATCCACCATGCGCAAGGTCAATCTGAGGCAAAAAAGGAGCAACTAGTGAAATACTTACTTCTTCTTTAAAATGAGGCACTTAAGTTCAAAAGCGTTGTTTATGAGCATATACCCCGGGCAGAGAATGAATTAGCAGATTCATTGGCAACCATAGCATACAATGAGTCATATCCTTGGATCCATGTACTGGAGAGCCCTTCCATTCAACTTAATGTGGGTAAAAAGGAAGAAATTTTTGAAGTACAGATGAAACAACCTCAAGATTGGAGATTTCCTCTCCTGCAGTATCTCTCCAATGGCATCTTGCCTCCGGATAAATCACTAGCAAGAAAAATGAAGCACAAGGCTCGTGGTTTTATCATACTAAGAGACGTTCTGTATAAAAAGTCTTAGAGTAAACCTCTTTTGCGATGTTTGGGAGATGATGAGTCTCAAGTAGTCCTCTCCGAATTGCATGATGGTGAGGGATCAGCTCACTGTGGATTCAGGGCTCTAACAAGGAGAGTTTTACTGGCTGGCTATTATTGGCCCTCTATAATACAGGATGCTAAGGAGCTGGTGAGAAGGTGTGATTCATGCCAGAAATATAGCAATGAAATTCATGTTACAGCCATCCCTTTAGAGTCAATTTCTGAGCCTATACCTTTTGCTCGATGGGGGTTGGATTTAGTAGGACCTCTTCCTATGGCGTACGGAGGGCGCAGAACTATAATTGTTGCTATAGATTAATTTTCGAAGTGGATTGAAGCAGCCCCCCTGGCAGGAACAACATCAAAAGCTCTCATAAAATTCATATTATCCAACATCTGTTGCAGATTTGGTATTCCACAAAAGATAACGACGGACAATGGGCCACAGTTCGACAACAAGGAAATGAAGAGTTTTTGTGCCTCAAGGGGTATATAACATTGTTTCTCTTCACCTTTCCACCCACAAGCAAATGGTCGGGTTGAAGTGGCTAACAGAACTATACTGTCCGGTTTAAAGAAGAATTTGGAAGGGGCTGCTGGGAAATGGCCTAGCTATTTACAAGAGGTTTTGTGGGCCTACCGGACTACACCTGGGGCTGCAACACAAGAGTCACATTTTGCCTTGGTCTATGGGATGGAAGCAATAGCTCCTATAGAAGCCACTCTCCCTTCATTTCGGGTTCACAACTTCTCCGAACACGCTAACGAAGTGGAAATCAGAGGTCAGCTTGACCTAATAGAGGAAAGACGAGTTAAGGCTCACCTTAGAGCTGCACACTATCAGGGTTTGATGAGAAGCAGGTTTGCTTCTAGAGTTAAAAGAAGAGATTTCCAGCCGGGGGACAAGGTATTGAGGAAATTCTTCTTACACATTAAAGAGAAGCTCCTCGGCAAACTGGCCCCAACTTGGGAAGGACCTTATATGGTCATTGAAAGGTTTAAACCTGGAACGTATTGGCTAGAAGACAAGGATGGAAGGGTTTTAAATCACTCTTGGAATATTGAGCATCTCCGGTTGTACTTGGAATAGAAGCTATGTAAATATTTACTTGTTTAAAAATCCATGTAAATATTTAGGGGCATACTCTTTCCTACCCTGATGGCACGGGGAGGTTTTAATGAGGTGTCCGGGCTTTTTAATAAAATTTGATGCCTTCTTCAAAAAATTCGAAGTGTTCTTACTTTGTTTTTTGTCATACTATCCAGATTGAATTAAAGAAATGATGACTACTTAAACATTTGTCATCAGAGAATTTAAACACTCTCACTTTAGAATGCTTGTGAAATAACTAAGGGCTATTTAAACACTAGCCACCAAAATTGAAACAAACTATGAAAGGATGCAAGAGTTGTGCAAAACAAAGATATTCATTGAAATAACCTAAGTGCCTTGGCCTTCGAAGGACTTTTAAATTGTCAGACAAAACAAAAGATCTATCCGGTCAAATACCGGACACAATTACAAAAATGCCTTGGCCTTCCAAGGACTTTAGTTCAGATAACAAAAAAAATAAAAAGATAATTCAAATTCTAAGACTGAGCCTTTGAAGATGGCTCAGCCTTATCTGTCTTCTTCTTCTTCTTAGGATCGTCCTCCTCCTTGTTTGGGCTGTCCCCGGTGTTCTCTTCGTCATCAGATGAGGATGCACTGGAGAAGTCAAACATGTCACCTTCGGCCATTGTGTGGAAGGGAAGGTCTGGATACTCTACAAACTCCATAAGTCTCCCAGATTCCTCTTCGGAAACTTCTCATGGAAAAGCAAGACCATGTCTGACTTCACCTTGGCATATATTTCTTCTTGGATGTCTATTACATTGTTGGCATAAGCATCGATCTTGGCCTGAATCTTGGCCTCTTGCTCCCTTAGCAGATCTGCTTTCTCCTCTGCAGCCTTGGACACTGTGTTCTTGAGCGCGATCTTGTCATTTGTCAAGTTGTGGATGACTTGGTCCTTGGCCTTTGCCTTCTCTTTTGAATAGGTGAGATCTTTCTCCAATCCGGACAGCTTCTCCCGGAGCTCTTTGATAGTGTATTCTGAAGTGGAAACCTTTGTGATCCACCCTTCTTGGCTCTTCTTTAGCTCCTCGTTTTCTCCCTTAAGAATGTCAGCATGTTGAGTGGCAGTAAGAAGATCATCGGACAGTCTCTCTTTGTCAGATTTGAGATCTTTGATAGTATATGCCTGACTTCGAACTTGTTTCTCCGAAACAAGCATTGGCTGAACATTACTTAATATGGAGTGAGCTATAATATCCCTTTCACTTGAAACAGTAAAAGTCTTACCATTAAAAGTGACGGTGTTCGAAGTACTCGGAGGGAGGTAAGGCCCAACAAAATCGTCTCTAGGGAGGTTGGCAAAATAGTCACCAAGTCCATCAAGCCCGGTGATGTCAACACCATCAATGCTAAGGTCTCCTCCTCCAACCTCGTCGGTTTGAAAATCACCAGGGATCTCCTCTGCTCGTGTTGGATCAGTAGGGTCTACAGGGGGGAGAGGCTCCGGAGGCCGGGGAGAAAGTTCATCACCCCTGGAGGTCTTTTTCTTCTTAGCCTCCCTGTCCTTGCTTGCTGCTCCCCGTTTTCGGTCTCTCTTGACCCTTGGGGGTTTTGGGGATTGAACCTCTTCCCTAGCACTTTCATGCTCTACCACTTCTAGCAGAGCAGCATCAATCTGGCTTGGGGCTGGCCCCTCTGGGTTTGTTGGAGCAGCCTCCTCCACCTCGGCAGGGTTAGCCTCACCTGCAACCTTCTTGCCCTTCCCCTTCTTGCCTTTCATTTTACTCGAGGCCTTGGCCCGACCTGGCAAGTATAATGACCCGTCCGGTGCATGCATTCTCTTGAGGACTACATCCGGAGGGGGTGGAGTGGTGAGTTCTTCCCATGTCAAGTCCCTCAGGCCAGTGGTGTTCCAGAGGTGAGACCTTGCAAAATCGTCTCCTGTAAAAGCATCATGACACCGCTTCCCCCACTTTTCAGTAGCCCAAGTGTTGATCTTGATACAAGTGTTCTACCCGGACTTTAGGTAGTCATTGAAGTCTTTGGGCAGTTCTGTTAAGACAAAAGACAAGACCAGTCGGTTTAGGAAAATTCGATAAAAGTAAAAAGAAAAATGTAAGGTCGGACACTTACGATCACTCCTCCATCTGCTGGTGAGGAGACTTGGGTTGACTCCAGCCTTGATTCTCCTCCCATTCTCCCAAGTGACACTTACGAACAGGAATTGAGTCCTCTAATTTCTCTCTGATTCAAGCAGATCATCCACTGCTTTATAATTATCACCCATGTTGAAGTGATAGAAGGGGATGTGGTGGTCCCTACAGAGACTGGCCACATCTGCGAATTTCTCCATTGGTAGAGGAATCCCGGAGAGCCTGGAGGCCATGATGCATGCCGTAAGTGTGTACTAGGCATTGGGGCTTAGTCGACTGGTACAGAGCTTGATAAGATGGAAATACCTAACTATTTCTGGATCCAAGGGGAACCTTAAACTCCAGTTAAAAAGCTCAGTAAAGATGACAATTTCACTGAGTCTGCAGTCCATTGGGGTTTCAGGGTCTATGGGGATTCTTATCTTCACGTTCTCCAGAATTCCCCACTTCGTACGCATCCGGCCCAACTCGGCTGTATGGATGAAAGCATAGTTGATTTTTTGTAAAGCGAGAAGATATTTAACACTGACCTTATGGAAACAACGTCCAACTTTTCCTTCGAGGATCTCTGGCAGATCTGGGTGCCTAAGGCACAGTTTTTCTTGGCCCTTATCCTTTTTTGGAGCAGCAGCATCACTAGTCTATCCGGAGGGTTCAGACTCGAATGGAGCCTCTTCAATAGAGTCCTTCATTATTTCCTCCATTATTGAGGAAGGGTTTTCAGTTGTCTTGGTGAGGGGGAGGTTTGGAGTTGGTTCAGCCTGACCTCCGAACTGGTGAACTTCAGTACTCTCCTGGACTCTAGCCTCCGGCTGGGGCTCTGATGTGGAGGTTTCTCTTCGGGGGCTTGAGCCAGTAGCCTCCGGACCGGATAGCCTGTCCTTGGGTACTTTTATGGGTGCTTCTGACCCTGTACTGCTATCTTTGGCGCCTGATTTCGAAGGGGTGCCTTTGGAAGCCTGCCCTTTAACCAGCCGACCTTTTATTTGATCAACCAGCTTGTTGGGAGAAGTATCAGCATCTGACCCCATGGCTAAGAACAGGGAAGGTTTTTTAAAGCTAGTAACTGTTAAGCTTGGTTCAACAGTGGGTTCTGACTCTTGAACTGATGAACCTGAGACAATAGGGGAAAGGTTGGTTTGAAACAATCTCTTCGGTCTGACACTTTTTGTAGAAGATGAACCCTGGTCAGGCTCTGTGGTTGGGGTTGCTGGTTTGTCGATGGGAGAAGTAGGTAAACCTGCTGCGATGCGCTTTTCCCTTTCAACTTTTTGTGCTTTTTCTAGTTCAGATAAATTGATCCACCCGCCTATTATTAAAGCGTTCCTAGCCATGAACATAAAAAACCAAGGTAAAGAACTTGTGTTTGAGAGAGAAAGCTCTGAGAATTAGCAAAGTGATAGTAAAACAGTGGAAAAGTGTTTTAATTTATAGTAAACCCCAAAAAGAAGTTTTGATTCCTAGGAGAATTCGAAAGGATTTGCAATGATTAAGAGACAGCGCTGATGTCACCTTCATTAATGAAGAGTTTGCTTTTCAGAGAAGGTGGGTGTGAAATTCAAGGTGAAAAAACGGCTAAAGTAACGAACCAAAGAGAGACACGTGTCCCATGAACTTTGGTAAAAAAACCATTTAGATTCAAAGAGTTTTTCTCGGTCCGGATAAAACCATAACACAGTTCGAGAAATCTGTCCGGATGAGTCACTACCAACGGACTGTTTTTCAGGTTTTGACAAAGGTTTTTGAACAAACACCTAAAAAGGGGGCTACTGATGAGTCCGGATTCTGTTACCACTACGGACAGGGACAGTTCGGGCTAAGACTACCTAACCGGACAGGGCAGTTCGAACACCTCACCCATTGGATTGTTCGAACTAGAACTAAAGTACTTAAAACCTAAACACTTCTTGACTAAGCTGCCTGATCTCCTGCTAAGAGCTCATGGGTCCTTGAACTTGACCCGGGTCCATTAAACATGACCCGAAAGCCCATAAGACCCAGATGAAAGGGTATAAATACCCAACCACCAACATTAAATGAGGGTAATGAAAATTAAATACAACCAGGCTGCGTAATTCTCCCTCTACTCTCTACTCAAACATTAAATACTTACAAACTTCCACAAAACTCTAAACAAAAATTACAAACTTACCCTCAGAAGAAAATAAACCTTACCAGATATGGTGGGACATTCTACATGTGATCAAAGTTTCATTTGAATATGATATTTGTTGAGCTTCCTCCATCGACCAGTACTCTGGTTACCATTAATCCTCCAATTTACAAGTGAATTGTTAAGGCATCTTCATGGGGTAAACTAACACCTCTAAGGTCATCATCATTAAATGTGAGATCGACAACTAGGTCTCTGTAGTTTTGATAAGAATTTCCATCTATTTCGTAAACGTCGAACTCATTTTTAGCTCGTTTATTCTGAGTGGACCCTTGTCCTGTGGCCAAACTCCCCCTGATATGGTCAATATCCACTATTCTTTGTTTGCTTCTGACTCTTCTGGGGCGGCTGGTTTGTCGATGTTCAAAAGGTGATATTCCTCTCGTTGATCTGGTTGAGTTTGTTTGATATATTGAATCAACTCACCGTTGTCTATCAAGCGCTAAATCTCTTTCCTTAACTGCTAGCATTCATCAGTCGAATGTCCATGGTCATGATGATATGCACAATAATACCTATTATATCGCTTAAATCCGGGCGCGATCATTGTTCGTGGAACTTGGTACCTCGTACGCTCATTTGTTCGATCATAAATTACTGAAATAGCCTCCGTCAGTGGAGTGAAACGTCTGTTTGGTTGATCGAGCTGTTGAGGCCTTCAGTTGTAGTCCCTTCTTGGCTGATCCTCAGTTTTTTTTCCGTTTGATCCACCATCTTTGAGATTTGGCTCACGCTGCTGAAGTGACGCCCCTCTTATGGCATCCTCAACCCTGATAAAAGTATATGCTATTGCGAATAGATCCCCCATATTTTCAGTTGGAAACTTGATGAGATCCGCATACAGTTCCTATCTTCTCTCGAGCCCCCGTTTCAAAGAGGCCACTGCCATGTTTTCGGCTAGATCTGGCAAAGCATTCATGGCATTAACAAAACGTCTAACTTAACTTTTAAGAGACTCACCTCAACGTTGATAAAGATCCATGATCGAATCTCGCTCGCGCTTGAGCTCCTTGTTACCCACGAACCTCTCTCTGAATGCTTTCCACAATCTAGTAAAATCATAGATATACCCATTTGGCAGGCTACTGAACCAATCCATGGCGTTACCTTTAAGGGTCATGGATAGTGCCCGGTAAAGCATCGCATCATCGAGATTGAAAGCCATCATCATGTTTCTGAACTGTTCTAGATGCCTCCCTGGATCCCCTGTTCCATCATAAGCTTCCATCATGAACTAATCAAACTTCCTTGGTAGTTGGGCTTCCAGGATTTTCTTAGAAAATAGCGATTCCTTCAATATGTATGCCGACAACTTTGGGCGAGTCTGATTGTAACGAAGGTCCTCATCCTCTCGAGATCGCTTGGTCGACGCATGTTTGACCTCATCACGTGGTTCTCAGTTATGATTCTTTCCCCCACTCTCACCTTCACCTTCTTGTTTATCGTCCATTCTAGAAGAACGACCCGTCATGTTAACCTTGCTTGCCTCTAGTCCTGATGGTTGGTGAGTCTTACTCGTGCCCTTGATCCTTGCAGTTAGAGCATGAATATCGTCATTCATACCTGCCATTGTAGCATGCATAGCCTTCTCTCTAGCATCTCGCTCAAACACTATTTTCAGTTGTTCCTCCTGCAGATACTGAATCCATTGTTCCAGTTGGAGAACCACTGAGTCATTTTTCGGTATAGTTTCTGCAGCTCTATGAACCCCTAGCGCATCCTCGGTTTGATGGAAATGCACATCTTCCATGGAAGCAACAACTGATTGGATTAAAGGTCCCTCTGTTACCATCGTTGTTTCGGGTATCAGAAGATTGACCTCTTGAGGAATTGGAGGGTCGAGACGACTTATGGTTCTCCTCTTGTGCGTCGTTGTTTCGCTAGTCTCCTGTTATCTCTCTCAATTCCTGACCTAGTGACTACCATGGTGATTGGTTAAAGAGTTCCCACAGACTGCGCCAAATTTGTTAAGGAACTAACAAGTTCTGCCACAGTAAGTCTACGGTTTTTAGTCAAGAAAGAGATCACTTTATTCATCAATAAGTTCTCCCTATTTATAATACACGGAATTAGTGGGTAGTTACATTTGTTCACGCTTTTAGCGTCACTATTCCAATAACATAATTTATCCTTATAATTTTATAACAAACAACTATCGCAACCGTTATCCTTATAATTGTGGAATAATTAATACGGTTTGACTCATGGGTCAAAACATGTGTTTACATTACATATAAATACATTGAGTGCAATCTATACTTCAATCCGAGCTGAGTTACTCCTTAAATGAAATCAGGTCTTGTTCTGATTTGTAGAGCTCGAGCTCACTGACAATGTGCTCAACTTATCCTCTTTAAGTCTTTTCCTTTCATCACACTCATTGTCCAGTCGATTAACTTGTTTCCTAAAGTCTTCGAGCTCATCCCAATCATGAGCTCTGCAATGATATATATATATCCTTGAGCTCATTCCGTTGACGAGCTGTATATCCCTTTGAGTTCATCATCGGTGTATTTACCTTTGGTATTGATATGCTTTTGAGCTCGTCAACGCCGTACAACTCGTTATTTTCCTCGTTGCTTATCATAATCCAATCTCTCAGTTCTATCTACTCGTGCTTGCTTGTATTTGAGGAATCTCCCCTTATCAATTAATAGTAGTATTTATTAGATTTTTTTTGTGAATTTTTTCCGCAATGTACTGATGGTGCATACTATCTACTATATCGGTCATTTTTTGGAGAGATAGCGGAACTCCGCCAGTCAAATTATGAAGAGGGATCAAAGCTCCTATACAAGTAAGTAGGCATATATATCTTCTCGATAAACCTATTAAAGTGGAACTGCCATTTGGAACTCTATGATGAATTCACTATCAAGTGAACGGTTGGTTGTAGCTCAAGCAATCTGATGCCTTCTGAAGTAATGTTGGTTGTTGTTATGGAATGTTACTTAAAACAATTATCTGTTTTGTATAGAACTTTTATAACTACGATCAAAGACGTTAAATTCGATGGCCATTATGGGTATTGGCTAATTACGTTTGGCTTGTATGGACAAGAAAATGGATGAAACTTGATTATATGTTCTCTTTACAACGAGCTTGTGGATTATGTGTCTATTTACATGAAGATTTTTACTAGTGCAGATGAGTTAATAAATATTGAGGAAGTTTGCAAAACAATTATTGCTACTATGAAGAATTTGATGACAATACCTGAGATGGGAATCGTTATCGCATCAACGTTGAAGTGTATTCTCCACTTTATACGATAATCAATGATAAACGATCTTAGTTTCATTTTTCTTCAGATTAATAGGTGCACCCCTCCAATGTTAAAAGGGTAGAAATCTGATTAGGTTTGGTCAATACCAACCACCGTATCAGAGTAAGTATTTTATTTCAACTAAAACATTTGGTTTAATTGAAAAAATATTTTACATATTTATATTGCGACTGACGTCCCATGTGTGAAGATACATTTTTTTTGCCTAAAATTATGTTAAGATGAAGCTAAAGGTTGGATATTGCAGATTAATTCTTGTTGCAAGAGATATGAAGAAATTATAAAATTTAGTTTCAAAGTAACTCATCTAGCCATTTAATATATGTGCACTATTTTCAAAACTATTTCATTGTAATCTATATATTATGTACGCTAGTTTCCACAGAAAAAACTAATCTATTTAATATTAGTTTTATGTATTTATAATATATTAATTTTATGTCAATTTTGTGCTAATATTTGAAAACAATAAAACAAAGGTTCGGTATGCAATCTAATAAAGCTTCAAAATATTTTGAAGATTTTAGGCTCTACGATGTATTTAGTATACCATCAAAATGATATGTTACCGTCGTTATGATATTTCCATATCGGTCACCGCCAGTATCATATCCTATAAAAACCTTCAAACTTGTTTATAAAAAAAATAAGGTTATACCGGTGGTATGTATTTTATTTACCGATAGTGTAAGATAATACCATCTATTTTATGTCGTAACCTTCATTTAACAAAACTTACTTTACCGACGGTACCTCACTACATGTTGTCGGTACAATATCCACAATGTCGGTCTGGAAATTATACATCAACGATTAAATGTATTATTGGCAGTATGTAAATGTTGTACTAAATGTATAAGGTTAAACAAATACTAAGTTTTTTAAAAAATATTCGTCGTACTGACGTATAGAATTCTTCTATCGTTGGTACGTTATTAAAACGTCGGTTTAAAAATTTTACACCGACAACATGGATATACCAGTAATATTATGGTCTTATACTGCCGGTATACGGTTGATACTATAAAAAAAAATAACTTTGTTTTTAGTACCAACACACGATTGTGTGGCTAATAAACAAGATAACATAGTCTAAAACAATAAAAAAACATTTAATACTAAAATAAATCATACATTACACTATTCGTTCATAAAAGAACATAACAAAATATCTAATACCTAGAGGAAAGAAATCTGAAAACCATAAAACAACAAAATAATAAGAAATGTACTTGAAGGATATTAATTTATTAGTGTCTAATAAAATATACATAGTATCAAAATACTTAAAGAAACCACGATTTGGTGATTTGCATAACCCGTTTGGCATAATTCCTAACCTCATCGATGTTGTCATCGGGAAGTCGAACACGCTTTATCGTATGAATCACATCTTATTCTTGATGTTGAGTTTTTGTGATTTTGTGGTTTTTGGGAACAAAATGTGTTATACGGTCTATAACAAACAAACGGTTACGTCATTTTTTCTAATTTTGTGGTTAATATTATAGCAACACTGTTCTCTTTTTTAATAGTTTCTATAACTTAAAAAAGACCTAACGGTTTCTCATTGATCAAACTAAATTGTCGCATTACTCGAGCCGGTATATACCCTTCCGTCGTAAACATAATCCGAATATGATTGATGCCCTCACCTCTTGTTTTGGAAACCTCTCCCACATCTTTGAATATTTCCAGAATGTTGCCTACAAACAAACACATAACAAACTAGGATACGATTCAGGTTTGATAAAAGTAAAATACAAAATTAAAGAGTACTTGCATCATTCTCCAATGGAGCAGCAACGACATTGTGGTAGTAGGTTTTCGGTCGAACATTGATCCCCATAATATTTTTCAGAAACCATCTAACAAGATTGGGATTCGATGTGTTATAATTTTTTTAAAACTGAGGGCGCAAATAAGGGAGATTATCGTAGATCCATTAATCTAACGAACCGACGAAGCCATAAAAAGTATTCATCAACGACTTCAACGCTTCTCCCATACCCCTATTTAGCCATGAAACTGTGTGTGTATTCCACGTTATCTCACTAATTCGATCCATGTGGTCCAAAGATGCGAGCAAATTTACATTTACGGACTTCTGACTAGTACCAGTGAAATCGTGCAACCAAACAAATGAATAAGGTATGCACATACAATATATATGACCATATCGTCCGTAAGATTCAGAATTGTATCCAAATATGGGTCTTTAATATAGTTATACCTAAGCAATCTAAGACTAAACCAAATTCATTTATGTGCATCCACTATAAATGAACAACATCCATAGAAACCCCCAACAACCGAGCATAAATTGTGTACTAGTCAACAATGTCCCACCATGAGTTTATTCGATTATTCTCCCTCCATGGGGAGGCCATTAATGATGAACAATTCATATAGCATGATTGTCATCTCACTGAATGAAAACTCGAAATGATGGTATGTTGATGTCAGCGTTAAAAAAAACCTTGTTTACTTGCGCATTTTGGGAAATCCTCGTGTAACTATGTACTAGTCAACAATGCCCACCATGAGTTTATTCGATTATTCTCCATCCATGGGGAGGCCATTAATGATGAACAATTCATATAGCATGATTGTCATCTCACTGAATGAAAACTGGAAATGATGGTATGTTGATGTCAGCGTTAAAAAGAACCTTGTTTACTTGCGCATTTTGGGAAATCCTCGTGTAATTGTGTATTTTAGTAAAACCTACTAAAATGCCAAATGATAGGTTATAATGAACTCACTTCCATAATATTATTAAATATCACATGGTTGTTGAGGTCCCATTTGGATAACAGTTGATATCCAACTGATACTGTAAAAAGATAAACAAAACCAAACCAAAAGTATCGGTATAAATCAATCTAAAAAATAAATTAAAATATATGGTTAAACTTACACTACCGATGTTCGTGTTGTTAGCCTCGTGAATCTTGTACTCCTAAAACAGTATGATACTATTTTGTGCCAATATGAGACCGGGATTGGAAGTACTTCTTGTTTATTGAGTATAAATATTAGTAGTAATGTTAGGTTTGTTTGCCTCATAACTTATATCATCGTCTGGGGATTCTTCACTCAGAGCAGGAGCGGGACTAGATATTCTCTTAGGGCTTGGTACTTGTTGTTGTCTTACGGCTTGGTACTTATGTATTTGTGAAGACCGCTCTGTATGCTCGATATGTAAAAGCTCACTCACATCAGTTGTACGAGAACCATTATTGGTTTCTTTGGTTTGCAATGCAAGAGGATATGTTGATCATTTGTTTTCCTTTTCCTGAGCATACTTCATATGTTTTAAGATTTTTACGGCCTACCACTCTGTTTCCTGGAATACAACCAATAAATTGGTTAAATAAACATGTTAAAAAATTAGTATTATGCCATCTCGTGCCAATGATATAATATCGGTGACACTTGTGGTACCAAAAACATACGTTTGGAACCACCAATGCCATACATATCATACTGACGGTGCCAAGTATCATGAATAATCATTATTGTAGCATTTCCAGTGCAATTAAACAACAACACTACCGGTATAGAGCTTTCTTACCACCGGTGTTCAAGAACATTCGCGATTGTTCTTTGCGATAAACCTTGAAAATCCTTTAAAAAAAACCTAAATCTGATATAACAACAACAAAACCATAACATTATATCATTCTATAAATTATTATAATATGAGTTTTAACTAATTTCAGTATCTTAAATGAGTAAAATCTAGATTATACTTGAAGCGGTAAGAAGTCTTCGAGGGGTTTTTAGAGTCAAACGACGTTTTGAAGACTTATATCGTATTAAAGTATACTTAGTGAATTGTTTTAGACAGAAGCTATACGCTTTTAGACACATAAAAATATACTTGTTTATCAATCATCCTTTTTCCCATAATAGAGTGGTGCTTTTATAGTACAACAGTAGGTCCCACAATTCTAACAACTTGATGATTGCATGATTAGTCCTTACTTTTATTGTTTGCTTTAAACTAGTCTTTTTCTATTACATAATTAAAAAAATTCCTAAATAAACTTTATTTATTAAATAAACTCCGTCATCTTTCACTTTCTCTTATCAGTAGCCCCTCGGTCCTTGTGAAAATATTTTTGGCAATGACTGTTAGGTATCCTTCGAACTGCTTCTTATCTTTAGGTCTATTAAAAATTTCATTAGAAAGTTGCTTCTTAACTTTGGCATTCGTCGGATATTCTCTTCAAAAATCTCTATAGGAGACTGCTTCATAGCTTGGCCTTCTTCAGACATTCTCTTCGAAAATTGGGATTCTTTTGCTTTGAGTCTCTTCGAAATTTTCAATATGAATCTATATATGTAGCCCCCGGTCTTTGTAAAAAATAATGTTGACAAAGACTGCTAATATCTATCATAAAAGTTCTTCCTCGAATGAATTTTGAAAAAAAATATTTTTCGAAGACCAATATTCGGTAGGCTGCCCCAAATTTTTAAACATATCTCTTCGAACCTCACAGAAATCTTTCAACCCATAGCAAACATTTTCCCGGCTTTTCTTTGGTAATGACGTCACAGAAAGAAAACTCTGGCCATTCCAATGAACACCTTTCTGTCACATCACAAGCCGGTTCAAATTCTTTGGCGTGCCCCTTTTCCTGACAAATATTTTTTAGACGATCTTTTACACTTCCCCATAATATTTTTACACCTACTTTACCCATGATGTCCCTAAGAAAACAAGTAATGCGTCCTTGGGCCTTAACCTTTCTTGAAGCCCACATTTCCTCTATAAAATATTTTTCTCACTTCGTTCTCTAGATACACTTATTAGAGAGATAAAGTTCTGCCAAAATATTTGTAGAGAGAGAAACTACAGCTTATGCCCCCCCCCCCTCCAAAAAACCAGTCAGATTCCATAGTGGTTGTTTATTAGTAAAAAATTTGAAGAGAAAATAGCTGCTGGTACCTACGTCCATCCTACACCGGAACCACCTGTCACCATTTTTTACGGCACTTGGCCTCCCTCGGAAAATTCTTCTGTTGTCATTCATTTCAACATCTGCTCTCAATCTCTCAATACCAATTGTTCGAACCTTAGCGAAAACTACCTCGAATTAATGGGGAAAAATAAGCATCAAAAGACCTCTTCTGCCAAAAGAAAAAGGTATCACAAAGATAAGAAACATTCCATGGAACACAGACGCTCAAAAAGCTCTCCCTCCGCAACTCGAAGCCCCACTGTCCAACCTCAGGTTGATACTCAACCTCAACAACAGAAAGTCGAAGGCTCTGGGTCGGAATTACCTGCTACTCCTTCTATAATTGCTCAAGGAAGTCCCAGATTCACCCTAGACATTCCTCCTCGTAGTTTAACACAAGAATATATTGCACAACCACCAAGAGTCACAGTGCTTGATGAAGATGTTCAGTCAGTCTAATCTGATGCCACTAAATCAAAAGACAAAATGAAATTGGCTGAATCTTCCAACTCAGACTAAGCAGAAATCCCCAAGCCAGTTGAGAAAAACACCGGTGAGCCTACTTTAGCCTCAAAGAGCCAAGTGACTGTCAACCTTCATGAAACTTATGAGGAGATTTCTTTAAGAATAGCTCCAAAATACAAAGGCGACATCATCCTTCCCCTCGAACTCGATGCCATTGTTGGCAACAATATATGGGGAATAGAAAACAAGCATATTGGGGGTTAAGGTATCATTTCGATCCATTTTTTATCGAATAATTTGCCAAAATCAACCTCTGCCCCACCCAAGCAGCACGTCTCAACATGTGGTACACATTTATCGCGTCTATCATGGTATCAAGAATTTATGGGAATGGCTTTTCTTTGGAAGAGCTCATCGGGGTGTCTGGTCTGGCCAAAAATCCATTTTCCCTTTCTATTCACTCACATTTGGACGAGGTAAAAAAGTAGTGAAAGAATTACTTGAAGCTGACAAGAAGTAGAAACAATAGTTCTTTTTATTCGTAGGACATTGGGAGATATGCTCTGAATCATCTCCTTTGAATCCACACAAGCTCTCTATTCTATGGACCAACAAAGGTATATACATTTAAAGTTTTTGTTATACATATTTACCTATCTCAAATATTAATTCTTCGGAACTGTTTCTAGCCATGACTGGCATATTTAAGCCTTATGTTGACTTTGTCTTGAGTGCAACAACCGTCTTCACCAAATTAAATGAATGGGCCACAGAAGCTTGGGAAAACAAATTTTGACTCTGCTTTATGAATACCAATCTAGCTAAAAGCCGATTGTGGAGATTGAAACCCTTGGAGAGGTTATCTTTGGAAGAACTAATGACTCATCCCTCTTACAAGAATTCCTTGAACGACTTGAAGCTAAAGACATCGTCATATATCTCCCAAAGCGCTCCCGAGCTAAAAGTCACTTAGATGAGAACTTCAAGGAAGAGGTATCAGTAAAAGATCAAAACTCTGACTCTAAAAGAGTAACTAATCTTCCAAAAGAGACCCTTCTCTCAAAAAAAAGTTGATCAAGCTAAAGCCTCAACTTCCTCTCCTCGAAAATCTCCTATTCACTCGGTCAAGAAAAAAGAACCGAAGGAGAAACAAATTATTCTATAGTCTATCCAATAAATATTTGAAGATGCTGGAGAGCAAGAGGGAAACAACTCTGGTCAAGCACAAAATTCCTCACCAAGTCCTCATCCTTCACCTAATCTTCTACCAAACAACGACATTTCCCAAGAATCAGCTCCTCTTCATATTCCTCGAAGTCAACCACCTCAAACTGCTGATACAGAAACCTCAAGCTTTAACTTTGCTGAAATGGGTTCACCTAGTAGCTCCTCCGAAGTTCCTCAAGGAGACGACTTTTCTCATGATGTTCGAAGACTACTTCACTCATCGGTCACAAAGGGGAAAAAGATGAAACATTTAAAAGATAGGGAAATCATTACAAATTTAAGGCTTCACTAGTTTCCTCTAAGTTCAAAGAGATAAAAAACCAACATTCTGTTTTAGAAAAACAGGCTGACGTTATCTTCAAAAAACTGGTTGCCTCAGAGAGTTATGTTCTGCTTCTAGAGAAATGTTGTCAAGAGGAAAGGGACCTCTACAGTAAGAAAATTGACGCCCAAGAAAAACTTATTGCGTCTATTAAGCACACAAATGAACTTTCGACAAAAGGCTTTACAGATTGCCTCAAAGATTTTGAAAGGATAATGGAAGAGAAAAGATATCTTCCAAGGAATCTTAAGAAATAAAAGAACGCAGTTGAAGAAGCATACACCACTAAATGCGTGGACAAGCTGAATGCAAGGGATGCTACAATCCGATTAGGGCTAATCACAGAAATCCATGAATGCTACCCTGATTATGACTTGGGTAGTTTTTGGAAACTTGTCCCTCCAGAAAATCGTCCACCTGGTATTTTCGTGAGCGAAAGTGAAGCATCAGACTCCGAAGATAGTGACTTTTCCAAAAGCTCTAAGTATTTAATCTTACTTTTTCCCACTTTTTTGTACAAGTCCTTGTTATCTTCGAGGCTTTCTTGTATAAGACCTCTCGTCATCCGAGGTAATTTTTGAAATACTCCCAATGTCTTCCGAGGAGTGTTTACTTAATCCAACAAACTTTGAATGACTTTATTTGTTATATCTTTTTGTGGAAATGCTCCCAATATTTTCTGAGGAGTGTTTGCTTTATCCAACGAACTTTGTATAACTTGTTTGCTTTATTCTTCATATACCCACTATTATGGAATCTGAGACTTTCATTGGATATGATAATAATTGTATAATTGTATGCCAACTTTCGTTGGATATAATAATCGTTGTATGCCAGCTTTTGTTGGATATACTAATAGTTGCATGCCAATATTTGTTGGACCTGAAAATAGTTGTATGTCAACTTTCGTTGGACATGACAATAGTTATGTGTCAACTTTAGTTGGACATGATAATAGTTGTATGCCAACGTTTTCGTTGGGTAATACTTTAAGCTCAAAATCAAAATTTTAAGGCAAAAACTTCATATTATCCCTTAACCACTACGAGAAATTTAGTAAATATTACATCATTTACAAATATGTTAATATCTTTAAGTCTTTTACATCGTCAACTGAATACCTCTTCTCGTCGGTTAATTTGTTCTTTTAAGCATTTGATGACGTTATTATTTTACTTTCAGTGCTTCGTCTTTTCCCGACACAATTTTCCAAGTCATTTACTTGTGCTTCCATTTATAAATTTTTTATTTTCTTTTCCCAACACCTTTCTCATTCTGTCTAATAGTTCTTGTCTGTAATTTTAAAGTTACTCTTTATTATATGAATCTATTGCCATAAAAAAAATGTATGACGCATAAACGCTCATAAGATCTTATCGCGACTCCCCTGGTCCTTAAAAATATATAAATATTTTCTATGAATCATTATCAGAATAAAATTCATATTATATTCAAATAATAACCCAACGAATATTTAATGATACAACTTTATATATATTCTTAAGTTACCAATATGTACACACATTTTACCGGTTTATTTTATAAAATTACTTCAGATGTCGATTATTCTTTCATAATGAATAATTCATTTATAATTATATTTTTAAATAAATCTTTAAATGACATCATCAATACATATGTTGAAACAATGAATTTATAACGCTTTACTTCTCACGCATATGTCGATTAATCTAAACAACTATTTATTAATTTAATTGATGAATTATATTTATTTGACCTCCTTATATATAAATATACTTATTTTTTATTTCATTTATAATTCTTGCACTTTCTCTTTCTTACTTCTCTCTAAAAAAAATTCTACCGACACATATTACTTATTATCTGTCAGAATATTATAAATCATCCTTATGAAATATACTTTCCTTATGGTGCTTTATAAATATTAATCATTCTTTTATATATATATATATATTATGTATTATATGAGTAAACATTCATCAGCTAAAATGGCACCTCGTTAAAACCTTCATGTGCATATCTAGGTAGGAAAGAGTGTGTCGTCGCTATTTTACAAAACAACGAAAAAATAAAACATTAAAGCATTCTCATCCTTACTCGAGATACAACTTCAGATGTTCTATATTCCAAGAATGCTTGAGGCTTCCTCCTTCTTTATCCTTCAATCGATATGTTCCATGTTTTACTTTCTGTGTTACTTCATAAGGGCCTTCCCAGTTGGGTCCTAATTTTCCCAGGCTCTTTTCCTTGGTGTGAAAAAAAATCGTAGCACTTTATCCCCCTTCTTAAATTCCCTTAGATTTACTTACGAAGCATATCTGCTTCTCATTAGCGTTTGGTAATGTAAAGATTTTAACTGCGCACACCTTCTTTTTTATTCCACCAAATCAAGTTCTATTACTCTACCTTGATCATTTAACTCCTCAGTATATGCTGCCACACGATACGATGAGAAAATAACTTCCGAAGGAACCACAACGTCCATTTCATAAACCAAAGCAAACAGATATTCTGAATTCGTTGTTCGAGGGGTTGTTTTGTAGGCCCAAAGTACTTCCTGTAAATCGTATGGCCACTTCACAGCCTTTCCTTCTAAATTATTATTTAACCCATCAAGGATCGTCCTATTATTAACCTCCATATTGCTATTAGCTTGCGGATGAAATGAAGCAGAAAAACATTGTTGTATGCCTTTAGCAACACAAAAATTCTTAAATTCTTTGTTATCAAACTAGGGTCCATTATCCGTTGTAATCTTCATTGGTACTCCAAAGCGATAATAAATGTTTGAAACAACAAACTTAATGACATCCTTCGCATTTGCTCCCGCTAAAGGCTCTGCTTTCACCCACTTAGAAAAATAATCAGCCACCAATATTATTGTGTGACTTCCCCTAGTTTCCATTGGTAATAGGCCAACCAAGTCAATACCCCACCGATTGAATAACAATGCTTCAGAAATACTTTCAAATGGAACCCTAGGTTTACGAATTGTATTAGCATACCTGTGACATGTATCACATCTTTTCACCAATTATTTTGCATCCTTATATATAGTTGTCCAGTAATACCTAGCTAAAATAACCCTTCGAATCAACGCTTTATACCCACAGTGCACATACCCTTCTCCGCCATATAATTCTGACAAAAAGATTTGTGATTCATTCTTAGCCAAACACCTGAGTAAAGGTCTACTTATCGATTTCTTGTACAAAACTCCTTCTAAGAAGATGTAACCATGAGATATGAAACGTATTTTCCTTGTCGCCAACTTATCCATTTGTAACACATCCTTTTCCAAGAAGTCAACAATTTCCGACCTCCAATCATCTGCCACAACACTACTTGTCCCTTGAAAGTTTTCTTCAACTATTATCAACGATTGTTCGGTATCTTTGGTAATCGAAGGACACTCATGTGTAATAACCCATGGATAATCCTCCAAACATGAAGCACCTGCTAAAGAATCTGGCATCAAATTTTCTTCATGTCGAACATGTTCAAATATAATTCCTTAAAAAAAAAGTGCTCAATCTTTCATCTCCTTCAAGTATTTGACTAGATGATATTTGTGTGCCTCTGGCTCTCCCAATGCATGATTAATCAGAAGTTATGAATCACTCAAAAATTTAACCATCCTTGCTACACATACCTAAGCCAGCCTTAAACCTGCTAAAGCCGCTTCATATTCTGCCTCATTATTTGTCGCTTTAAAGCTAAGCCAAATAGCCTGAAACATTGTTACCTCATCCGGGGGAATTAATTGCACTCCAACTCCACTTCTAGATATGTTCGACCCTCCATATGTTCGAATTAACTACTCAAAATCAACTTTGTGATAATTAATTTCCATATATGAACGCTCCGAATGAAATTCGACTAAGAAAATCGCCAAAGATTGAGCTTTAATAATTGTTTGAGGCTCAAATTCTATATCGGAATCTCCTAACTCGACCGGCCATTTTGTCATTCTCCCCAAGATATTCGGCTTCTGCAGCAAAATTTTGAGAGGGAATGTTGTTCGAACTACTATAGAATACGCCTGAAAATATGGTTTCATTTTCCAAGCAGTTGTCACCAAAGCAAGAGCCAATTTTTCCAATTTCAAATATCGCTTTTCTACATCTGACAAACTCTTATTGATGTAATATACTGGCTTTAAAACATTTTCTTCCTCTCAAATTAACACAGCACTGACTGCACAATCTGTAATACACAATCTTGAATCTGGTGAAACACTTCAGAACATTCTTTTGTCCAACTAAACTTGTTTGCATTCCTAAGCACTTGAAAGAAAGGTGCACACTTGTCTGAGGATCAAGAAATAAATTTGTTCAACGCTGCTAAACTTCCTGTCAATATCTAAACTTCTTTAATATTTTGGGGATGAGTCATTGTTGTTAGAGCTTTTATCTGTAGCGGGTCTGCCTCGATTCCCCTTTCACTCACCACATAACTGAGGAACTTTCTGGATCTAACGCTAAATGTACATGTTTCTGGATTTAACTTTAAATTGACCTTTCTCAAGTTGTTAAAAGTCTATTCCAAATCAACAAAGTGATCTTCATCTTTCAAACTATTAACCAATATATCATCAATGTAAACTTCCACATTTCGCCCAATTTGGTCCGCAAAAGTTTTATTTACCAAGCGCTAATAAGTTGCCCCCGCATTCTTCAGACCAAATGACATTACCTTGTAACAATACAAACCTCTCCCAATAATAAACGAAGTGTTTTCTTCATCCCGCGGATCCAACCTGATATGATTATACCCCGCATAAGCATCCATAAACGATAGCAAACGTAGAATCCACTAGTTGATCAATTTGAGGCACTGAGAAAGGGTTCTTTGAGCAAACTCTATTAAGATCCGTGAAATTTACACACATTCGCCATTTGTCATTATTCTTCTTTACCTGCACTGGATTTGATGCCCACAAAGAATATTGTGACTCTCGAATGTGGCCTATGCTTAACAATTGCTCTACTTCTGCAAGTATTGTTTCAGATTTCTCTTGAGAAAAAAGGTCTTCTTTTTTGTATGATAGGCCTTATATTGTTCCTAACCGACAGCTTATGACAAATTATCTTCGTGGTCACCCCTGTTACATCTTCTGCACATCAAGCAAACATGTTCAGATTTATAGATAAAAACATAATCGATTTCCCCCTTAACTCTAAAAGAAGATTTATTCCAATCTTTAAACCTTTCCCATTCGGGTATTCGTAATCCTCATAATCATCATCAGGCACCAACAATCCGGGGGATTCTCTCGGATCATTAAAAGACATTATTATTTAGAGACTCCTCTTTAGCTGCTATGCTTTCTTTATCTCGCTCCCCTGAACTTACTTTGAAGACAAAGCAATCTGGTAACATTCTCTAACCATCTTTTGGTTGCTCCTTATCGTTCCAATATTATTTCCCACCACGTACTTTAAACATTGATGAACCGTGGAAATAATACCATGCATCTTTGACAACCATGACCTTCCTAAAATATCGTTGTAAGACGTTGGAGCATCAACCACTATAAACAAAATTTTGACCTCTTTTTTGAAAGGCCCTCAGCCAAGCTCCACTACACTCTCGAATTATCCGACAACTTCTGTTGTCGCCCCCGTGAAACCCACAATAGTTCTATCCGACCGTCGAATTACAGGTGGATTAGCAATTCTCTTGTAAGTATTCATGAACAAAATATTGGCAGAACTACCAGTATCAATCAAGATCTTCTGCACATGATCACCAGCTATTCCCGCAGCAATTACCGCTGCATCTTCATGTGGACCTGCCATATTTCTCATGTCATCGTCATGAAAGAAAATAATCGAGGAGGGAAGGCGATGCATATGTGTTGAGGCTCTTACTTCCAATTTAGTCAAATTAACAATGTGCCTCTTTCGGGAGCTGTTTGAATTCCCTACAATAGTGTCACCACCAAAAATAGCCAATAACTCAAAAAATGCACATAGATCACTAATTTTCCCCTCGGAACAATATTCTCTACAAAATTAATATCATTCCTCACCTTTTTTGGGTCCAAGTATTTTGTAGCAATATCAAAAGCATCGACTTCTTCGGAAATAACCATCGTTGTATCAACATTCTTTGGAGCAACTTTTGTCGTCTGATTTCTCTAGGAGTGTTTTTTTCACAAAATCTGTCAACTTGCCATTTTCAATCAACGCATGCAATTCTTTTTAGGGCAATACGCTCCTTTGTATCATGTCCAATATCTTCATGATATTTACAGTACTTGTTAGTGGTGTGGACAATAGCCGCCTAAGGGTAGGCTGGTAATTACAATTGGTGTTGTATGGTGGTATGTGGGTGTTTAAGTGGTGGTGTGTGGGTGTTTTAAGTGTTTAGAGAGTAGAGAGATAATTAAGCAGCTTGGTAGAAGTTAATTTTTATTACCCATAGTTAATGCAGGTGGTTGGGTATTTATAGCGTGATGTTTGGGCCCTTATGGGCTTTCGGGTCATGTTTAATGGACCTGGGTCATGTTCAAAGACCCATAAGCTCTAAGTAGGAGAGCAAGCAGCTTAGTCAAGAAGTGTTTAGGTTTTTTAGTACTTTTGTCATAGTTCGAACGGTCCTATGGTTATTGTGTTCGAAGAGATCTGTCCGATCCACATGATCTGTCCGGTCCAGAGGCCTTGGACTGATCTGTCCCTGTCCGGGGAGCATCCTGAATTCGGACTCATCAGGAGCCCTTTTTTTAGGTGTTTGAGCAAGTATTCTTGTTAGAGACCTGAAAAACAGTCTAATGTTAAAAGTAGTTTTCAATCCGGACAGGTCTATGGGTTTACCCAGACAGATAAAGCTTCACGAATTCAAAACGGTTTTTGCCAGAGTTCGTGGGACACGTGTCACACCCTGATTGGTTGCTTTAGCCATTTTTTCACCTTGAATTTCGAACCCACCTTCTTCGAAAAGCAACCTATTTAATTACAGATGATGACATCAGCGCCGTCTTTTAATCATTGCCAAACTTTTCGAATTCTCCTATGAATCAACTGCTTTTTCAGATTTACTATAAATTCAGACTCACTTTCTACTGTTTTACTATCTCTTCCATATTTACTCTGCATATTTACTTAGAGCTTTCTCTCTCTAAAGCAAAGATTTTCTTGGTAGTTTATGTTTACAGCAAGGACTGCATTGATCAAAGGCGGGTGGCTCAACCTTTCTGAGTTGGAGAAGGCACAAAAAGTTGAGAAGGATAGACGAATCGCAGCAGGGTTACCTACCTCGCCTGTTGATAGACCAATCTTCTCTGCTACAGAGTCAGATCGAGGCTCGTCCTCCTCCAAAGGTACTAAGCCCAAAAAACTATTTCAATCCGCCCTCTCCCCCATAGTTTCTGGTTCCTCAGTTCAGGAGTCAGTGCCTACTGTCGAGCCAGGAGTTACAGTCACAAGTTTTAGGAAACCTTCTTCTTTCCTCGCAATGGGATCAGACACAGAGCACTCTCCGGAGAAACTAGTTGTTAAGAGGACAAGCCGGCTGGTTAAGGGGCAAGCCTCCAAGAACACTCCCTCAAAATCGGGGGCAAAAAATAGTAGCTCTGGGTCCGGAGTGCCCATCAGAGCTCCCCGGGAAAGACCATCCGGTCCGAAGGCCAGCAGCCCAGCACTCCAAAGAGATACTTATGCCTCAGAGCCCCAGCCTGAGACTAGAAGTCAAGGAAACACAGAAAAACAGCAGTCCGGAAGCCATGCTGAGCCAAGTTTGAATTCTCCCCGGGCCACTGCCACTGATGCTCCTCCTATGATCATGGAGGAAAGAATGGAGGACTCTGTTGAAGAAGTCCCTTTTGAGTCTGAGCCCTCTGGTCAGACTAGTAACACTGCCGTTGCCAAAAACGATAAGGGCAAAGAAAAACTATGCTTGAGGCATCCGGATCTGCCGGAGTGTCTTAAGGAGAAAGTAGGGCTTTGTTTTCACAGGTTCGAACTTAAATACCTCTTGGCCTTACAGAAGACCAAGTATGCTTTCATCCATACGGCTGAACTAGGTCGAATGCGCACAAAATGGAGGATCCTAGAAAATGTGAAGATAAGGATTCCCATAGATCCTGAAACTCCTATGGATTGCAAGTCGAACGAAATAGTCTTCTTCACGGATCTATTTAATTGGGGACTCAGATTCCCCTTGGACCCAGAGATTGTCAGATACTTTCATCTGATCAAACTCTGTCCGAGCCAACTGAGCCCCAATGGCCGGTATACTCTGATGTCATGCATCATGGCATCAAGGCTGTCCGGGATCCCTCTTCCTATGGAAGAATTTGCAGCAGTGGCCAATCTTTGCAAACATCACCAATTCCCCTTCTACCACTTCAATATGGGGAATGATCTCAAAGCTGTTGATGATCTGTTGGAGTCTGAGAGCAAATGGAGGAGCCAGTTTTTGTTTGTCAGTGGCGCTTGGGAAAACGGACAGAAGATCAAGCTCGGAGTGAACCCAAGCCTCCTCAGAAGCAGGTGGAGGAGTGACCGTAAGTCTCCCACTTTAAATATTTGTCTACTTCTTTCCTTCTCATAGTTGATTTAAATTAACTGAGTTTTCTCTTGTCTTTAACAGAACTGCCTAAGGAGTTCGGTGATTACTTGAAGGCTGGACAGGTCACTTGTGGCAAAATCAATGCCTGGGCCGCAGAGAACTGGGGGAACCGATTCCACAATGCCTTCACTAGTGGAAATCTGGCAAGGTCTCATCCGTGGAACACCACAGGTTGGAGAGACCTGACTTGGGAGGAGCTCACCACCCAACCTTCTCCGGATACAGTGCTCAAGAGGTCCCATGAAGCAGACGGGACACTCTTCTTGCCAGTCCGGGCCAAAGCCCCAAACAAAATGAAGGGCAAGAAGAAAGGCAAAAAGGTGGTGAGCAATGCTAATCCTGCTGATGCTGAGAAGGATGCTCCAACAGACCCGGAGGGGCCGGCTCAGAGCCAAATTGATGCTGTTCTTTTGCAGGTAGTGGAGCAAGAAATCGAAAGGCAGGAAGCAGACCTCCCAAAATCTCCAAGGGCTTCCAAGAGGAATCGCAAGCAGGGGAGTGAAGGGGCAGACCGGGCAGCCAAGAAGAAAAAGACTGCTAAGGGAGATGAGCTTGCTCTCCGGGATCCAGAGCCTTCTATCTAGGCTGACCCTTCTGACCCAACACACGCTGAAGAGATCCCAAGGGACTTTCATACTGATGAAGTTGAGGGAGGAGAGCTCAACATGGATGAAGTAGACATCACCGGTCTTGGTGAACTTGGCGAATACTTCCTCAACCTCCCCAGAGACGACTTCGCAGGGCCTTACATTCCTCCGAGCAGCTCTAACACTGTCAACTTCAATGGTAAGACTTTCATTATCTCTAGTGAAAAGGACACCATAGCCCACTCCTTGCTAAGCAATGTGCAGCCGGTACTTACACTGGAGAGATAAGTTCGGAGTCAAGCAGACACCATCAAAGACCTTAAGTCTGAGAAGGAAAAGCTGTCCGAAGACCTTCGCACTGCTACTGCCAATGCTGACATGCTAAAGGAAGCAAATGAGGATTTGAAGAAGAATCAGGAGAAAAGCAACACAAAAGTTGCTACTCTAGAAGAAACTATCAAAGGCCTCCGGGAAAAGCTGTCCGGTGTGGAGAAAGATCTTAATGTCTCAAAAGAAGAGACCAAGGCAAAAGACAAGATCATCACCAACCTCACTACTGATAAGATTGCCCTTGAGAATGCAGTGTCCAAGGATGCCAAAGAGAAAAATACGTTGCTAAGGGATCAAGAGGCTACGATTAATGCCAAGATCAATGTCTATGCTAGCCAAATGATTAAAAGCGAAGAGCTATTGCTTGAGAAGGTGAGGTCCGACATGGTTCTTTTATTCCACGAAAAATTTCTGGACAGGAACCTAGGGGACTTATGGCTTTATGTTGAGCCTGACGAACTCCCATACCACACGATGGCTGAAGGTGACAGGTATGGCTACTCTAGTGGTTCCTCGGATGATGAGGAACATACTGGGGAGAGCCCAGATGACAAGAAAGACGATCCCAAAGGCAAGAAGGTAGATGAAGTGAAGGATGACCCTAAGGGTAAGAAGGCAGATGAAGGTGAGCCATCTTCAAAGGCTCAACCTTAACCTACAATCTACTTCGTTTATTTTCCATTCAAACTAAAGTCCTTGGAAGGCCAAGGCACTCTTTTTGTAATAGTGTCCGGTGTTCGACCGGACAGGTTTTTTGTGTTGTATCTCGACTCTTTAAAAGTCCTTGGAAGGCCAAGGCAAGTTTAAGTTATTTCATTTAATGAATACCTCTGTTTTGTGTAACCATCATCTTCTTTCATTGTTCATTTTAATTTTGATAGCCAGAGTTTAAGTAGTCTTTAGTTGTTGCATTGTGAGAGTGTTTAAATTCTCCGGCTAGAGTTTAAATAGCCCTTAGATATTTCAGCCCGGATAGTATGAGAAGAGACAAAACTTTTAAAAACACTTAGAAAATTTTTAAGAATGCATCAAATTTTATTTAATAGCCCGGAAACCTCGTTAAAACCTCTCTGTGCCACCGGGGAGGAAAGAGTATGCCCCCAAATATTTACATGGATGTTTAAACAAGTAAATATTTACATTAGTGCTATTCCAAGTACATCCAGAGATGCTCAATATTCCAAGGATGAGTTAAAAATCTGCCATATTTATCTTCCAACCAATAAGTTACAGGCTTAATTCTTTCAACAACCATATATGGACCCTCCCAAGTTGGGGCCAACTTTCCGAAGAGCTTTTCTTTAGTGTGTAAGAAGACCTTCCTTAATACTTTGTCCCCTGGTTGGAAATCTCTTCTTTTGACTTTGGAAGCAAACCTGCTCCTCATCAAGCCTTGATAGTGTGCAACTCTAAGGTGAGCTTTAACCCGTCTTTCTTCTATCAAATCAAGCTGACCTCTGATTGCCATTTCATTAGCATGTTCGGAGAAGTTATGAACACGAAAAGAGGGGAGAGTTGCTTCTATGGGAGCTACTGTATACATCCCATAGACCAAGGCAAAGGGTGATTCTTGTGTTGCAGCCCCATGTGTTTTCCGGTAGGCCCACAAGACCTCTTGTAAATAACTAGGCCACTTCCCAGCAGCCCCTTCCAAATTCTTCTTTAAGCCGGACAGTATCGTTCTATTAGCCACTTCAACCTGCCCATTTGCTTGTGGGTGGAAAGGTGAAGAAAAACAATGCTGTATACCCCTTGAGGCACAGAAGCTTTCCATTTCTCTATTGTCGAACTGTGGCCCGTTGTCTGTTGTTATTTTCTGTGGGACACCAAATCTGCAACATATGTTGGATATAATGAATTTTATAACAGCTTTTGACGTTGTCCCTGCTAGGGGGGCTGCTTCTATCCACTTCGAAAAGTAGTCAATAGCCACAATTATAGTTTTGTGCCCTCCGGACGCCACATGGAGAGGCCCCACTAAGTCCAATCCCCATCGAGCAAAAGGAATAGGCTCAGAAATTGACTCTAAAGGAATGGCTGGTACATGAATTTCATTGCTGTACCTCTGGCATGGGTCACACCTCCTCACCAATTCCTTAGCATCTTTCATGATTGATGGCCAATAATAACCGGAGAGTAAAACTCTTCTTGTCAAAGCTCTAAACCCACAATGGGCTGACCCCTCACCATCATGTAATTCGGAGAGGACCATTTGTGATTCTTCATCCCCCAAACAGCGCAGGAGAGGTTTACTGTAAGACTTCTTGTATAACACTTCTCTCAATATGATGAAACCACGAGCCTTGTGTTTCAATGTTCTGGCTTGTGACTTATTCGGAGGCACAACACCATCAGAGAGATATTGTATGAGAGGAAACCTCCAGTCTTGAGGTTGTTTCACTTGTATTTCAAAAATCTCCTCTTCTTTACCCTTACAAAGTTGAATGGAGGGGCTTTCAAGCACATGGATCCATGGGTATGACTCCGTATATGCTATGGTTGCCAGTGAGTCTGATAGTTAATTTTCTGCCCGGGGAATGTGTTCATAGACAACACTTTTAAATTTAAGCGCTTCATTTTTGAGGAGGAGTAAATACTTCACAAGTTGCTATTTCTTTGCCTCAGATTGGCCTTGGGCATGGTGGATAATCAGTTGGGAGTCGCTTAGCAGCTTGACCCTCTTAGCCCCACAAATGTAGGCCAATTTTAACCCAGCTATAGCTGCTTCGTATTCGGACTCGTTATTACATGCCCTGAAAGCAAAACAAATAGCCTGGTACATTTT